>CM037998.1:25409616-25599080 GCA_021234005.1 Nephelium lappaceum
TATAAGGGAAAATTACAATATAGTGATAGGCAGGAAAAAACAGTTTGCTCTTTCAAGTTTTCCTTTCTATTCATAAGGAATTGAGTTTTTCTAAACTAAATCTATATCTTCTTCCAAACATATATATATACATATATATACATATATATATATATATATTATGCATTTTTAATTTTATCTAGTGAAAAGGAAATGTTTAATATATTAGAAGCAAATATTCCATCTATAATCCCATAATCAAATAATTCACTACCTATTTTTTTAGTAATTTATGAAATTTTATAAAAATCTTTCAAATGTATCTAAATTTATTTGTAAATTAGAAAATTTATAAACAACGTTTGAATTTCATTTTAAAATTGAAGTCCAAGAGGTCAAATCGGGAGGATACTCTGTTAAATTCATCAAGTATTCTTGAATTTGAATAAATCTTTTTATAGTCTTTTCTTCTACTAAATAAAAAATTTTCTTTTGAATATCTAAAGATAAAGAGCTTTGTAAAATAGTTTTTTACAACTTTCTATTATATTCTTGTATAAGAAAAATATTAGTGGAATTATTATTAATTATTTCTATAGAGCTTTCATCTTCTACTACTATTGCTCTACCTTTTTCTAACTTTCTTTGAAAATTTTCTACTTTAATTTGAAGACTTTTTAAATCCTGTTCTAGTTTTGCTATAACTTCATTTTGCTTATTTATCTGCTATGTGAGATGAAATCTTATTCGTTGTTTTGTCTAAATTATTGTAATATAGTAAAAACTTGGCTTTTAGTGTATATTATTTTGAAAATTTATTATTGGCTCTTCATTTTTCTGATTGTCTAAAAACAGTTTTAAATCTCTTTTGGCTTTTCGATAATTATAATATCCTTTAAAAGTAGGCTTTTCAAAATTTTCTATATTGTAAAGCTTCATTCCAACTTGAGTAAATTCCAATCTTTCTTCCTTTGAAAATAGTGTAGTGAGAAAACTTACTATTATTTGCCTAATGGTAATATAAAGTATTTAATGTATTTGTAAAACGTTTATCATTTCTAAAAAACCATATTATTAAGTATTAGTACTTGTTCTTGAGTAAGCTTTCCTTGGTATTGACTTAAAAGGTTAATATGAATTTTTACTTTTTTAAACAACTTAGGTGGTCCATAATTTACTTTTTAAAATTCACTAGAAGTAGAGCTTGAAGATGCCATACTTGCAAAATTAATGATAAATTAATCTTGATAGAATATCTGCTAATTCATTATTTTTTTCTAGTTATATGTTTAAAGTGGGCTTCATAACCTCTACCGGTTAGTGTTTCTAAAAAATATAACCATATTTTACTTACAAAAGAAATTTTCTTTTCAAAGTTTTTCTTTTACAATTTTTTTATAAAATTTTATAATATTATTGCAATTAGTTCTAACTGTAAAAGATTCATTTTGTACATATAAATGAAAATAATTTAATGAATTTATTATTCCTAATATTTCTAATTCTGTACTCGATTTACGTCATTCTGCTTCAATAAATTTTCCACTTACATACATAACTATTTCTTCATCTTTATTAGGACTTTCTTTAGCAGATTTTTGTAATAGTATTCCTGCCCATCCTTTACTATTAACATCAATTTGAATTATTTTGTAATACTTATCTATTGGTAGAGCTATAGGTTTTAGATTTTTTACTATATCTTTTATTTTCTTGATTAACTTTACATCTTCTGTATTAAAATATTTTTATCCATTCTTACTTAGTTATCATATAAAGATTTTACTACTGTACTTAAATTAGGAATAAATTTTCTACTATAATTTAGTAATCCTAAGAACTTTTGTTATTCTTTAGGTTCTTCTATCTTATTAGGAAAGTCCAATATTTTTGTTACTATATATTTTGTAATTCTATTTTCTCTTATTTATTATTAATCCTAAAAATTCTATTATTTGTTTAAATAATTCTATGTTCTTTTTAGAAATTATTATATCATTTTTTTAAAAATTTCTAAAACTTTAAATATATGAGATGTATGGTTGAATTTATTATGACTAAATACTAATATATCATCTATGTATATGATCACATCATTTGGATACTTGATTTTAACCTCCAAATTTGAGTCTTTTGCTTGACCTTTGAGTAAATATTGGTTTGTTTAATGTGGTTGTGAGCTTGTTATAGGAATTAAGTCTGGAAATGGTTTGCTCGATGATATTAACATAATCGAATCAATTTGAGGCAGAAAACTTAATTAAAGCATCATCAAGCCTAGGTTCAACTTAGCATCACGCTATTGCCACGCTTCCAACCATCTCAGCACACTACTAGGTGCTACCATTGCCCAAAGTTTGCTCACCTCCTTCAATTTCTCAAGTCTAAATTAACATCAAACACCTCGTATATCATGACAAGTAAACTAACCACAATTTCAACTACAAATCATCCTTGAATCTAAAGTTAATTTTTCATTAGTTTACTTATCAATTGGCTTGGAACTTCTTAGCTTACTCTTCCACCACTTCAAGCTTTCAAAACCTTGAATCCATGCACAAAAATTCCATTAATCACACATGTAGTCCCATGGACAACTTTACATCAAATTTTTCATACCAAATCATCATAGAAACTCAACTTTTTTACTTGAAAACTACTTACCTTGGTTAGATATCCTTCCTAAGCTTGTTCTCCACTTTTTATTGGCTTGAAAGTCACTCAAAAATGGCTTGAATCACATGAAGAAAGCAGCTGGTCTGGTTTACCTCTCCTGGCTGAATACCTCCCTGCGGTTTCTGCTCATTTCTAGTGTTTCTTCCCTTTTTATAGCTTGACTTTGTCTTAACCAATTACCCCTAAAGTTTGTCATTTAATTACACTCATGCCATTAGTTTATTTGTCCATTTTACCCCTCCTTTCTCTACACTTTATGCATTCCACATTTTTCAATTTCAATGGTGCCATTGTATAGTCTTCTAATTGATCCATTTAATCATGCTCTCTCATGACCATTTCTTGGCCAATAATTTTCTTCATACACTTTAATAAATCATCATATTACTTTTAGGATTCGAATTTATTTCCAATCCATTCGGAAATCTCCATTATGATTCGATTATATATGAAAAATTAATCTATTTCATTATTCAATAATTGAGTGCATTTAGTCCAATATATTTACAATAATTTTACATTTCCTTTACAATACTAAACTCAAAAAAAAAAAAGGTATCACAGCGAGAGCCCTTATTGTCTGTCTTTGTTGATGCTCCCTCCTTACATATACATATGTGATAGGACCCATCCCGACTCCTCTCTCGATTTAGGAGAATCTTGTGAAAACTTGAGTTTTTCTAATTGAAATCTGGATTTACCAAAAATCCTTTAAAATAATCATTTTAAATCTTATGGTCACATTGATCAAAACATATATTGAACAAATAAAAAATCTGTATGTTTCATGTGTTGGACTCATGTACTAAATAAATACAATATTCACAAAATATCTAAAAAAGGCATGTTATCTATAAAACTATTTTGGAAACACATTTATGAAATCTAGTTAATTAAAAATAATGTACACTGAAGTAAAAATGTTTCTACTTAAAAATATTATTAATGCATTTGCATCATCATGTGGCATTTCTCATGATGTATAATATATGCATGAATCTACGTCGGATATGTGGAAAAATAGGTTTTTAGAAAGGGTGGGCACTAACGTCCGGTGAGTAGATATTACTTTTAAAAATACTTCTAAATAAATTATAATATATTTCAAGAAATAATAAATACTTCAATAATTCCTATAAATTTATACATGGAAATAAAACTGAATATAAATCTCATATCGTGATAAAACTAGAAACTTCTATATAATTATCTTTATAACCTTGATAAATATAATCTAAAAATCTGTAATTTGTAAAACTTTTTTGGAATCTCCTTTTGTAAATATGATATTCTGTAAATTTCTTTTTGTATTGATAGATCTTAGTATATAACATTTGTAATATAAAAATCTACACCAACTAGTATCTAGGGCAATTTGTCATACGTGATGAAGATACTCAACATATACGTAGAACAAAAAATAACATTTATCATACATGTGCGGCGACTCAATGACTCTCACGACAACTTAATGCAACAACTTAATGACTCTCCCGACATTTGCCATGCACGTGCTGAGTGAATTTAGGTCTCACGTATATGTAGCTTGTATGACTGTTAAAGGGGAGGGTACAATATTGGTGTTTTGAAAACATTTTTGTTTTTCCTTTCTCAAATGTTTCTATAATATTCATATAATTTTGAATAAATATTTTTCTCAAAACATAATCAATATTCTTTCTCAAAACATAAAATCGTATTATTTGAAACATTATGAAATTTCTAATAATAATTCAAGCTGAAAAAATAAAATTCTTACTAGAATTTCTGATAAATATACATTTATACGATTTTGTAATAAATTTTCATTTCCATCGTAAAACATAATTTATAATCTATAAAATCAATTAACTAAACAAATTATTTACTTGAAATAAATAATAAAATCTGAAATATAAATAAACAACTCAATCAATTTAATTAAAATAAAACTATCACTCACATAACTTCTTTGCTTATTTCTGGATCTAAAACGGATTCCCCCTGATTCTTGATAATCTTGAATTCACCAAAATCATATAAAACTCAATTTAGAACTTATGAAAAAATAAACTAATTTTCTAGAATCCAAATCTCATTGAAATATAAATCACTTATTTGGATAATTCATACACCCAAATATTCCGTTCACGCATCTGAAATCTCCTTATTTTTCATCTTTATCTCGCTCATTGTTCTTATTTTTCGTTCTGCTTGCCCAATTCTCTGTATTTGTTGTTGTGTGAAAGTTTATTTTTCTTGTTCTGCTGTCTGTTTTGGGTTTTGGATTTGTTGTTTGATTCTCACAGTTTACAAATATATAAACAAACACACCTCTTCAATCTCTCTGTCATGGTTTTATTATATATATATATGGGGTAGCCACTTAATGTCTTATCTCCATCTTTCGTGTTAACTTACATACCATGCTTTTCCATTTGACACCTGTGTTTATTTTTCTTAAAATATTCCCACTATAATTTCCTTTGGTTGTCCATTTAAATATCAAATTTGCTTTTGCTTTTTATTGATAATAGCCCATTCGATTGGGCTTGCTTCGCCCATTAACCCCTTCTTTAGTTCTTTTTCATTACTGTCTTCAGCTCCTATATATATATATATATATATATATATTTCCTTTTCTTCTACTGCCAGTTCCCATATGATTTCTATATGCTTCTAATTTCATGGATATAAATATAAAACCGCCCCATGTCACTAGCCTTTTCATGCTCAATAAGCTTACCATGTTCAAATATGAGACACATGTCTCTTATTTTAATATAAAAAGCCACTAATCTCTTCTTGTTGACTTGATAAGGTACTCATTTTTCTTTATTGTTTTCGGTTTGCATGTTGAGCCCTTTAATTGGGCTTGTTTGGCTTGAAAAATTTAAGCTTCATTTCAATCATTTTTTTTTCTTTCATTTGGGCTCTCTCAAAAATTCATCCCATTTAAATTTTAGTAACCATAATTGGGCCACTTTTAATGCTTTTAAAATTCTATTGGGTCTATTAGAATTCGAGCCTTACAAATCATCCCCTCTTATAAAATTTCATCCTCGAAATTTATGAATCCTCTGAATTTAAGATATCCACCTTAAAGCCATTCATTTCCTCATCAATGCCATAATAATTATATCCCCAATCATTGTCCAAATATCTCATATCGTATTGTAAATTCAACACCACAACATTTCACACTTACCTAGACAACCATTACACAAAACTCTTTAATAATATAATCGTATCTTGATGGAATATCCTATAAATTTCCTTATATACTAGATCCTAAACTATAACAATTAACACCAATATAGGCAACCATTAAACAAAATTGTAAACCTTCTATTTTTAATTTTACGGATTTCCCAATAATAGTCCCTAGCTAACGATTTGAGACCCTAAATGGTCAATGGAAGTGATAAGGTTGTAGAGAACCCTTAGAGATTTATTTAAACCTCGATTGGAGATTAAACAAAAGAGTAAAATGATAAACGAAATTGAGTAATTATTTAATGTGACAAGGGACTGAATTGAAGATAAGATTTAATATTTGCGGTCAAACTAAAATTAAGTTAAAAGCTAAGGGTAAGAACGAAATTTTCTCAGAACGTGACTGACATTTTTAGAGTTGTTTGTGGAAGAAAACATGAAGCACAAAAGTTGTTTTAATCACAAAATGAAGCTCAAAACAGTGAGTCGAAGTAGAACCAGACCTATTGCGCGAAAGAAAGAAGAGAAGAAGAAGAAGAGAGAAGAAGGCGAGAAGAAGAAAAAAAGAAGAGCTTGCTGCCGTCCCAACCAGTTCAAACCGACGCGAACCAGACTAGAAGTCGACGCAAATCAGACCCGAAGCAGACCAAAAATGCACGCGTAGAACCTAGACAGAAACTGCAGATCGAACGCAGATCGAGAGAGGAAGAGAGGAGAAGGAAGAGAGGAAGACTAGCTACAACGCACTAGATTTGCCACTAAAAATCGCCCCAAATCAGACCTCAAATGCTCCAAAGCAGAGCCAAAATAGAACCAAAGTAGAGACGACAAATCGAGGAAGAAGAAGGGAGGTTTGATCGTGGAAGAAGAAGCTCGCGCGGAGGAGAAGAAGGAGGAAGGAAGACAGCCTAAACCCAGCCATTTTCGCACCCAAACCGAAGCCAAAACGAAGAGAAAGAAGTGAGCTCGTGAGGAAGAAAAAAGGGGTGAGTTGTTCAAGTTTTGAAGGATTTTGTTGATGTTTTGTTGGTGATTTAAGTTGATTTTGAAGTGGGTTTTGTTACGATTTGTTGTTGGTTGGTTGTGATTAAAAATGAGTTATAAACTAAGTGAATTGATGTTTATTGGAGGCTTAGGAAACAAAAAAAATATCAAAATTTAAAGAGAAAATCAAAACGCTTGATATATTAGTTTGAAGGACGATTCCGTAAATTGACCCATATTACGCCCGTTGAGAGTTTTAATGACCCTAATGAGTTTAATTAGGTGTGTTGAGGCTATTAAAAGTCAAAGATTAAATTTAGAAATTGAAACCAAGAAAATGCTAAAAAATTAGTAACGAAAACAATGTTTTTAGCCTAAAACGCTTGCCCGATTACGTTTCCTTCCATACTGATATTTGGACAGACTAGAGGGCTAGTTGGAAAGGTGTTCGGAGTAAAAACAGAACGAAGAAAAGCCTCGAGTAGGGCTGTGAATAGTGTTCGCTTAAAGGAGTCGAAATCGAACGATTTTCGTTTCGGGTCTCCGAATGCGATTCCGTTAGTACCAGAACATCCCTAGATGACAATAAATAGGTTCCAGGGGAAGAAAACTGAGTTCGAAACCCTAGAATCGATAAAGAAACCAAAAAGGGAGGTTTAGACGTAAAACAGGTCACTTGGAGGCAATTGTATAATTTTAGTTATTTTGAGTTTCCAGAAGTTGATGCGAACGTAAATTACATATACAATTGTTGTGTACGTGACGAGCAAGCCGGTGGAGCAACGAAAGCGTTATAGGGAGGGTTTCGGAGCCTTCTGGAAAGCTATTCGGAAGTGATCATTAGTTAAGGTGAGTGTCAAAATGATTTTCAATGAGTTTTGTGTGATTTAATTTATACATGAATGTTTCATACATGTTTGAATGTTTTGGTAAAAGCGAAATATGATTTAAATAATAAGTTGCATAGTAACGGATAATATAGTTTTTGTATTTTCGTTAAAATAATGATTTTTGTTTTGAATTGTATATAAAATGCATTTTAGTTTTAAAAGGTGAAAAGTAAAATGTGTGGCTTACCCAAAGAATATCAGAATATTACTGGTCTGGGTTGAGCACCCGAAACGTGCATTGGTAGAGTTAGTAGTATCGGTACGTCATATCGGTACGTCACTAACTATACTAACGCGGGAGGTACCCGCAAGTAGTCGTGTCGGTTAGATGTCCAAGAGATTAATTCAATGCATGTAGAGGGTATATTATTAGCTAGCTTACACCTGAGCAAGACAGAATTGCACTTTGTAGCGATGCAACATTCTGCTACTTGAACGGTTAGAGAGCAATTCAAGATCCCGCTCTATACTTGGGTGTCGTGTGGCATGGGTCACTAGAGGTTGGCAGGAGCCGGACTGGTTGGCAGGACACCTACGAGCGAAGTTGGACCAGTTCATTTCATAAAATGGGAAGGTTTTTAGAATGAAAACCCCATAACCATAGTAGATCCGTTTATGAAATTGAAAACCGTACAACATGTATTTTATAATATTAATGCATGAAACTCAATTTAGAATAAATGGATTTGATTCGAATTATTAAAACTGTTTTAGGGAGGCTTTTATGAAAATATGATTTTAAATATGTATAGACACTCACTGGGCTTCCAAAGCTCATCAAATGTTTTCTGTATTTTCCAATAAAACCCCTCAGGCACAGGTACCATAGTTGTGGATTACCCCGAGACGATACCAAACAGCCGTGGCGACAATGCTTATGTGATTATCTACTCTTGTATTTGTTCGATTTTAAAAGAAGTAGTATATATTTTATTATCTCTATGTGGTTTTGTAAATATCCTTTTGTGGTCAACTTAGATTTAAATTGTGTTTTTAGAGTAAATTGATGCATGACATATGATTTTGTTGATAATGAGTTTATAATTTGAAATGTGAAATTGTGGTTGTGGTTGTGCTGAAAAATGAGAGCCTGAGGCTCTGTAGTTTGGGGAAATTGATTTGTGATAATTTAGAAGTGTTAAATTTTAAAATCTGTAGGGTGGCAAAGTCCGAAAAACAGACGAAATGCTGCCCAAATTTTTATAAAATATTTTGTAAAGGTTTGAAATAAAAACGAAAAATTTTCTCGCGTTTCCGTTGTTTTCGAAAAGGTTTCAAAAAGAATACGGTTTAGCTCTGTAGAGATCCTTTAGTTGAGCGTAAGGCCTAATTGAAGGGTCATCGTAGGGTGCCGGCAAATCGCTTAGGGAAATGGGTCTGTCAAAAATTCTTCAATCAAAATCCTCAACAATAATCATACTCGTAAAATTTTAAAAATCACACCTATAACTATTCTGAATAATAAATTTTCCTTTTTATCACTTCCAATAGTAAGCAAAAACTTAATAAATCATTCTATAACTTTTACACTTCATTGAGTCTTCTTAACTCTTGTTTAATGAATCAATATCTACTGATAAACAATTAATACACCATTTTATCATTTTGTATCCATACTCTTTGGAAACAAGAGATCACTCATGATCATATCCTATGACATCAACTCCATAACACTTCGCATAAATCTCATTTAATTATCTCAAAGTGTAAGTCTACTATTTATAACTCAATTTCAAACCTAGTAAACATGAATTTTCTCAAGCAAAAGATTAAACACCATACTTCCGTTGCACAACTCTGATATTCAGCTAACAATCTGGAATTTTTTTGCTATGATAATCATTAATAACAGCATAAAACAATTATGTAACTTTACACACATATGAAAAATCAATATGAACTTTATTTGATACTCCAGAATTTCAATCATCTAAAAACTCTAAGTCATAAATATTCAAAGACATCATCTATCATCATCCAAATTTATAAATCATAAATATCTACAAATAATAGTTCCAAACTCAAATATATTGAAAGCAATCCTCATTGAAAGCTGCTTAGTCCCAATTCACTATAGGAGACTAATAATAATGCACACTATCACCACATTTAATATGACAATGCTCCATTATGATATAAAATTCTTCACTAATTTCCTTGGAATCAACCACTCTTTCACCTAAATGAATATAAAATAACCAATCAATTTAAACCATAAGAAACCTGGAGCAACAAGTATTCAATAATTAAAATCAATGTACTAACACAAGTACAAATGAAGATCTAAAGAAAATTCGTCACTAATATGAAAAAAAATTTCACCAAAAAATACTTTTAACCACTAAACTTGATTAAAATCCATCAAAATTACAACCAAATCATAACCTTGTATGAATCGATAAATTACATTATAATCAAACATACATTCGAAATCAAAACTTAAAAGCAAAATATTATAAAACGAATATTCAACTCTCAAAATCTTTACAAAGGAGGCTTAAACCTTTAAATTCCATCTGTATTCAAATATGGAAAATTATGTCCATATAGAACGACTCAATTCCATTTAATCATATCTATCAATCAGAAGGTTATCTAAACACCAAGGACTTAAATTGCTTAGGATCTCCCTCACTTACCCATTTCTTTCCAATTGATTCCATGGACTTTTTGAAGGGAAAAAATCGATTTTAATTCGAATGCGGAAACGTGGATTTTAAAAATTTTCAAACAAAACATGTATGATCGATGCTAGTAATAACGATTCAATAATTAAATTAATAAGATCGAATCTTACCTTGCATGAAGATTGAATTGATCCCTTTTGATTTGCAGATTCTTCACCACCTGATCTTCTTACAATGACTCTTCACAAAAGAAACTGTGTGTGGGCACAATCTTTTTGAAAATCCTTTTGAAGTAGATGGTTATTTGATGATTTTAATCAATGAAAATTTTTGGTTCAAGTAGCCAAAATTCTCTCTATCACCATTACTATTACCAATAAAAAAAACGTTTTTTATAATGGTAAACTAGGGTTCTTTAATTTTAACAAGGAATTTAAATTCCTATTAAAATTGAAAGACATAATTCATATCCAACATGGAATCAAATTCCTTATTGGGTCAGAATTTTATTCTTTTAATTTAATATGGAATCTAATTCCTATTAAATTAAAACTCTTTTAATATAATTTAAATGGAATCTTATTCCAATTAAAATTATTATTTCCATTAATTAATTAAATGATTTTTCATTAAATTAAATTATTCTAAATCATAATTAATTTAATGACATCATTTAGAATGGAACCATGACCTTACAAATAATTAA
Organism: Nephelium lappaceum; assembly: GCA_021234005.1. NCBI lineage: Eukaryota > Viridiplantae > Streptophyta > Magnoliopsida > Sapindales > Sapindaceae > Nephelium > Nephelium lappaceum. The sequence goes on from CM037998.1 coordinate 25,420,674, forward strand.
ATAATTAACCATTAAATAATTATAAATATTTAAATAATCAAATTATTTAAAAGTTTATGAACATGTACATAAATTTATATGTACACCAATAATCGGACAATCCAATTATATTCTTCAACGTGTTTCTTTATATGGTTGTGAGCCAGTAGCAGGACCAAATGGACCTACAATTTGAGCTCAAATAATATCAAATTATTAATTAAACTTTAATTAATAATTCACTATTATTAATTTTAAAGTTACTCCACTAAAAACTTAAGATTGCACTCTTAAAATTTTAGATGTTTTACACAATCTAAATTTTCAGTGTCCATCGATTTAATCATTTCATATGATTCGATCCTCCACGAGTAGTTCATAATTAGAGATAAATTATTAAAATCTGTTATACCTCTCTAATTATATCTTGTTCCAATTAAGTACCATTGATTCTCTAATGAACAATATCCATAACAACTTATGAATTATTTTTTCCATTTACTTGTAAACAGAAAGTCGAGCACTCTTATTGTTCAAGACCTGAATCAACATTTAAGGGAACTACTCATCTACTTATTGCAAGAAGGAGTGAATTTCACTATTGTGTAGAATGTTCCAGCCACTTATTAAATCACATCTAAAGTACGAAGTTTATTGACCATAAATCTATAACAGTCTCACCCATGTAAATCAAAAGACATGACTCAACAAATAGGAGTCCATAAAACACTCAGGATTAAGATCAATCCATATATGATCATCTAGTCGATAAATAATAATTTCTTTGTTTAACGGATATTAATAAGAAATTCATTTTTATCGTGGTCCAGTCCTATATAATCTATTATATAAGTGCCTCCATTTTCATATCATATGAACAATCCTGGATAAGATCATCGTATCAAATACGAAATGGACCGCAACTATAGATTTACCACAAACAAAGTACTCAGCTTTGTTTGCTTTCTAAGGACTCTTTAGATTACTAATCTCAAACTAAATCCTCTTGTATATAACACTTACATACTTAATTTGAGACTACATAAGTAATCATTGATGTTACATGATATTCATATGAAAAAACATTTCATAAATACACATTAATTTGAATAAAATAAATTTTATTTATTTATTATTTATTTAAACGTTTACAATTTACAAGCTTTAGGGCACAAACCCTAACACTTTTATGTTTCAAAGTGAACACTCCCAAGCTTTACAACTTGTGCTAAATAGCAATTAAATAAAATAACACTATATTTATTCTACTTGATCAAAGCATAAGACCATATCATCTAAACACATCAAAACTCAATAACCAAGTATTCATATCAACTCTTAATCTACGAACAATTCAAAGGTAATAAACAACCATAACTTTTGAGCATATTCACTAACTATCCAATCAATATATTTATCATCAAAATATACTCTAATAATTGCTATCCAAACATTCGGAACATTAGACAATATGATAACTCTTATTACTATCACACAATATATCTCACATTCATGTCAAAAATCAATTTAGCTTGGTTTATAAACACCAAACTCCAAATGCTAACTCAGATCATCCATAGGTTTCATGCGAGATTGGCCACCATGATGCATGATAAAACTAACTTTATCTTTCACAAAATGAAAATTGAATGCTTTGTGACAAGAAAGTATCTGAATCTAAAACCATTGTTCTGATACCAAGTTGACAAGATCCATCTCGACTCATTTCTCGAGTCTGGGAGAATCCTATGAAAACTGAGGTCTTTTGCTTGAAATCTAGATAGTTATCAAAATTCTTTAAAATAATATCTTAATCTTATGGTCATGTTGATCAAATAGAGATTTAACAATAAAAAATCTGTGCGTTTCTCGAGTTAGACCGATGTATTGAATAAACGAATATTCAAAATATCTAAAAAATACATGTCGTTTATAAACCTATTTTGGAAACACATTTACAAATCTAATTAATTAAAAATAAAGTACACTGAAATAAAAATGTTTCTACTTAAAAATATTATTAATGCATTTGTCATCACCATGTGGCTCTTCTCACGATATACAATAATTTGCACAAATTTGCATCGGATACCTCGAAAAATAGGTTTTTATAAAGGGTGGACGCTAACACCCAGTAAGTAGATATAACTTCTGTAAAAATATTTCTATATAAATTATAACATATTTCAAGAAATAATAACATATTCATATAAATTCATATATGGAAATACAATTGAATATAAATCTCATATCGTGGTAAAACTGGAAACTTCTATATAAATTATCTTTATAATCTTGATATATATAATCCAAAAATCTTTAATATGTAAACTTTTTTGGAATCTCTTTTTGTAAATCTGATATTCTGTAAATCTCTTTTTGTACTAATACATCTTAGTATATAGCATTTGTAATCTAAAAATTTACACCAATTAGTATCCAGGGAAATCTGTCATATATGATAGAGATACTTAACACACACACACACATACACACACAGAGGGATAACATCTGTCATGCACGAGCTGAGCAACTTAATGACTCTCACAACAACTTAATACGACAACTTAATGGCTCTCCCAACATCTGCCATACATGCTGAGCGAATTTAAGTCTCACATATGTGTAGCTTGCATGATTGTTAAAGGGGAGGGTACAACCTTGGTATTCTGAAAATATTTTTGTTTTTCATTTTTTCCTTTCTCAAATCTTTTCTAGAATATCCACATAATTCTAAATAAATACTTTTCTCAAAATGTAATCAATATTCTTTCTCAAAATGTAATCAATTTCTTTCTCAAAACATAAAATTGTATTATTTGAAACATTCTAAAATTTTTCTAATAACAACTCAAGCTGAAAAAATAAAATTCTTACTGGAATTTATGATAAATATACATATAATGATTTCATATAAATTTTCATTTCCATCGTAAAACATAATTTATAATCTATAAAATCAATTAATGAAAAAAATTATTTACTTGAAATAAATAATAAAATCTGAAACATAAATAAACATAACTCAATCAATTTAATTAAAATAAAACTATCCACTCACATAATTCTTTACTTATTTCTGGATCTAAAACGGATTCTCATATGATTCCTGATAATCTTGAATCTACCCTAAAATTACATAAAACTCAATTTAGAACTTATGAAAAAAAAAAACTAATTTCCTAGAATCCAAATCCCATTGAAATATAAATCATTCTCTGGATAACTCAGACACCCAAATATTCCGTTCACGCATCTAAAATCTCCCCTTCGTTTTCTTCTCTTTATCTCGCTCACTGATCTATTTTCTTTCATTTTGCTTGTCCAATGCTCTTATTTGTTGCTGTGTGAAAGTTTGTTTTTCTTGTTCTGCTGCCGGTTTTGGGTTCTGGATTTGTTGTTTGACTCTCACAGTTTACAAATATCTATACAGACACACCACTTCAATCTCTCTGTCATGGTTTTATTAAATATACATGGGGTAGCCTCTTAATGTGATATCTCATCTTTCATGTTAACTTACATACTATGCTTCTCCATTTGACACCTGTCTTTCTTTTCTTAAAATGTATTCCCCACTATAACTTCCTTTGATCGGCCACCCAATTTGTCCATTTCAATGTCAAAATTGCTTTTGCTTTTATATGATAATAGCCCATGGATTGCGGCTTGCTTCGCCCCCATTAACCACCCTTCTTATTTCTCTTTTTTACTGTCTTCGGCTCACTATATATATATATATATATCTTCTTCTTCTTCTACTGCCATGTTCCCATATGATTTCTATATGCTTCTAATTTCATGGATATAAATATAAAACCGCCACATGTCACTATCCTTTTCATGCTCATATAAGCTTACCTGTTCAAATATGAGACACATGTCTCTTATTTTAATATAAAAGCCACTAATCTCTTCTTGTTGACTTGATAAGTTACTCATTTTTCTTGATTGTTTTTCGGTTAGCATGTTGAGCCCTTTAATTGGGCTGCTTGGCCCAATAAATTAAGCTTCATTTCAATCATTTTTTTTCATTGGGCTCTCTCAAAAATTCAGCCCATTTAAATTTTAGTAACCGTAATTGGGCCACCTTTTAATGCCTTTTAAGATTCTATTGGGTCAATTAGGATTCGGGTCTTACAGTATGTGCTCTCCAATTCAAGTTTGGATTTTTTTTAAGACTTCTCCGTGAGCCTGATCAACTCAAAATCAAGTTCACTTAGAAAAATATGAACTCGAAGCCTAGCCATTTGATCACAATAAAATATATCGTGATTTTATGCATTTCAATCTCACTTTTGCAGTGAATACTTGAGTAATTTCTATTGTTTTTATGTGTTTTTATTAATTAATTTTAGATGAGTCCTGGACCGATAATTGGACAAAATTAGTAAGGTGTTCAAGGCATTTCTAGCAAGAAATAATTAATTGGGCTGAAATAACATATCTTCATTTTTGTTTATAATTTGTTTGGGCTGAATAATTAATTTCATTATTGTATTTTATGTGAAATCAGCCAAGTCCAAGTCCAAGCCCATGAAAGAGGAGCAGTGTCCCAGCCCGTGTGCATCAATGTGGAAGCAAATCATCCAGCCCAAGTTTCAAGCCCCTTGCAATTAAAGAAGTCAATTACTGAGCTCAAGCCTGACTGTTATGGAATGAATAATTTACAAGACAGTTACGTCCAGCATGAATAACATGCAGCTCCAGGGTCGATCGCGAACTGCAGACGCGAAGGACGACAGGTGCATTTCGCGAACGACAGTCGCGATACACAGCAGAAACTTGACGTGCAGGTAGCTTAATACGTGCAGCACCTGACTTGAAGCCCTAATCCGTTACTATAAAAGGCTGATTTTAGGAGGAGAAACGCAGCCTTTGGAGAGCCTCTCAGCAGCCACAAACAACACAACAAGGAGAGGGAGTTAGAGAGAGATCAGCGCGGTTTGAAGGGGAGTTTGAGCGTAAATTGCTACAGATTTTTGCAGAGATCTTAGCAGTCCCTACGAACCTGTTTTGTAGCATCTCTTAGTTGGGTTTTGAGTGTGGTTTTTGCAAGGTTTTGATGTGAAGCTGAAGGCTGGAATTGGGGTGCATGTTCTGCGCAAAACAGCCCCTAGTTTGCAGTATTTTGATAGTGTTTCGAACCAATTCGGAACCAGATCTGTGGCAGCCCTTCGTCCTCCTTTGACACAGCTTTTTCAAGGGCTTTGAAGTGGAGATTGGAGGCTGGTTTCGAGCTACAAATCAGTACATAACAGCCCTTAACAGTTGGTGAAGATAACCCTCGAAAACTACTCAAAACAGCCCATAGAGAGGAGATTTCGGAGCCGAAAAGCAGTCTGCAGCCGTCATCAATCTTATTTGGAGATCAACAGCAGCCCATCATCACCCATATATTTGGTGCATAAAAGGCATGAGAGGAGTGAAGATTTCGTCATTGGAATGGTGGTTGATTCTTGGTGACAGGGGAATCACACTACGACTATGAGATTTTCTATCCTTTGCTTTGATTTAAATTGATTAATGATGATGTTGGTTGTTTGCTTGTTTGGTTTAATTTGTATGATATTGATGATGACTTAAACTTGTTGTCTAGGACTGCAATGAACCTTAGTCCATAAAACTCACCTTATTTAGATTATTGGTTAATTGAATTTTCATTATTTGAGTTCTATTCTATTTTGAATTTAATGCTCTTAGATTACTTAATCACTAGTTTAAGAGATTTGGTGACCTTAAGTGAGCTTGAAAAAGGAACTCTTGTGTTTAGACCTAATTGAATGGCATATAGCATGTAGAATAGAAATATACCCATGTGTTATGTGTGATTATGTGTGGGTGCTTATTCGTAACGAGTTTATATTAACCATCTGACATAGAAATATGGTTGGGTGTTTAATGTGAACATACTTATGATGAACTTGAAAGAGGCTTGCAAATACTATAGTGTTACTCGATTAAGCTTATAATGAGAATGAAATAATTAATGGTAGAATATAGGTTGAGTGGATTGGTTGGGTGAAATTGTAGCTCTAGACCATTATCTTCTTGATTGTGTGTGTAGTTTATTAATTTCATCTTTCGATAGTTTGGATCAGCTTAGTTGAGATCAATTTTAGTACTTAATGAAACTTGGACAATCTTTGTGGGAATGATACTCTATTCATCATATATTATTTATAGATCATGTATACTTGCACATGTTTTCAGTTTGTATTTTATATAGTAGAAAATTGCCATCACCATTACTGAATGTAACTGGACCACTCCTTCAACCTTTTCTTCTTGAGAGGTAGCCTTATGATCAATCTCTTGAAAAATAGCAACAAGTTCATTGCATTATGTTGACAATGGTCCTGCCATCTTGTCTAGTAGAAAAGGATTTTGATTCAATTCAAAGAGTCTAATCCATCATAGAAAGTTTTTGGCACAGCCTCCCATATTTCCTTGGCTGTGGAAAAATGAATAAATCACCACATCAGTAAAGAGCTCATTGAGTGTAAAACCTCGAATCTTTCATTTTCGTAACATATAATACTGTAGGGTGAATAGTGATTTCGGATGAATAGTAACTCGATGAATAGTGAAATTTTTGAGTGAGATCTTACAAAATTGAAAATCTTCAGAATGATAAATAGAGTCTAGAGGAACTGAAACAGAGCCAAAATGAGTTTGTTTGAGTAGAACTGGAATCATTCCCGGATCCAACCAAAAATTTCGAAAGGAATCCGAAAAATTTTGAAAATTTAGCGAAGAGTCAAAATGAATGTTAAAATACTCAAGAAGTACTTTAGAGACCTAAATGGACCTGTCGAAAGTAATTCGGATTGAAAAGAAATCAATCCATAAATTGCTAGAGGCGATTTAGTGAATTTATGGGGAGTTGTTAAAAGTATAGAATGACTTTAAGGGTCATCAAAGTTACTAAGAGTATGTAGAGAGTTTAAATATAGGTCCAAGTGAATTTCAAAAGGATTTCGAAAAGGTGCCGGAAAAGCTGGATTCGGGCATTTCGGAAAATTTGAATGGATAAAGATAAAAATGATAGACATGTTGGGTAAGCAACCATAGAAAAGTGACAAGTGGCAAAGGAGATAAGGATAAGGACACTTGTCAAATTTTCATAGATGGCAAACTTGTGGTTTTGAGTAATTTTAAGGGCATGATTAAGATTTGACATTTTAAGGGATAAATTAGTAATTTTGCAGGCCATATATATATATAAGAAGTCATGAAATAGCTGAGAGCAAAGGGGTATTCGGCCAAGAAGCAAAAACCGAAGGAAGAAAATAGAAAGAGAAAAATCCGTGAGAGAGAGAAGGAAAAAAAAAAAGAAGGAAAAAAAAAAAAGAAGCAAAAAGAAAGAAGAAGAAGGAAGAAGAAGGTTTGGTGTTCAAGGGGTTTTTCATCACTCTCTCACCCATAAACTCATCAAGATTGAACAAGGAATAAGTGAAGAATAATAAGTGAGTGATTTGATAAATTTTGATATTAGTTTGATGTAGTTTTAATGAGTTTTTATGGTTTGATAATATTTTGAGTTATTGATGGAATTTTTGACATGAATGGAGATTGATTATCATCAAATCAAGCTTGAAAGTGGAAGGAAGCTCAAAACAAGAGTTGGTCAAAGTTGTTAGCAAGGTAAGAGTTAGGGTTTTGATGATTTATGGAAATAAGTTTAATTTAATTGATTATTTTGATGTTAGATGTTATTTGAGATGTTGTGGTGATGTTTGATGCATTAAAATGAAGAAAAGTAAATTGAATGAATTTGTATGATTTGATGGTGGATGACAAAAAGGGGGTGTATTTTGAGACTTGATTTATTTTGGTGTTTATTGAATTTGAGTGATGATTTTAACGGTTTTTGAGTTAGTTGGTGGAGAGAAAATTTAAGAAAATGTTGATTATGCATGATTTTGAATTTTTCTAGTATAAAGGAAAATTGTGTTTTTAGTTGAATTCATTAGAATTAATGTTGTTATGTGAGGTTTGTATGTGAAATAAAATGAATAGAAACTAATGAAATGGAAATAATGAAGTTGGATGAAGTTAGTATTTGAAATTTAAGGGTACTGGCTAGAGTTTGTTATCAAATGACTATAACTGCTTAATGTAACACTTGGAATGAGTTAATGGAGAGTTAGGAGGATGTTAGAATCAAAAATGGATGAAAGAAATCAAAAGATTGGTGGCTACATAGTATTCAGCCAAAGGGGGTCATTTTTGACTCAAAATCCAATTCAGTCATTCTAAAATAATTACATTATGCTAGATGTGTTTCTAGGTAGGATTAAGTAAGAATGATGAAAAGAAGAAGGAATTTTAAGGCCATTATCAAGTTGGAACCAAGATATGAAGTTAGTAGTTAGAATAATGTCAAATTGAGTTAGATGAGCTAAAATCGATGAAATGAATTTAATATAGTTAGAATTGGTAAATTCTAACTTAAATTCTAACTTAGAATGTCTCTTGTAGGTGGAGAAGAAGTGAGGGAAGCAAGGGAGAACCTTTGAAAATCTTCTTAGCAAAGAACAAAGCAAAGAGTGAGTATAAAAATTATATTTTTATCAAATCCTACTTTTAGTTGCTTTAAACATCAATTTGAGTAGTTAAGAATTTTATTGCACTTACTAGTATGTGGTTTTTTAGAGATTTAAAAGAAATGAATGTTTTTGATGTATTATTGAATTATGAATTGAAAGTTGTAGCCTTATTAAATTTTATGATTTATAAAAGAAATGGATTACAAGTATTTATAGTTTTATGTTAAATAGATTTCATGTTTTATAGTTTTCTAAAATATATCAAGTAAATTTTCAAAGGCCAATGGCACACCCAAAATTAGCAAGATTGTAGAATTAGACCTGGCCGGAATACCCTGCACTTGTAGGGAAAGACACAGGTGTAAGAGGACGTGTCACTAATAGTGGTAGATTAGGTCTAGTGAGTGAGTTGTGTCGCCCTCTACACATATGAGGTGTTATCTCACTATGTGTGGCAATGTAGAATTTCATGGCATAGCTAGTTGGGTGTCTTTAGAGTCACGGTGAGTGGCGCTAGTTTAGTTGCTACATGACGTCACATTGAGCGGTGCTAGTTTAGGTCGTTTTGTGACCCCACTCCCATCGTTCTGTGCTAGTTAGTCATCATGGGAGTTATAGCTTTCTTGGGTTTCCGTTAGTGCATTTAGAAAAGAGACCAAGTAACAGAAATGATAGATTTTGGGTTTAAATCATTTCCGAAAGAAAAACTATATTTTGTGAGTTATGTACTCTAAATACCTATTTAGTAATTTCTAATGAAATATTTATACTTTGCACTTGGCATTAATTTTAGAAAGTTTATTTTATTGTTAGTAGATTTATATATCTTATGCTTGTGATGAAATAAAATGTTTATAAGCATGGGAGAATGATTTTTTATGAAAGGTACAATTCTTATAGTAGAGAAAAATTTAATGTACTCATCGAGCTCCTTTAGCTCATTCTCTTTACTTTTATGTTTTTCTAAAAACCTCTCCAAGTGTAGGCCCAAGTACCTTGATAGCCAGATCTCTTACTATGGATTAGGTGGGTCCCGAGCGGCGATAACATCTGTGATTATACTTTGCATATTGATATGTTTTGCAAATTCAAGTTTTATAATCAAGTTTATGTATCTATGTTTTAATTCAAATGTTTGGTGTAAATTATAACCTTACTTTGTAAGCGTAAAAGTGCATATCCATGTAAATTTTGATTTTCAAAATCTCTAGTATGTTTTGAAAGAAAAGTTTATGTTGTGGATTTTGCCAATGAAGATGTTTGGGTTGTGGATGGATTTGATGTGGACCGAAGGTCCATTTGGTAGTTGAGAAAATGAAAGTTTAGAAGTGTATAAACTTAACTTTTATGCAGGTTTTGAGTTGGGTAGATTTTGAATAAAACAGGAAAACTTTGTCCATTTTTATAGAAAAAAAAAAATTACTACCCATGTTTAAATATGTAAACGAGATTTAGAAAATTTTAGAAAAGCTAAAAAGGGTTCGCTCTATGGAATTTTTAGATTTTCTAGCATGAGTCAGAAAGGATTCCGTTGGGGTACAGGACAGGGCCACTAGAGTCTAAGTTAGAGGACCTAGAGTGGGTCCCGTCAGAGTGGTATTAGAGCTCGGTTTTGAAATATAGTTAAATGTTTATTTTTGAATGAGATTTTCGAGTGATTTCATGAATTTTTGATGACATTTCATTGTACATTTTATGCATTGCATGATTGTATTTGACAGGACCCAATCTGAATCCCTTCATACTTATATCCGAAAGGCCCTGCCTGGCACTCCAATGGATCCCTCCTCACCCTAATAGATGGGCTTAGAGAACTTCGCGGAGCGAACCCTTAAAACTTTTGCTTTAAACTCATTTAATCGACTTATCTTTTTAATAATAGTTGGGTTGGTTTGGTTTTAAAACTAAAATTTTAATTTCAAATTAAAAACCCAAATCATTTTAATAAAACTAAAAATTGACAACATAACGACTGCATAATTAACATTTCTAAAATAACTTGTAAGAGAGATTTACATTTTCAATATTTTTCAACCACAACCCAATTTCTCTTTTAGCCACAAACATATATTTCAAAGGCACAAATCCATTCCGTCAAGGTTAAAAGCATGAAATATAATTCAACCATTTGCAACTTATTCATTTGTTTAAAACTAAATTCTCATTTCATTCATATATATGTACCACCCAATTACAACTCAAAAAGGTTTATATACAAATGCTTTCTTTCAAATACAAAGTATGCAAAATGCATTTATACAGAAACATTGTCGCGTCATTGCCCACTTACTCTTCTAGAGGAGCCCTTTCGTCTCCAAAGCTCATAATTTTTGTTTTTATGTTAGAAACCTCCTCAGGTATAGAAGTGGGTGCTTATATTTCTTTTTCACTAAAATCTTAGTTTCTAAAATACCTCCTTAAAACATTTGGAAGTAATCTTTATTTCTTAAAACTTCTCAATTTAAAATATAATTTCAATGCATAGCATGAAATATAAAATCTGTAAAACTCATATATTCATAAAACTTCATAAAAAACTTATGAATTATAAAGCATATAAAATGAATTTTTGTTTCTTAAACTTTCTCAAAACTTAAGCGTGAGTAGAAAATTTATAAAATGCATAGGTGCATAAAATTTCACATAAAGCTTATAAAACTATAAAACTCATAAAGGCTTCAAAATGCATAGAAGCATATATACATAAAAACTTCATATAACTTGTAACTTAAAAAAAAAAACATAAACCTCATTTAGTTTGCAAGGCATGAAATAAAAACTGTAAACTCATATGTGCATAAAATTCATATAAAACTTATAAATTGAATAGCATTTTAAACTCATATATGCATAAAGCTATATGCCCATACCTGTAAAACCCATAGATTAGTAAAAATTCATATAAAACTTATAAATCGCAAAGCATACAAAGTGCTAAACAATTAAAATCATTTATAATAAAATCTGAAAATGTTTTTCTTTGCTTTCAATACTTCAAATACTTACTTAGTTTTCTAAAAGCATCATTCGTACCCCATAATACTTACAACCACGTGATAGCTAGGCTAACGCTAATCGACGTGGAGTCATATGGCGATTTTGAACTGACACCAACCGTGACACTTACAACTTACAAAGACATCTTGCAATTATGTGCAGAATGCTATATCGCTAACCATAACACGAGATAATATCCCACATAAGTAGAGGCAATATGACAGACTCAATTGCCCCTCAAATTAGTGACACATCGCCCCAGGACTTTTCCATATTAATATAGGGTATACTGGTCGAGTCTAAAACTTAATCTTATAATTTGAGAGTATACTTATGGCTTTTGAAAACTTATTTTTGCTTTAGCTTTCTAGTGCAATAAGAACAAATTTGATTTCTGAGTGCATTAAGCACTAAAACTTATTTCTAAGTGCATTAAGCACTACAACTTATGTTTCTAAGTGTAAAAAGCACCAAATCTCATTTCTAAGTACAACATGCACAAAATCTCTTTTCTAGTGCAATAAACACAAATCTCCTTTCTTTTCTAGGTGCATTGAGCACCAAACTTATTTCTAAGTGAGATAAGCACAAAATGTCTTTGCTAAGGGAAAAAAGCCCAAAATATCTTATCTTATAAAAACTTTGAACTAGAGCTTTTCAATTCAAATCGTATAAAAGCTTTTCTTAAACTTTTCAAACAATTCACAAACTTACAATTTAAACTACAAACACTTTCAAAATTAAGTGTCCTTTGCTATCTTTTAAAAACTTTAAACTAAGGCTTATAAGCCCAATTCTCATAAAAGCTTTCTTAAAACTTTTCAAATAATAATAATTGAACTTTACAAAGCACTTACAAACACTTATAAAATAAGGTGTAGCACTCACATATAATTTAAACACAAACCTTAATACAAAATGTTCAGACACTTCAATTAAGCATAAACTTTAGTAAAACTAATTTAGCACTCACAGAGATTTCTCTTATAACATTTCAATTACTCAAAGAGCTTTATAAATCAATCACAAACATTTCAAAACAATGTATAGCACTCACCTAATCTCAAGCTTCGTATTAGGACTTCAATGGCCTTGCCTTGCTCTACTTTCTTGTTCTTTACCTACACATCACATTCTAGCTTAGATAGGCTAAACTTAAGTTCATAAAACTCATCACAATGCTTTTAACTCAATTAATTCTATTGAAGGCTATTTGCCTACAAACTTCTCTTCTCAGTTTCAACTTAATCAAAGCTTTAAAATTCCATTTTAATTCCATAAACCTTTCTTATTCTCACTTAGGAACACCCCATATGCATGAAATAATTTTCTGAAGCTCGAAACAAAAATCGATAGTTTTGGATATCCCTTGGTCGAACCTATGCTAGGGAGTAATCCCTAGCTTTTCTTTCATCCATTTTTGCTCCATTTATCTTCCTAACTCACACTTAGGTTGGTCCAAAAGTCAATTTGGAAAGAAACATCCATCGAGTGAAGGTTTCTAACTAAAATGCCCTTTTTTCACTACTAATTTATGGGCAATTTCTCCATTTTTCATTCTTAATCTTAATTCTCTTTTCCTTAGTGTTATTCATACTCAAACATACTCATACATTCATTCAAACATATAGATGAAGTGGTATTACATAATACCCATCAACGCCCTTCATATGGGCTATAAAGTGCAAGTTGTCTAATTTGATTTATAACATTTTCATAGGCTTATCATAGGTTTCTCTAGCATGAATTCAACATGGAATCATGCTTAAAATATTAGAATTCCATTGGATTCCTACACCATTCACTATGGCCTTTTATGCCCTAACATACACCAAATTCATTTCATTCAATTTTTCCAAGCTAAATCACTTAGGCAGTTTATCAAACACTTAATCTACATCAAAGTTTACTAAAACAAATTCAATTCCAAACTAGAGTTTCTCCCACCAAACCCTAACTCATCAAGCTTAATGATTTCCATGTAGTTTACATTTACTCTTAGTCCATTATAGTGTTCAACTTTAATTATACATAAAAACTCACATCTAATCCCAACTCAAACATCATTAACAACCACCATAAACATATTTAAAAGTGATAGAACTCACCTCATTTTGGCTTAGTCTTGGTCTACGCTTGTTCTTCTAGCTTAGGTTTGCTTGGATTCTTGGTTTGAAAACTTGAAATGACATGAAAATCACTTAATTCTCCTTGCTTCCTTCATGGCCGAATTTCCCCTCTTCACTCTCATAGTTTCTCTTCTTGTTTTTGGGCGTGAGAATGCTAAGTCAATGTATATATATATATTTTGATCTTTTTCAAATGACTATTATGTCCTTGAAAATTTGGTTTTTGTCCTTGAACTTTGCTTATTTTTAAATTGACCCCTAATTGATAAACTTACTTCAATTTAGTCCCTTATCACATTAACAAATCACTTAATGTCATTTACAAATCAATCCCTTATATTTACTCATTTAATCTCCAATTGGGTTCAATCGATTTCTAAAATTTTCTATATCATTAGATACTTTCATTTATCATCTAAAACCTCAAAACATCACTTAGAGACTAATATTAGGGAAACTATAAAATATAATCGAGGGCTTACAGTATTTATGGTTGAATATCAAAGAAATATGCATCGTTGAGGGTGCCCGCGTACTAGGAGAGTAGCTGCTGAGGCTTCTACATAGGAGGTAGAAAATGTTGATGAATCAGTCAATGTTCCTACCCATCAGACTCCTCTTGAGCCGTCTCAGCCTACAGAGCTAGAGGGCGGAAACATTAATGCAACACAGATGGCTCAAATACTTGCAGCGGCACTCCATTAGACACGAGAGCCGAAAGTTTCCATTGAGTGTGCTCATAAATTAGGCGCAAAGTCGTATGATGGTACATGAGATCCGAAGAGTGCATTATCTTGGCTCGAAACTAACGAGGAAATTTTTCAAGTCATGGGGTTCACGGAAGAGCAAATGGTTACCTATTCTATCTTCTTATTACAGGATAGGGCCAAGGATTGGTGGAAGGCTCTATAGAGACAAAACTTATAGGGGTTGTCATGGGAAGTTTTCAAAAAAAAAAAATTATGAATAAATTTTTCCCAAAAAGCAATAAAGATGTTAAGATCAAGGAGTTTTTTAAGTTAGAGTAAGGGTCCCTCTCAGTGGCAGATTATGAAAAGAAGTTTTCGGAACTGATAAGGGTAGTTCCATTTATTGCAGACAATGAAGAGCAAAAGACCAACCAGTTTGCAATAGGCTTAAATCCCCAAATTAGAGCCTACGTGGCATTAGTAGTGCATACATAATACGGAGCATTAGTAGAGGCTATAATTAGAGTGGAGCGAAGTATGGTCGCCATCCCTACACCAAGACAACCGAGCAAAAAACGGGGTTGGTCCGACGATTTTCAAGGAGGGCCTAGTAAGTCTACAAAGACTAGCAGGAAGTATATTTCGTCCAACAGCATAAGTTAAGTCAGGGGGCACCATCAAGTCAGGCCTTTGTGAAGCAACCAGTTGGATCCTAAGGTATTAGAGAAGACTGGAAGGACTGGCCAGTATGTAATAAATGTGGGAAAATTCACGAGAGTTAGTGTAAAAAGGGTATTACTGACTGCTACAAATGTGAGCAAGAAGGCCACTTTATGAAGGATTGCCCAAACGCTGGGTCCAGTAGTAAGCCAGAATCCAGAGCAGTAACTACAGGGTAGATGAGTAGGGGTAGAGATCAACAAAAGAGTGGTTCACAACCTCGAGGACATGGTAGTAGGGCAGCCCAGTAGATCACGAGGTAGGGGTGCACCATCTAGAGTTTAGCCTAATAGACCTCGTACTCAGGCTAGGGTATTTGCTGTGATCCAACGGGAACTAGATACGACTTCAAAAGTAGAGATAGGTATAAATTAAAAATTTGATCGCGTAGCAAAGTTGATTTCTAGATGTTTCTTTAGACTGAGATACAAATGTTCATGTATATATATACTTCCCTATAGACTTTGGTTGTTTTGAGGATAGTTAAGTGTATTTTGATAAATTATATGTAATGACATAATTCGTTGGTTTGAGAAGATAATTATGTAGACAATATAGTAATAGTGATTGCATTTCAAAACCACTGTATAGGAAGTGTAGTTTTCATACCATAATGCCAATTGATAATATTTAATTGAAATTAAACCGTTACTGGGTATTTAGTAATGCTATTATTTGAGGATTGAGTTTCGAAGTACTGAGATAATATGATAATGTGTTTTGAGCAATTAGAATAGATACAAAGTTATTATGTTTAGTGACTACTGAGCGCAAGGCGTAGAATTTGAGAATGTTGACATTATGAATCATGGAAGTCATAGAATTCGTTGCGAAGATAATAGGTGAACGAGGTAGATCCAATATGATTCAAAAATTTGGGTGTTTAGATAATTTGTTAATTGATGATTAGGATATAGATCTTCAATTGTATTTGTGGTAGTATATTGATTTTAATTGGTGAATGTCCATTGCTCTAGATTCCTGGTGATTAATTTGATTAGTTGTTCCATGTCTCCCGTAGTGAATTTGGAAGTAAAGTATCCTTCTATAAGAATTGGTTACGAAGTATTTGAAATTCAAACTATTGTTTGCCAATGTTTAGAAATTTTATTTTAAATGGTAGTATGAACTATATACAATATCTTTGAAATTGACAAATTAGAGTTTTAGATGATGGAAAATTTAAAGTATCGAATAAAATTTTTGTTGATTCTTGATCAATGGTGTTAAGAAGAGAAATTGTTAGTTAAGAGGAGAAATTGTTAGTTAAGAGTATTCACAAATTTTGAGAATGAAATTTATTTTAAGAAGGGGTGAATTGTAAAAACCCCGAATTTTTCATTTTCATAACATATAATATTGTAGGGTGAATAGTAATTTTAGATGAATAGGAATCCGATAAATAGTAAAATTTTCAAGTGAGACCTTAGGAAGCCAAAAATCTTCAAAAATAAATAGAGTCTAGGGAAATTGAAACGGAGCTAGAATGAGTCTGTTTAAGTACAACTGGAAGCATTACCGAATCCGACCAGAAATTTCGAAAGGATTCCGAAAAATTTTGAAAATTTAATGAATGGTCAAAATGAATGTTAAAATGCTCAAGAAGTACTTTAGAGGCCTAAATGACCTTTCGAAAGTAATTCAGATTGAAAAGAAATCAATCCAGAAATCCCTTGAGGTGAATCAGTGAATTTACGGAAAGCCGTTAAGGAGCATAGAATGACTTTTAAGGGTCGTCAAAGTTACAAGGAGTATGTACAGAGTTTAAATATAGGCCCGGGTGAATTTCGAAAGGATTTTGAAAAAGTACCGAAAAAGCCAAATCCGGGCGTTTCGAAAAGATCGAATGGATAATGATAAGAAATGATAGACATTTGGGGCAAAAAACCATAGAAAAGCGACAAGTAGCAAAGGAGATAAGGATGAGGACACTTGTCAAATTTTCATGGATGGCAAACTTGTGGTTTTGAGTAAGTTTAAGGGCATGATTAAGATTTTGACATTTTTAAGGGACAAATTAGTAATTGTGTAGGCCATATATATATAGGAAGTCATGAAATAGCTGAAGAGCAAAGGGGTGTTCGGCCAAGAAGGAAAAATCGAAGGAAGAAAATAGAAAGAGAGAAAAATTGTGATGGAGAGAAGGGAAAAAGAAAGGAGAAGAAGAAAGAAAAAGGTCTAGTGTTCAAGGAGCTTTTCACGCGTATAAGTCTAAAGTGAATAAAATTATTCTATAGATCTAGTAATGTGTATATGAGGTGTAAAAGTTTATAATTGTTGAATCATGGGTGGATTAGAAATATTTTAGGATTCCGTCAGAATTATGAAAGGTTCCGGATATTAATAATGGTTTGATGGGGTCTCTAATGAGTATAAAAAAGTTTAAAAGATAGTTTAGAATCCTAAACGATGTTTTTGAAAAAGAAATCTGGATTTGAAATCGAATGTATATCAATAGGCGTTTTAAAGTTAACTTTAAGATTATGGGGACCCAAATTAGGGTATGAGATGACTTTTATGAATTTGAAGACTATAGGGAGGATGAGAGAAATTCGAATATAGGCTCCAAAAAATTTAAGGGAAGTTTCGAAGAGATCTTGGAGTAACCCATTAGGAATGTTTCAGAAAGCTCGTATTAAATGAAAATACGAAAAGATACGCATGATTGACATGTGGCAAAGGAATCAATGCATGAACGACATGTGGCATGAAGACAAAGTGCATGCATGACACTTGTCATGCAATGGAATGCATGTGTGACAAGTGTCACACATTCAAGAGTGGCAATTTCGTAAATAAATGGAAATTCAATGGCAATTTCAATTCTAAAGCTATGTATATATAAGCCATTTCAAAGGAAATCAAAGCAAACAAAGTGGTTGCCGTACATGAGAGAAATCAAATGAAATGTGAGAGTTGTCGTCTATTTGAGAGAAAAGATCAAGAAAGAAGCAATTTAAAACCGAGAGACACGAACAAGAACCAAACAAGTTTGAGAAAAAAAAAAAAAAGTGAAGCCAAGACTAGGAGAGCCAAAAGGGAGACGCTAGGTGGTCACGACAACTAGATATTCAAAGTGAATTCAAGTGATTTCCAAGGTGAGTTTATTGACTCAAAATTGAAAGTGAAATGGAAACTTGATTTTGAAAATTTAGGGTGTTAGTTGTTGCCTTGATATTGATATAATTTTCATGTGATTTTCTATGTGAAAACTTGAAGAAAATAGATGAATTGTGTTGGTATAAGTCATGCCTAAAGTGATGGATAAAGGTTCAAAATGAGTTTGAATGATATGGATGAGTTTTATGCTTGCAAATGCTTGAAAATAACTTGAAATGAAGTTAAAATGAAAAATGAAAATGTTGTGTGTGATTTGTGAAGAATTCGGCCAAGGTGTGCTAGAATTGATAGTTGCTGGTTTTATACATTTGAATGACTTATTGAGTTATTGGAATGCTAGAACAACCATAGAAATTGAAAGAATTGAATTAGGATTCATATGGATGTTGTACGGACGAAAACAGACATGTTGTGTGCAAGCTATCTTGGTTTTCATTTTATGTGTTTTGGATGGTTTAGTATGATTTTATGCATGTTTGAGGTAATTTATCAGTGCTTGGATGCATAAATAATCAAATGGAATGGATTCGCAACTAAACGAATTCATATTGAATAAAACGGCAACGATTTGGAAACTATATGCGTTATTAAAGGAAATTTTGGACAGCTTGTATATATTAAATGTTATGGCAGCTTGTGAGTATCTTTGTGTGGATGAAAATAGTAACTTGTAAACCTTTGAAATTAAGTTCCGAAATAGTCTAAATTAGTGTACGAATGGTATAGGTAGCGAGGAAGCAAGAAAGGTTGAATTCGTAAGTTAAGCGATAAGAAACGGTGAGTGTCTTTAAAGTGTTTTCGAAAGTTTTTATTTCTAATAAATTGAATTTTATATATGTTATGCTTTGAGAAATGCATGATTGAAATGTTTCATGTGAATTTTATTGACTGACCATGACCTGAAATTCAGAAATGCATAAGTGAATCATTATAACACCGTTTTAATTTTATTTCCTTAGTTATCAATTATAGAAATGTTTTATATAGTTGATAAATATTAAGCAGCATGTTTTGAAATGAAAGTTTTTGTATATAATACACGTTTCTGGTAAATCATGATATTGCCGGTAAGAGTATCCTAAGCGTGCATGGTAGTGTCGGGGCATCTGTCACTAGCATGGGTTGGGACTGTGTCAGTTTGTTCGGTCCAGTGTGCCGCCCTCTGCGAGCTAACTTGCGAGGGTATATACTTAGTTTGCGAGCTAGCTTCCACATCACGATGCAGGAATTCCATTGCGTTTACTGGTCTTGGTGGTTTAAGCGATGTAGGAATTCCGTTCTACCACTCGATACGGCCTGAGCGATGCAAAAATTCTGTTCCGCTGTATCACCGAGGGTGCAGTACTTGTCGGGCAGTCAGGTCCTAACCACCCGAGGGCAAGCCCCAGCTTGGCCTCAACGGTGGTTGGATATTTTAGCCTAAAAGAACATTTTCAAAAAAATAATACCGTCATTGGAATCAGTTTTAAATGAAAAGGAAAACAAGGATTGTATTTATGATTCACATACATGTTACATGTTTATTATGCAAACATGATTTTAAATTTCAGATTGAAAGCATGATTTCAGATTTCCAGGGGAAAACATGATTATACATTAGGGTTATTATGAAAAACCCCCCTAGAATGAAAATTAATCGAAATTTACCCCCCGTTTTTAAATTATTAGGTAAACTACCCCCTGTCGTTAACTTTCCGTACAAAATGTTAACATTTTCCATCCGAAATAGTAAAACGACCAAAATACCCTTACCATATCCTCTAAAATTCCTCTTATACCCTTCAAACTTATGAAAGGACTAAAATGTCCTTTAAATTCTTAATTAATTAAAATATTAAATAAAAAATAAAAGATTTAAAAAAAAAATTTCTTCACACAAAATCCCTCACTCCACTCTCTCTTCTTCTTCTGCTTCTGCACTTCTTCTTCTTTTTCTTTTTCTTCTACTTCTCTGGGTTCGAATCGAACCCAGATCTGGGTTCCAATGGAACCCAGATCTGGGCTTCTTCGAACCCAGAAATTGGGTTTGTATTGGAACCCAGATCTGGGTTCCTTCGAACCCAGAAATTGGGTTCCAACGAACCCAGTTCTGGGTTCGAAGGAGCTTAGAAACTGGGTTCGAATCGAACCCAGAGAAGTAGAAGAAAAAGAAAAAGAAGAAGAAGAAAAAGAAGAAGAAGAGCAGAAGCAGAAGAAGAAGCGCAGAAGAAGAAGAGAGAGTGGAGTGAGGGATTTTGTGTGAAGAAAATTTTTTTTTTAAATCTTTTATTTTTTATTTAATATTTAATTAATTAAGAATTTAAAGGACATTTTAGTCCTTTCATAAATTTGAAGGGTATAAGAGGAATTTTATAGGATATGGTAAGGGTATTTTGGTCATTTTACTATTTCGGATGGAAAATGTTAACATTTTGTATGGAAAGTTAACGGCAGGGGGTAGTTTACCTAATAATTTAAAAACGGGGGGTAAATTTCGATTAATTTTCATTACAGTGGGGTTTTTCATAATAACCCTTATACATTATTGCATTAAACTGTTTTAGCATAACATTTTTAAGGAGGAAATTTTATAAAAAGCAAATTGATTAGAAATGTTTGACACTGACGAGGTTTTTGTAGCTCACCCAAATTTTTGTGTTTTAAACAAACCTCCCCAGGTGCAAGTACCGGTGCGTCTGTCGCAGGAACACCCCTTCAAGACTAAATGGATCAATTGTGTTGTGCTCTGAATTAAAATGTATATATTGAAAAAGAATGTTTTGTAAATAAAATTATTTAGAGTTGTACCACTTGTATATATTTTGTTTTGAGATTGTGAAACTATGTTACGTTTAATTTATATTACTTCAAATGAATCTTGTCTGTTTCAATTTTTTGATTTAACTTGTTGAAATGGTTGCGTTGTGATTTAGAAATTGAGGGCCAGAGGCCCGATAGTTTGGGGAAAATGAATATGATTTTTGAAGTGCAATTTTTGTAAACTTTTATAGGGTGACATACTTAGAAAAACAACCGTTATGTTGCTCAAATTTTTATGAAACTATTTTACAACTGAGTTAATTAAAATGAAAAACTTTCCCATGTTTCCTAATCAAATAGAAATTTAGAAAGGCTTTTAAAGTGAAACGGCTTTGTTTCGTGGGAATTTTCCAACCAGATCAATATAACTGATTGGAGAGCTTCTATGGGATGTCGAGCAGGCTACCTATAAGGAGAGGGGTCTGTCACACACCTACACAAGTCAAACAAATAAATATGTGACTTCATTTTCTTTACAAAAATTCCCATTTTAAAACCAAATACATACATTCATGCATATTTATATAAATTGAAACTTTTATATACAAAACCAAATGTGATATATACCTAAAATAATATGGAAGGATGGATGTGACTATATTGGCTCGCTGCAGATGTTTCTTCTCTTCAATCTTCGCCCTTTTGGCGCAATCTCCTACCTACACGAGGAAATTCTAACGCGCTAAGCATAATTGCCTAGCGGGTGTACACTAAATTTGAAAATATAATTTTTAAATACACAAATATCATATAGTAAAAATAACAAACATTTCAATTCAAATAATTGTAACTCATTATACATTTTTAAAAACCGATTCTAGCATACAAATTCCACAACTTATCAAAAACAATTTTCGTTGCCCTTTGTAAATACTAGTATAATACCATGGATTGAAAAACGGGCTCTCCAGCATCAGACACTTGGTGCCTACCGGCTGGATTGCATTACACATATATAAAATCAATCATTTGGAATCAGACACTCGGTGCCTCTCAAGGTCCTTAAATTAATGATTTTCATTTTATTTCAAGTACAACGGCGCAGTACTGCTATAATAACCCTATTGGCATGCCAAACTCCAATTCCTACCTACCAATATTCAGGTTTACTAGGGCTCATAATATATTTCAAATAAATGCATTATCATAATCACCATTTCGTTTCAATTAAAAGATTTCCAAAATCATTCCAACCAATTTCATTTGATATCCAGTTTCACAGTTAAATCACATAGTCATTAAAAAACACACACATTCAAACATAGTTAACAAATCAATTTGATTAAACCATTCAAATTAAAACATTTTAAAACAGATTTATTCATATAATGGAAAACAAATTTCAAATGAAATGTACACCAACATTTGGTCTCTCCCTTGAGTTACTTTACTTTCTCCAACGGAAGCTCACACTTTCTCCTTTCCTTTTCCTTTGCTTCCTTTAGCTACCTCATCTCCTGGATTTTCAAGAACACATAGATACTCAATAAAGCTCGTTCCTTAATTTAAAATGCATGATTTGTTAATCCTAAATGATCCAAATATTTCCAAATCTCACCAAACTCCATTAAAAACCCATTTGACCTTCTAACTTCTCTTCTAGTTTTCTACTTAACCAACACTTTAAACCTCTGATTTCTTTCCCTGAATCTCACTTATTTTCACCTAAGAACATGCCTATATACCTGAAATAATTTTCTGAAGCTCGAAACGAAAATGACTGTTTTTAACCCCTTTAGGCTGAATGCATTCTAGGGACAAATCCCTAGTTTTTCTTTCTCCAATACTTACTCCATTCATCTCCCTAACTCCCATTTAGGTCACTCATAAAACGGTTCTGAAAAATTCCAACTATCGGATGTCGAAACCTAGGAAAAACCCATTTTTTCGACACTAATCTAGGTGCACTTTTCACATTTTCCACTTCTAATTTCAATTCTTCTTTTTCTAATGTTATTCACACTCAATTATACTCATTCAATGCAATTACACACATAAAAGAAGTGGTATTACATGATATTCACTTATGCCCTTCATATGGCTTTTTAAGTGAAACTTGGCTAAATTGATTTCTAACTTGTTTATAGGTTTCTCCAACATGTTTTCCACATGGAATTATGCTTAAAGGACTCAAATTTCATAGGATTCCTACACCCCTTACTATGGTCTTTCATGGCATAACACACCCTAAGTCCATTTCTCTCAAAAGTTTCATGAAAATTCATTCAAGTATTTCATCAAACACTTAACATACAACCTTTTTCAATCAAAACCAATCCATTTTAGACTTAAAGTTTGTCCCACCAAAATCCTAACACATCAAACTTCATGGCTAGGCATGATCTCCTCTTGTTTTTGGTCTCTAAAATCACAAACAAAAACCCACGTCAAAAACCCAACTCAAACTAATAGGACCCAATCCGAAAGCCTCCATACGTACGTCTGGAGGCCTTGCCTCGCACCCCAACGGATCCCTCCTAACCCTACTTAATGGCTAAGAGAAATTCATGGAGCGAACCCTTCAAATCTTTTCTTACTTAATAAAATTAGAACGGGTTGGATTTTTTTTTTTTTCAATTAGAAAATTCGACAGCATAAAAACTATGTTTTTAACTTAACCAAAATAACATGCAAAGGAAAATACACTTCCATATACTTTTATTATTCCAACCCAACTTCTTTTGCCTCAAACATACTTATTATGACATAAATCAAATTTTCATTTCGTTAATAATCAAAAGCATAAAATAATAAATCACATGCAATTTCATACATAATTAATTTACCACTCATTTACGATTTAAACATATATTTACATACGATTATTTTCAAATACAAAACGTGCACAATATATTATTACAGAAGCATGGTCGTGTCGTCACCCACTTACTCTTCTGGAGGAGCCTTTTGCTATCGATCACCCACTTCAATATCTAAGGAGGTTTTTAAACATAAAAATAGAAAAATGAACTATAAGAGTTCAGTGAGTGTTTTATTTCTTTTTACTTAAATTATTTTATTTCTTAAAATACCTCCTTAAAACGGTTTAAACTTCTTTTACAATTCTTAAAATTTCTTATAAGTTCCAAAGCGTACCTAAAACTTCTCATAAAGTTGGTGAGTGCAAATCCATAAAACACATATATGCACAAAACTTTTTCATAGAACTTATAAAAGTATCGAAATACTTATAAAACTTATAATTTGGAAAATAATTTGAACTCATATAGACATAACGTTCCATAAAAACTTAAAAATTAATAAACATATAAGACATTCTTATTTCTTAAGCTTTCTAATGTTTGAATATTCAATTGCAAAACATACATAGAGATCTTTAAAGCTCATTTATAAATCAAACTTCATGTAGCTCATATCTTCAAATGAAGACTTAAACCTTACTTCGATCGTAAACTATACAAATGAAAATTATAAACCCTTAAATGCGGAAAGTCTTATATAAAACTTTTAAATTGAACCATATCTTGAAACTTAAATATACATATAGATTTCATATAGAACTTATGGTGCACAACATATATAAGAATTGAAATCTCAATTCAATGCATAACTTAAAATAGAATTTCCATAAAGCATCATAAATATTCATAAAACGCCGTAGAAAAATTATGGATTGGAGAAAACTTAGTTTAGTTTCATTTGATCATAAAGCATAATTAAAACATATTAAATATTTTTCTTTGTTTTCAATACTTAGAATACTTACTTAATTCTCGAAAAGCACCATTCGTACCCCGTAATACTTACAACCACACGATAACTATGATAACGCTAACCGATGTAGAGTCATGTGGCGCTTTTATCAGACACCAACCGCGATACTTACTTACAAAGACATCCCGTAGTTATGTGCGGAATATTATACCGCTAACCATAACACGAGATAATATCCCACAAAAGTAGAGGTGACACGATAGATTTAAATCCCCCTTGAGTTAGTGACGTATCCCCCTTGGACTTGTCATATTAATGTGGGATATACCAGCCGGGTCTAAAACTTACTTATAAAGGTGGGTATACTTATGGCCTTTGAAAACTTATTTTCATTTTTCTTTACTTAGTGCAAAAGCACAAAATATCATTTTGAGTTTAACCATATATAAAACCTCATATATATATATATATATATATATATATATATCTTCATATGGACTTAAAATTTAATAACATATAAATAGCTAACAAAACTTCATATAAAACATATATATCAATACCAAGTGTACATAATGAATTCATAAAATTTCATAATTTCCTAAACCTCGTATAAAACATATAAATTGCAACTTATAAAGTACTAATGCTTAAAATCACTTATAGTGAAATCATAAAAAAATTTCTTTCCCTTGCATAACATAAAACATAACTTTATTTATAAAAGGGATTTAAAACTTAAAAAATGAAACTTAAATTTTATTCTATACAAACTCATACTCATGAAATCGTAAATAATAACTTTCCATACAAAATGTCAAATAATGAAAACATTCATTTTGAATCCTTAAAATGACAATACGTATACAAAACACTTACCACTTAAAATAAACGTAAACGTATATATAGATTATTTGATCAATTATTTAGGAAATTTTCTTATAATTTAATCCCTTAAAAAGATTTATAATCCCATCATAAATCTTTCAAAATAAGATATAACACTTATAATAAAACAATTTCTTATAATTTCCAAATACAATTGCAAGAACTTCAAAATCAAGTGTAGCACTCACCTTATTCAAGTTTCCTTAAGTGGGCTCCCATGGCCTCCTTTGGTTCTGCTTACTTCCGCTTCACCTACACATTACATATTCACTTAAAATAGGCTCATTTTAACTTCCCAAAGTTTATCACATAACTTACAACTCAAATTACCCTATTGAAAACCATTTTACCAACTTACTTCCCTACTCATTTTCAATTAATCGAGGCTTTAAAATTCTGTTTTCTTTGCATGGACCTTACTTATATACACCTAGAAGCATCCCCATATACCCGAAATAATTTTCTGGAGCCTGAAATGAAAAGTCAAAATTTTAGTACCCATTTAGGCCGAGAACTATTCACAGCCCATTCTAGGGCTGCTCTTGACCTCATTTTTGCTCCATTTATCTCCCTAACTCATATTTAGATCACCCGTAAAGCGGCTCTGAAAAATTCTAACAAACGGGTGGCGAAAACTAGGAAAAACCACATTTTTTCATCACTTTTTCAATGTCATTTTCACCATTTTCATTCTAAAATCTTAACTCTCTTTTCCTTAATGCCATACATACTTAAACATATTCATTTAATGCCTTAAAACACATTTATAAAGTGATATTATACAATACTCCTTAATGCCCTTCACTTGAGGCCATAAAAGATAAATTGTCTAAATGAATTTCTAATGTTTTTACTAGCTTATCTTAAGTTTCCTTGGCATGAATTCAACATGGAATCATGCTTAATACCATCAAATGACATTGGTTTCCTACTTCCCTCCTTATGGTCTTACATGGCCTAATACACAAACAACCCTTTTCATTCAATTTTCACATTTCTTTTCCTTCAAGCATTTCATCAAACACTTGGTGTGCATAAAAAATCACTTAAAACCAATTCAACCAACTTAGTGTTTATTCCAACAAAACCCTAACACACCAAACTTGATCATTTCTATGTAATTTACACTTACTTTAAAGCTCATAAAACTCAACTTCAATCATGTAAAAAACCCCATATCAAAACCCAACCAAACCATCAACATAAACATCATCACAAACATCATGAACAACCACCATAAACATGATAAAAAAATGGCACAACTAACCTTTGTTTGCTTGGTTTCTTGCTTCTAACTTGTTTCTCTAGGTTAGGGTGGCTTGAAATCTTGATTTGGAACTCAAAAATGCATAAAAATCACTTGATTCTCCTTTGGTTTCCTTCATGGCCGAATTTCCCTTTTTGTTTTCCTTCTCTCGGTTTTCTTCTTCATTTGGCGTGAAAGTGGCAAGAATTGGCTCAATTTTGTGCCAAGTCAACAAATATATATTTTAATCTTTTCAAATCACCATATGTCCCTTAATTGATTAGACTTGGGCCCTTAACTCTTACTTATTCTATCTTGGCCCATGTCATGTAAACTTATCTCAATTTAATCCTTACTTTACTTTCTCTTAATCCCACATTGACCACGAGTAGAAAAACCTATTTCATTTTAGTCCTTTATCATACTTACTATTCATTTAATACCATTTATAATTCATTCCGAAATAAATTCCAAATTAATTCTATGATCACCCATTCATTAAATTGACTTTACAATACTCAAATTAGATCTCTTAGAACTCAATCCATGACTTCAAAAAATATTTAAACTGAGTTTAGGCCAACCGTATTCACAATCCTGTTCATAAGAGTGATTTCGTCAGGTAACTTTCTGAACCTTCAGAAAATACCCAAATAGACTCATTTTTACTCTGTTTTAGTTTTATTGGGTCCTGCTAATCATTTTAAATATTTTTGATTTCTTAGGGTCCGTCTCAAAATTTTACTATTCATCAAGTACTATTCATTCGTAAATAAGGTCGAGGGCTTACACAAACATCACACAAACATCATTCCAACAAAGTAAAAAACATGAAGACTAACCTTGATTTACTTGATTTCTTGTCTCTAACTTGTTTATCTACCTTAGGTTGGCTTGGAGACTTAATTTGGATGATGAATATTGGATGAAATCACTTGGATCCCTATTTCTCTCCAACTTGGCTGAATATACCCCTTTTTCTCTCTATCTCTCGACTTTCTCTTTGGTTTTGTGTTTTGTTTTTTGTTTTGGACGAAGATGGCTAAGTCAACACACACACGCACACACACACACACACACACACACACATATTTATCTTTTCCAAAAATGATCATTATGTCCTTTGAAAATTTGGTTTTAGTCTCTTAACTTTGCTTAATTCTAGTTTGACCTCACATATAATTTATTTCTTTCATTTTAGTCCCTTATCACTTTAATAATCTTTTAAGGCAATTCACCATTTTACCATTCTATTTATACTCCAATTGAGTTCAATCAGTATCTAAGAGCTTCATACATTCCTTGGATACTTTCATTAATCGTTTAGGATCCCAAAATATAACTTAGGGACTATTACTGAGAAAACTCTAAATAGAATTGGGACTTACAATATATATATTCACACTAAATCTTTTTTTGCATGCCAAATCTCATTAATTATAATAATAATAACAATAATATTCATGCTTATAAATTTAGGGGTGTTACACTATGCAACCCATAACTTGAAAAATCTCCTCATTTGTTTCTAATCATGACAGCGTATGCTCTAGCTCTCCCGTGCCATCATACGGCTTCGCGCCCAACTTTCGTGGGCATTCTATAGATGCTCTCGTCTCACGGGGCTGATAAAGAGCTACTGCTAACACTTGGGCCATCTGTTCTATGTTCACTTGTGCACCACCTAGCCTTTTTGGTTGTGATGGTTTTACCTAGGGTTGACTTTCTGGCTTTGTCATTTTAATAGACTCGTCAACGTGCTCCTCCTCATGAGCGGGTGCCTCTATGGCTGCCTTTCTAGTTCTCGAGCGATCACGATGATGCATACTTCTGTAAAATTCAACTATGAATGAGTGGTCATCAAATGCGCGAAAACAACTTTAAAGCTTTCTAAAATCTTTCTCAAAAACTTTACAAAACCTTGGCTCTAATACCACTCTGATGCGACCCAATCCGGATCTCTCTAGACTCTTATCCAGTAGGCCTCGTCTGGCATCCCAAATGATCCCTTTTAAACCCTACTAGGTGGGTTAAGAGAAATTCACAGAGCGAACCCTTAAAACTTTTACTTTTGAACTAACTTAATCAACTTTCTTTTTAACAATAGTTGGGTTGGTTTTGTTTTAAAACAAAAATTTCATTTCAAATGGGAAATCTAAATCGTTTTATAAAACTAAAACCCGACAGTATAATGACTGTGTTATTAACAATTGCCAAAGAACTTGTAAAAGAAGTTCACAATCCCAAATGTTTCTAAAGCACAACCTAACTTCCTTAACCACAAACACACATTTCGAGTCACAATTCCATTTCATCAAAAGTAACAACATGAAGTCATGAATCAAACAATTTGCAAACTTTCACAATTGCTTATAAGAAATTTAAAACTTTTATTTCATGAGTAAACATTTACCACTCATTTACAACTCAAAAGATATATTTACAATGATTTCTTTAAATCTACAAAATATGCAAATTGTAAACTATACATAAGCTTGGTCATGCCATGCCCACCTACTCTTTTGGAGGAGCTCTCTCTTCTCAGTCACCCACATCAACACTTGAAGAGGTTTTTAAGATAAAAACAGGAAAACTATGAGATTTGGAACCTCAGTAAGTGCTTGTAATTCTTTTTCATCTAAAATGCTTAATTTCTAAACTACCTCCTTAAAACCTTAGGAAGTAAATTTCTATTTCTTAAAATGCTCAAATATAAATCTCATTTAAATGCAAAGCAGTCATAGAGAATTTATAAAACTCATATATACATATAACTTCATATAAAGCTTGTAACTTATAAAGCATACAAAAATGCTAAACAAGTCCATTACTTGAAATAAAAATTTGAGATGCTTTTCTTTGCTTTCTAAATTGCAAATGCTAGCTTTTTTTTTCTAAAAGCACCAATCGTACCCCTAAATGCTCTGACCACACGGGGACTAACTAACATCGCTTGTTGTGGTAAGTCATGTGGCGATTTTGAACTGACACCAACCGTGACACTATCTGAGACATCTTACAACTATATGACATGTTACAACTATATGCTGAATTCTACATCGCTAACCATAGCGCAAGATAATATCTCATATAAGTAGAGGCGACACGATAGACTCGATTTCCCCCCAAGTTAGTGACGCATCCCCCCAGGACTTTGCCATACTAGTGTGGGATATATCAGTTGGTTCTAAATCTGAATATGAAATCTAAAAGTATACTCATGGCCTTTGAAAACTCTTTTTTTTGCTTTAACTTTTTAAGTGCAATAAGCACAAATCTCTTTTTTGAGTGCATTGAGCACCAAAACTCATTTCTAATTTAGACAACTTGTATTTTATGGCCACAAGTGAAGGACATTGATGAGTATTATCTAATATCACTTCATGTATGTGTTTTAATGCATTAAATAAATATGTTGAGTATGTATAGAATTAAGGAAAAGAGAATTAAGATTTAGAATGAAAAATGTGAAAGTTGCTTTGAAAAAAGTGGTAAAAAGGTGGGGTTTTTCCTAAGTTTCGCCACCTGTTCGTTGGAATTTTTTAGAATTGCTTTACGAGTGATCTAAATGCAAGTTAGGGGGATGAATGGAGCAAAAATTGAAGAAAGAAAATCAAGGGGATGAGAGCTGCATCATATTTGGCCAAAGGGGGTGCAAAAATGGTGATTTTCGTTTCAAGCTTCGAACAATGATTTTGAGTGTATAGGGGTGTTCTTAGGTGAAAATAAATAGGATTCATAGAAAGAAATCGGAATTAGAAAACTTCAGTTAGGTAAAAACTGAGAAGAGAAGCCTATAAGCAGAATAGGGTTCAATGAAGTTAATTAAGTTAGAAATGATGTAATAAGTTTTATGAAGTTCAATTTAGCGTATTCTAAGCAAAAATGTGATGCGTAGGTGAAAGAGAGACTAGCAGAGCCGGAGACGACCATTGAAGCTCATTAGGGAAGCTTGAATTCAAGGTGAGTGCTACACTCGTTTTAAACTATTTGTAATTAGATTTTAAAAGTTATGAGAAAAGCTCTATTGTGAGCATTTTGGTTTATATGATATTTTGTATGAAAAGTTAATATTTATGATTTCATAAGTATTAGCTTGCTTAGAAAAGTTGTGTTTGTTTTGAGATGTTAAACCTTTTATGGTATGTTTGCCATTTTAGAATTTGAAATGAGCATTTTTATTGATATTATGTTTTTGTATGAAAAAGTTTAGCATCTATGAATTCATAAGCGTGATTTTTATTTATAAACAAAAGTTCGAAGTTTTGAGTTTAAGCTTTGTTAGCCAATGAGGCTATAATTTATACGCATGCAAACCAAAGTAAGATTTATAGATTCAAAGGTTTGATACCAAAAACAATTGATTTGTTGTTTATATGAAAATTTCTAAGAAAAAAAATTTTATTATGCTAGTTTTAAATCTTGAAATATGTACTTTACTAGTTTGAATGCTTTTGCATGATTTAAAATGAGCTATTTTGTGCTTTTCCCATTGAGTTAAGATATTTTGGTGTTTATGACCCTTGAAAATTTGTTTTGTGTTTATTGCACTAAGAAAGATGAATTTTGGTGCTTTTTGCACTTAGAAAAATGAAATTTTAAGCTTTATGCACTCAAAAATAAGTTTTGTGCTTTTTGACACTAAGTAAAGCAAAAATAAGTTTTCAAATGCCATAAGTATACCCACCTATATAAGATTAAGTTTTAGACCCGACCGGTATATCTAACAGGACCCAATCCGAATCTTACCGTACTTACATTCGGAAGGCCCTACTTGACACCTTAACGGATCCCTGACAAGACAACGCTTTTCAAAATACATTGCCGTTTCTTGAAGTTTCTCATAAATTTCAAACTTATTTCATTGTAAAGTGAGAGTGCCAAATTCATAAAATGTATGTGTGCATAAAATTTCACGTAAACTTATAAAAACATAAAATTCTTAAAAGTATCACAATATATATATAAAGCTTAAAAATTGAAATTTATTTAAACTTATGCTTGCATAAAATTTCATAAAAACTTATAATCAATAAGCATATAAATAAATTCCTACTTCTTAAACATCTTAACTTAAATTCTCAATTTCAAAACATACTCAAATAACTCTAAAGTTCATGTATACATAAAATTTTGGATAGTTTACAACTTAAAATGAAAACAAAATCCTTACTTAGTTTGCAAGGCATACATATAATATACAAAAACTAGAACTTATAAGTATATAAAATTTATATCAACCTATAAATTAAATATCACCTTAAACGTAAACATAAGTAAGACTTCACATAAGACTTATAGCTTCCAAAACATATAAAAATTTAAATCTCATTTCTTTTCAGTACATAGCTTAAATTAGAAAAATCCATAAAACTTACATATGCATAAAACCATACACTTATAAAGCTCATAGATTAATAAAACTTTATATAAAGCGTATTTATTCAATGCAAAATGTGCATGGAAAGTTTATAAGCTTAAATTTGCACAATTTCATAATAACTTATAAATTGAAAATCATACAAGGTGCTAAATACTTAAAATTTCTTATAGAAAATCTGGAAATTGATTTTCTTTATTTTTTTTTAACATTCAAATACTTATTTTGGTTTCTAAAAGCACCATTTGTACCCCGTAAACTTACAACCACATGATTGCTATGATAACGCTAACCGATGTGGAGTCATGTGATGCTTTTAACATACACCAATCATGACACTTACTTACTTACAAAGACATCCCGTAGTTATGTGCAGAATATTACATCGCTAACCATAACATGAGATAATATCCCATAAAAGTAGAGGCGACACGACAGACTTAAATACCCCCTGAGTTAGTGACGCATCCCCTTTGGACTTGCAATACTATTGTGAGATATACCGGTCGGGTCTGAAACTTACTTATAAGGGTGGGTATACTTATAACCTTTGAAAACTTATTTTATTTTCTTACTTAGTGTAAAAGCACAAAATATCACTTTATACTTAATCATACTTCAAACCTCATTTATATATATATATATATATATATATAAAACTTCATATGGAAAATTATATTTTAATAAACATATATATAATAACTTAATAAAGCTTCATATAAATCATATATATATATATCAACGCAAATTGTACATAAATAATCCATAAAATTTCATAATTTCATAAGCCACATATAAAATCTATAAATTTCAAAGCTTATCAAATATTAAACACTTAAAATGTCTTATAGGTAAATTCAAAATGCTTTTCTTTTCCTAACATAAAGCATAACCTTATTTGTGAAAATGACTTAAAATAAACTTAAACTTCATTTCGAAACAAACATGTCCTTAGAAAATTATAAACGATATCTTTCCATACAAAATGGCAATTACATTAATAAACATTTAAACACTTAAAACAAACATAAATTAATATACAAAATTATTTGAACACTCCCTATAAAATTTTTCTTAAAAATTTTCAAATGTAATTATAAACACTTCAAAATAAAACTTAGCACTCACCTCGTTCAAGTTTCCTTAAATGAGCTCCCACGGCCTTCTTCAGTTTCGCTTACTTCCTTTTTCACCTACACATTACATATTTGCTTGGAATAAGCTAAACTTAACCATATAAAACTCATTACACTGCTTAGAACTCACCTAATTCATTAAAGCACTATTTTACCAACTTACTTCCCTACTCGATTTCAACTCAATCGAAGTTTTAAAATTCCATTTTCTTTGCATGAATCCTACGTATTCTTACCTAGGATCATCCCCATGCATTTGAAACCATCATTCGAAGCTTGAAACGAAAAGTCATAAAATCACACCCCCTTTGGCCGAATAGGTGCAAGAGACCAACCCATTGATTTTCTTTCCTTAATTCTTACTCCCTTCATCTTCCTAACTCGCATTCAAGTCACCCGTAAAATGGTTCTGAAAAATTCCAACAAACGGGTGATGAAACCTAGGAAAAACCTTACTTTTTCATTACTTTTTCAATGCAACTTTCACACTTTACATTCTAAATCTTAGTTCTCTTTTCCTTAATGCCATACATACTTAAACATATTCATTTAATGCATAAAAACACTTACATGGGGTGATATTTCATAGTATCCATTAATGCCCTTCACTTCAAGTTATAAAGGCCAAGTTATCCAAATGAATTTCTAACATTATTATAAGCTTTTCATAGGTTTCCTTATCACTTTTTCAACATGGAATCACACTTAATAACCTCAAATGACTTTGGTTCCATACTTCCCTCATCATGGGCTTACATGGCCTAATACATAATTAATCCATTTCATTTGATTTTTGCATTTTTCTTCACTTAGGCATTTTATCAAACACTTGGTGGGCATAAAAATTCACTTAAAACCAATTCAACCAACTTAGTGTTTATTCCAACAAAACCCTAACACACCAAACCCAATGATTTTCATATAGTTTATACTTATTTTTGGTGCCATAAAACTCCACTTAAATCACATATAAAAACCTATATCAAAACTTAACCAAACCATCAACATATACATCATCACAACATCATTGAAACCAATTCAAAATCCATAAAACTAACCTTGGTTTAGCTTGGATTTTGCTTAAAGTTTGTTTTTTCTTGCTTAGGATGGCTTGATCACTTGATTTGAAATTGAAAGTTGCATGAAAATCACTTGGTTACACACTTGGATTCCATGGCCGAACATTACCCTTTTGTCCCTCTTGCTCTTGATTTTTGGTGTGTATTTGTGTGTGTTTTGCCGTGAAATGGATGAAAAATTGGAGGAGTCAACATATTTATATTTTTAACAATTCCATACTTACTATTCACTTAATACCATTTACAATTCATTCCCAAATAAATTCTAAATTAATTCTATGATCACTCATTCGTCAAATTGACTTTACAATACTCTAATTAGATATCTTAGGACTCAATCCATGTCTTCGGTAAAAATTCAAACGGAGTTTAGGTTAATGGTATTCACAATCCTGTCCATAAGGGTGTTTTCATCGGGTAACTTTCGGAACCTTCAGAAACTACCTAAACTGACTCATTTTTACTCTGTTTAAGTTTTATTGGGTCCTACTAATCATTCTAAATATTTTTGATATTCCAGGGTCCGTCTCAAAATTTTACTATTCATTGGATACTATTCACCTAGAGATACTATTCACACGAAAATATTACTATTCATCCGTAAATTCCTTGTAAATTATAAAATGAAAGTTTGGGGTCCTACAATATCCCACATTAATATGGCAAAGTCTTGGAGGGGATGCGTCACTAACTCGGGGGGAAATTGAGTCTGTCATGTTGCCTTTACATGTGTGGGATATTATCTCGTGTTATGGTGAGCGATGTAGTATTCCGCACATAACTACTACATGTCTTTGTAAGTATATTTCATGGTTGGTGTTAGTTCAAAATCACCACGTGATCCACATTGATTAGCGTTATGCCTAGTTATCGCGTGGTTATAAGTATTATAGGGTACGAATGATGTTTTTAGAAAGCAAAGTAAGTATCTGAAGCATTAAAAGCATTTTCAGATTTTACTATAAGTGATTTTAAGTGTTTAACACTTGTATGCTTTTCAATTTATATGTTTTATATGAAGTTTGTAGAAATATGAGTTTTATGAATTCTCTATGCTTATTTTGCATGGAAGTACATAAGCTTTATATGAAGTTTTATGAATTTATAAGTTTTACAAGTTTTAACCTATAGCTTTATGTATGAATAAGTTAAAATGACATGTAATTTTATAAGTTTTATATGAAATCCATGCACATGTGAGTTTATAGTTTTTATATGTATGTTTTGCAATCTAAATAAAATTTGTACTTTTTAATTTCCAAGTTTAGATGAAGTTTTTATGTATATATGAAGCTTTATGTATGTATAAGTTCAAATTGATATTCAATTTATAAGTTTTATATGAATTTTATGCACTTATGCGTTTATGGTTTTCATATGAATGTTTTGCGATTTGAATAAAATTCATGCTTTACAATTTTTAAGTTATATGGAGTTTTTATATACATATAAGCTTTATATGCATTTTGATGCCCTTATGGGTTTTATAGTTTATAAGTTATACATGAGATTTTATGTATATATGCATTTTATAGATTTTGCACTCACACTTTACAACGAAATAAGTTTTGAAAACTATTAGAAGTTTTAAGAAATATAAATGCATTTTGAAAAGTTTTTAAGGAGGTATATTAAGAAATAAAGTCTTTTACTTGAAAATAAATATATGCACTCACTGAACTTCCATAGCTCATTATTTTGTTTTTATGATAAAAACCTCCTCAGGTATTTAAGTAGGTGACCGAGATCAGAACGCTCCTTCAGAAGAGTAAGTGGGTGACGACACGACAGTGCTTCTGTATAAATACATTTAGGCATATTTTGTATTTGAAAGAAATCGTGTGTAAATATATATTTAAGTACAAAATGAATGATAAATTATTTATGCATGAATTTGAAAAGTTTTAGTCACTTTTAAAGAAATTTCGTAAGTTGCAAAGTATTTGATTTATAATTTTATGTTTTTGATTTTAACGACATGGATTTGGGATTCGAAATATATGTTTGAGGCTAAAGAAGTTGGGTTGTGAAATGGAAACTTTTGGAAGTGTATTTTTCCTTTGCAGGTATTTTGGGAATATTAAAAACACGGTCGTTATGCTGTTAAATTTTCCATTTGATAAAAAAAAAAAAAAAAACAACCCATCCTTGATTTACAAAGTGAGAAAAATTAAAAGATTTTAAGGGTTCGCTCCGCGAATTTCTATTAACCCATTTAGTAGGGTTTAGGAGGGATCCGTAAAGGTGTCAGACAGAGCCCTCCGGATAAGTATGGAGGGTTTCAAGTTGGATCCTGTCACAAGGTGTAGCACTCATTTGATTTCAAGGCTTGGTTTAAAGAGCTTCAATGGTCTTTTCTTGTTCCTCTTGCTTATTCTTCACCTACACACCACATTCTAGCTTAAAATATACTAAATTTAACTTCACAAAATTCCTTAAATTACTTCTAACTAAACTAACTCATTATAGGGATATTTTCACTAAAACTTCTCTTCTTGGTTTCAACTTAGCCAAGGCTTTAAAATTTTGTTTTCTTTCCATCATTCTTACTTATTCTCACCTAGGAACACATCCATATACACGAAATAATTTTCTGAAGCTTGAAACAAAATTCACCCATTTTTGACCCCATTTGGTCGAACCTATGCTAGGGAGCAATCCCTAGCTTTTCTTTCCTCCATTTTTACTCCATTCATCTCCCTAACTCGCACTTAGATCTATCCAAAAGTCAATTAAAAAAGAAACGGTCATCAGGTGATGGTTTCTAGCTAAAACGCCTTTTTTTTGCCACTAAATTATGGGTAACTTTTCCATTTTTTTACTTCTAATTTCAATTCTCTTTTCTTTAGAATTATACATGCTCAATTATGCTCATACAATTCATTTAAATATATAGGAGAAGTGGTATTACATGATAACCACTAATGCCCTTCATTGAGGCTTTACAATGGATGATGTCTAATTCGTCTTCTAACATTTTCATAGATTTATCTAGCATGAAACCAACATGGAATCATGCTTAAAAGCCTTAGATTTCATTGGAACCATACACCTCTCACTATAGCCTTGTATGCCTTATACACATCAAGTTCATTTTATTCAAAATTTTCATGTTTATTCTCTTAGGCATTTCATCAAACACCTAATCAACAAGCCATTTTATTTAAAACAAACTTAAATCAAACTTAAATCAAACTTAGGGTTCCTCCCATATAAACCCTAACTCATCAATCTTAATTGATTCTACATGATCTACTCTTACTTTAAGTCTCTAAATGCTCAAATCATGATATAGAAGAAAACCCCCCATCAAATTCTAACTCAAACATCACACTAACCATCATTTAAACAAGTTCAAAGTGATGAAACTAACCTCCTTTTTGGCTTGATCTTACTCTAAACTTGGTCTTCTAGCTTAGGTTAGCTTGAAATCTTGATTTGGAACTTGAAATTGGCTTGAAACCACTTGATTCCGCATTGTCCAAGCTTGGCCGAACACACCCCTTTGTCTCTCACGTTTTGGCGTCCAAAAAAAATGGCTAAGCATAGAAACTCTCCACTTTATATACTTTGTTCTTTTCCTAAATGACTAATTATGTTCTTGAAAATTTGGTTATTGTCCTTGAACTTTTCTTAATTCTATCTTGATCCCTAATATGATTTGCTTGCTTCTAATTGGTCCCTTGTCTTACTAACTCATAAAGGCGCCAATGGAAATGTCCATTTTACCCTTCTATTTATTTATTCCATAATTGGTTTCAATCAATCTCTAAAAATTCTCTACATTCTTCGACACTTTCATTGAATCATTTAGAATCTCAAATATCACTTAGTAACTAGTACTAGGGAAACCATAAATGAAATTAAGGGCTTACAAACAATCTCTTATAAGTCGAATTTAGTTGCCATAGTTTTTCAAATTGATCAAAATTTGAAATGTCGAACTGAGTGCTATGTGTGGCATGACAATTGAAATATGAGGTATCAAGTTGTGCATAGCATGCCCAGTTACCTAGGAGATAAGTGGGGAACCTTGAACGCTTGTATACTCTGAGTTCTGTTCAACATTGTATTTATTGATTGATTATTTTGAGTTCAGAGTGTAGTTTTAAGCAGAAAGTTGTTCTAGGTTAAGAGAATGTACTTTCAAGCAAAGTCGAATATTCTAAGAATGTTGTAGTGTTTCAGGTCAATTGAGACTTGAATAATAAGAAGCTAAGTTTGAAGGTCTATTGTTGTAGAATGTAACGTTGAACTACTTTCTTTCTTTAGCTAAGTAATTTGAAGTATTGACTATTCAAGCCTCTATTATGTTCGTCACTGTGACACAAACTGTTAAAGTGGTCTTTAGCTTCACCAAGAACCCCCAATGCTCAAGTCAGTAACTGTTGAAAATACAAAAATTTAAGTTAGAAATCTTACTGAGTGTCCTTAGCTTGCATGTATGTCACATGATTTACACCCTCTTTTTTTAGCTTGTCGACTGTCCCTAGGTCGAACTCCATGCAAGTTAAGTCACTTATCCTTCATTCGTTGAGCTAGTTGTAATCGGGTATCAACTAGGGAGACGACTTCGCTCTATAAGAACTACTTGAGCTTGCTTTGTTGTCTGGTCTTCCAAATCTATCATCCCTCCTAACATTCGACTCTTCTGGTTGATAATTTGCAACATCTTCCTCCCATTTAACTTGTGCACATGCCTTGGCGAGCACATCCTCCATAGTCTTGAGAGGATATTTTGTCAGCTTCTTATACAAATCGGAGTCATGAAGCAATCTTCCTAAAAGAATATACTACAGTGATATTATAGTTTGGTATTGATACATTTTCTTTGTTGAATTGATGAACATAACTCCTAAAACACTTTCTTGGACACTGCACTATTGAATACAAGTTGTTTAAATGTTTCTCCAGTTTTCTACTACTAGTGAATTGTTCCATAAACAAATCTTTGAGTTGGGTAAATGACTTAATACTGTCGTTTAGCAAATTGGTGAACCACTACAATGCTAATTCCTTTAAACTTAACCCAAACCCCTTGCACAGGGCTACCTCTCTAAGTTCCCATTGTACATTTTCATAGTAGGGAGATTAAACTTCTTGAACATCTTCGCCAGTTCAATCAAGTCGACAAATAGTGTAAGCCATCGATCTTATTTTATGGTCTTCCTAATAATAGTCCCTAAGTGACATTTTAAGATCTTAAGTGACAAATGGAAGTGTCCATGAACGTAGAAAATTTTTAAGAATTGATTTAACTCAATTGGAGATTAAATGAATAAGTACAAGGGTGAAATCGTAAATGGCCTTAAGTGAATTGTTAAGCGTGATAAGGGCTAAAATGAAACAAATTTCTCTAATTGGGGTCAAAATGGAGTTAAAAAAAGTTCAAAGGTGAAAACCAAAATTTTCTAGGACATAATGGTCATTTTTTAGAAAGTTTAGTATAAATATCAACCTTTAGCCACTTTTTCAAACCATTTCTCGCCACACACAAACACAAAACTGGATTGAGAGAGATGAAGAAGAGAAGTCTCGGCCAAGCATGGAATGAAGGGAACCAAGTGATTTTCATGCATTTTTAAGCCTCCAATCAAGATCTCAAGTCATCCTAAGCAAGAAAAACAAGTTAGGAGCAAGATCAAAGACAAAAGAAATGTTAGTTTATCACTTTTTGAACCATTTCCACCAGGTTGTTGTTGGTGATTTTGTTGGAAAATTTGGTGGGTTTTTATGTATATTATAAGTTGAGTTTAAGAGCTTTAAAGTAAGTGTAAAATGCATGGAAAGCAATAAGCTTGATAGGTTAGGGTTTTGTTGGAATCAACACTAAGTTTGAATGAGTTTGTTTAAGTGAATTTTTGATGTAGGTAAGGTGTTTGATGAAATGCTTGAAAGAAATAAAATGAGAAAATTGAATGAAATTAATTGTTTATGTATTAGGCTATGTAAAACCATAATGAGGGAAGTATAAAACTAATGTTATTTGATGTTATTAAGTATGATTCCATGTTGAAATTGTGGTAAGGAACCCATGAAAGACTTATGGAAGTATTGGAAAGTAAGTTAGACAACATTCCAACTTGTAACCCATATGAAGAGCATCGATAAGTATCATGTAATACCACCTCATGTGTGTGTTTTCATGCATTAAATAAGTATGTTTAAGTATGTATGGCATTAGGGAAAGAAGAATTAAGATTTAAATGAAAAATATGAAAGTTGTCATGAAAAAGTAGTGAAAAAATGGAGTTTTTCCTAGGTTTCGTCACCCGTTCATTGAAATTTTTCAGAATCATTTTATGGGTGACTTAAGTGCAAGTTAGGGAGGTGATTGGAGCAAAAATTGAGCAAAGAAAATCAATGGATTGGGCTGGGTATACAGTTGGCCAAAGGGGATATTAAAATGCCACTTTTCGTTTTGAGTTTCGAATGATGGTTTCGAGTGTATGAGGGTGTTCCTAGGTAAGAATAAATAGGATTCATGCAAAGAAAATGAAATTTTAAAGCTTTGATTAAGTTGAAACCGAGTAGGGAAGTAAGTTGGTAAAATAGTGCTTCAATGAATTAATTGAATTGTAAGTTATGTGATAAGTTTTGTGAAGCTACAATGAGTGTATTCTAAGCAAATATGTGATGTGTAGGTGAAAAGGAAGAAAGCAGAACCAGTGAAGGCTATTGAAGCCCACTTAAGGAAACTTGAATAAGGTGAGTGTTACACTCATTTTTTTTAAGTGTCGAAAGTGATTTTAAAAAGTTATGAAAAAAAGATATGTTGTGAGTGCTAAGTTAAGTTTTACCAAAGCTTGTTATTTATGTGAATTTATGAAGGAATTTTTTTTTATTTTTTATTTTTATTTATTTATTTTTTTTTTTATGTAGCTTTAAAGTCAAAATGAGCACTTTCATTGATATGATGTTTTTTGTATGAAGTCTCAAACTGTTATGATTTTGTAAGTATGAAATAAATATGGAAATAAAATTTTAATGTTTTAGTTTAAGTCTTTTGGCAAAAGAGGCTATGTTATGTGATTAAGTAAACCAAAGTGAAATTTGTAAATTGTAAGCTTATCATTGATTTGAAAGTTTTAAAGAAAAAGTTTATGAAATTGGGCTTGAACGCCTTAGATTATCATCTTTATAAGTTGACATGTTTTGAGGCTTTTTGCCTTTAGTAAGAATGATTTTATATATGGTTATGTTGTTCTAAATGTTTCTAAGCATGTTGTAAGTGTTTGATGCCATTTCATAAACTGAAATAAGCATTTGAAATATTTTATATGTTTGAAGTATATTTTATGATGAAATGAGATTTATGGATTTTAAAGGATAAGCCATTTTGTGCTCTTACACTTAGAAAAATGATATTTTGTGCTTTATACACTAAGAAAATGAAATTTGAAGCTTTATACATTTCTAAGTATGAGTTTTGTGCTTAATGCACTCCGAATTAAGATTTTGTGCTTATTGCACTCCAACAAGTGAATTTTGTGCTTTTGCACTAAGTAAGAAAATAAAATAAAATTTTCAATGGCTATAAGTATAGTCATATTTATAAGTAAGTTTTAGACCCAGCTAGTATATCTCATAATAGTATGGCAACTCCAGGGGGGATGCGTCACTAACTTGGGAGGAAAATTAAGTCTGTCGTCTCACCTCTACTTTTGTGGGATATTATCTCGTGTTATGGTTAGCAATTTAACATTTCGCACATAACTACAGGATATCTTTGTAAGTAAGTAAGTGTCACGATTGGTGTCCGTTAAAAGCATCACATGACTCTACGTCGATTAGCATATCAATGCTATCGCGTGGTTGTAAGTATTATGGGGTACAAATGATGCTTTTCAAAAATTAAGTATTTAAAGTATTAAAAGCAATGAAAAATATTTTATATGCTTGAAGTATATTTTTACGACTAAATGAGATTTAAGCTTTGAAAGGGTTTAAGAAATGGAACTTCATTTTATACGTTTTATAATTCATAAGTTTCCTGTGAAGTTTTATGAATGTATTTAAGTTTTACGGATTTATTATTTTAAACTATGCACTGAAATTGATTTAAATTTTATATGCTTTATGAACTACAAGTTCTATATGAATCTTTATGTATGTGTACGTTTAAACGATATTCAATTTTATAAGCTTTATATGAATTGTAATTTTCATATGTATGATTTGCAACCTAAATACGATTTGAACTTTATAAGTTTTAATTTAAATTAAATTTTTATGTATATATGAAGTTTTATGTACGAAGTTTCATGTACGAATGAGTTCAAGTTGATATGAAATTTATAAGTTCCATATGAACTTTCATATACTTATACGACTATAATTTTCATATATATATATATATATGCTTTGCGATTTAAGTAAAAATTTATACTTTAAAAACATTTTAAGTTATATGGGATTTCTTATCTATATATATATAAGTTTTATATACATTTTGATGTCTTTGGGAGTTTTATAGTTTTATAAGCTATATATGAGATTTTATGTACGTATGTATTTTATGGATTTAGTACTCACAATTTACAACGAAATAAGTTTTGAAATTTATAAGAAATTTTAAGAAACAAAAATGTATTTTGAAAAGTGTTTTAAGGAGGTATTTTAATAAAATAAAACCAATTAAGTTAAAAAGAAATATATGCACTCATTGAGCTCCCATAGCTCATAATTTTCTATTTTTATGTTAAAAACCTCCTCAGGTATTGAAGTGGGTGACCAAGATCAAAAGGCTCCTCCAGAACGGTAGGTGGGCAAGAACACGACATTTCTTCTGTACAAACACATTTTTTATATATTGCACTCAAAAGAAATCATTTATAAATACATACTTAAGTTGTAAATTAGTGGTTTCGGTTTATTCATGATATAAGGGTTTTAGTTTTAAATCATTTTATGACTTGCAATTGGCTTGGTTTGACTTTATACTTATGAATTTGGATGAAATGGATTTGTCCTATTGAAAGTATATTTGTGAAAAAAGTTGGGTTGGAAAAATAAAAATATATGGAAGTGTAATTTCCTTTGCAGGTTATTTTGGCTAACTTAAAAACGTAGCCATTATACTGTTGAGTTTTAAAAAAAAAACAAAATCCAACTCATTCTAGTTTTACAAACTAAGAAAATGTTTTAAGGGTTCGCTCCGCGAATTTCTCTTAG
This sequence comes from Nephelium lappaceum, assembly GCA_021234005.1. Taxonomy (NCBI): domain Eukaryota; kingdom Viridiplantae; phylum Streptophyta; class Magnoliopsida; order Sapindales; family Sapindaceae; genus Nephelium; species Nephelium lappaceum. Next base: position 25,464,234 of record CM037998.1, read on the forward strand.
CCCATTAAGTAGGGTTAAGAAGGATCCGTTGGGGTGCTAGGCAGGGCCCTCCGGACGTACGTATGGAGGGTTTCGGATTGGGTCTTGGCAAATAGTGAGTTTGGGAAGCTTGTTTTAGTGCTTTTTTTGAGGGGTGTTGGCATACTAGGGATCTGGTTGATCATAGCTTCAATTTCTAATAACCTCCTGGCAAGTTCATTTGACACCAATGTTGTTGAACTTTGGTTTCCTATTTCCTCATGTCACCTGCTACTCCTATTTGTAATGCCTAGTTCAGATCAATACTGGGTTGCCTTGTATCTAACATTCTACGCCTATTGTATTATAGGAATTCATTTGTGAACTTGCGATCGACTATCACATTTATGATTGGATCTTCGTTGAAACTAGCGGTATTGAGATCTATTGGTTGAATTGTTAGTTGTCTAGTTCCTAAGAGCCAACCCACTTGCCCCTAATGGCACTCTCTTTATATAATTTATTGGTGCTCTATTGTGCTGATCTAATCTTCGCAGAGCCATTGTTCTAGTTAGTCGTTATACCCTACCATGCAACTTTACACATATGGTTTGGACTATCTGATTTCCTATCTAAAGCTACTTCAACTATTCTACATAGCTTGCCATTTAGCTCCTTAAAGAAGTGACTTGAGCCTCAAGAGTTAGATTTTGAGATTCTATCATTATGTTGTGTTCGATTGATGCATGATCAAATGGCTAGATTCCCATAGACAACGCCAAACTATAGAGGGTCGATTTACAATATGCTAACATAGAATAGGTCTTGTCTGATAGGACCCAATCCGAACCATATCGCACTCATATTCGGAGGGCCCTGCCTGGTACCCCAACGGGATCCTCCTAAACCCTTTCAATTGGCTTAAAAGGAATCCGTGGAGCGAACCCTTAAAATCTTTCATTACTTATAAACAAGATTGGGTTGGTTTTTTTTTTTTTTTTTTTCAAATGAAAATTCGACAATATAACATCTGTATTTTTAAGATTCTAAATACCTGTAAGATTGAAATACACTTCGACTATTTTCAATATCCAACCCAACTTCTTCCACAACTTCTTTCAAAAGTTAATTTTCCAATTTCATACAAAATAGTTGAGAAAACCGTAAACCATAAATCACAAGATAAAAACCAATTTCGTATAAACAATTTACCTAAGAAAACAAATGTGTTTCATAACTTAACTGACATTTACAAAGCTTTAAACGCTTTAATATACATATGAGTAACAAATCTCATTTTAAAAGCCATTCAAAACATCTCATAAAATACATCAAAAAGGTGGCTTTTCAACTTTCATATGTATGCAAAATGATTATACAAGGGAAGCATTCGTCGAGTCAACGCCCACCTATATCAATGGAGGATATCTTATGCCACGTCACCCGTGCTAACACCTGAGGAGGTTTTTGACATAAAATAGAAAAGTGAGCTTAATGAAGCTCAGTGAGTGCGCGTAAGTTATAAAGTAATATCATATTCCATTGTAAAATACCTCCTTAAAACATTAAAAATAGGATTGCATTTCATAATCATTTAACTTAAAATTTCATAAAAGTTCATGCTTAACATAATAAAATCATACAAATCCCAACATAAGGGATACATAAAACTTTTCATAAACTTAATAAGTAATAATATCATTCAAACTGAATTCAATTGTAAGGCTTCCTTTCGAACCATAATTATAATCATATAAAATAGTTTACTTTCGAACTTACATTTGCATTTTTAAATGCACCAATGTTACCCCTTAAACTTACAACCACGAGAACGTGGAGTCACAAGATGATTTGGCCATAAACACCATCCGTGACACTTACAAAGACATCCCAACAACTACGCGCAGAATTGTGCATTGTAAAGCGTAGAGTAGGACAACATCCCACACACATAAAAGCGACACGACGGACTCTATTCCCCCAATGTGAGTAATGCAATAACCCCCCATACATTGCCATACACGTGTGGGACGTACCGGCCGGGTCTACATAACTTACAAGGGTGGGCAAACAATTGGCCTTTAAAACATATTTATACATATATCATTTTTGCATCAATCGTTTATCGAACCATACTTAAAACTTCGAATTCCATTTAAAGTAGTTTTCACAGTTATAAGAATGCAAAAGATAACTTTCATACAAAACATAGTATTCATGAAATCATCCGTTTAAAATCATAAAATCACAACCATACTAGAAAATACTTAAACATGTCAAAACACCTACATTTTTGCTAAAACCATTTTGCACTCACCTTGCTTTCAAACTTCCCTTAATGGCTTCAACGGTCCTCTCCGGCTCCGCTAGCCTCGCCTTCACCTACACATGATAAACACACTTAGAATGTGCTCAATAGACAATGCAAAGATGCACTTAACTATACTAACTTTATAAAATTCTCTCTATACTAATAGCTTCTCCTTTCAATTTCTCTTTGATCCATGCTCCAAATTCTCAATTTCTTTGCATGAATCCTTCATATATACCCCAAGGGACGTTCCCATATGCTTCCCATCATAAATTGAAGCTTGGAACCCAAAATGATTGTTTTAGACCTCTCAAACCCGAATTGAATGTACAGACCAAACTGTGCATCCTTTTTCTCTAATTCTTTCTCCCACACTCTTCTTCTCTCCCAATGTGGTCGCCCATAAAATTTCGTTGAATTCCGATATCGTTTGGATATCAAAATTTAAGAAAAACCTCACTTTTTCATCCATTTTTAGGGGGCTTTTTCACTCATTTCATTCTAAAACTTATTTCTTTCTTTCCTTATATTAAACATACTCAAACCTATCCATACAAATCATTTCAACATATTAAAGAATTGGTTTTCGATGACAACTCCATATGTCTTTCCTTGGTGCTTTACAATGCATTAAAATGGAATTGCTTCCAATGCAATTCTAACATTTTCATAGGATTATAGGTCACCTAAACAACATGGAATCATAGTTAAAACACCTCAATTTCATTGGATTCTCATACCTCTCCATAAAACCTTCCAAGCACTAACTTAGTCTAAATCCATTTCTTTCAAGTTTTTGATGTGGATTCTTTTAGACAATTTATCAAACACCTTGTCTACATTCATTTCATTTAGTTTCCAATCCAAAACCAACTCAAAACCTATCTCATGCCAACCCTAACTCATCAATTTTAGTAGGTTTCCATGTCATCTATACAAGCCTTTCAAGTCTCAAATTAATCATCTCCTAACATAAGTAAAAACTTCCCATCAAAACCCACTAAAACACCATCAAAATAACCAACATCAACATCACCACAACAAGTTCAAAAGTAAGTGAACTAACCTTATTTAGCTTTAATCCTTGCTTCAAGTTTGATTTCCTAGCTTATACAAGCTTGCTTGATGGATTGGGATGTCAAAAAGCGATTGAAACTAGCTTGATCATCAATTCCTAGCCTTGACCTAACCAACACACACCTTTCTCACGTTTTCTCTTTTCTTTCCTTTGATTTCTTTGTGTTTGCTTTGTGAGTGGCGTGAACTCTCTTCAAAAATTGATCAAGTGTTGTATTTATACTTATGACAATCCTATAATGACCATCTTGTCCTTAAATCATTTCTTCTTGGTCACTACTTAATTGAGAATGGTCAGGCATAAACGATGGGTTGACTTGTGACAGCTCGTATAGATTCATTTGTTTGAGTTACGAGGGCTACAACCTATCAAATTGAAGCTACGGATGTCTAGTTTCCATAGCAATTGACATTTTGTGAATCGGAGGTCCGTAGAGAAAGTTATGACTGATTTAATGACCAAAGGTCAGTGCTGTCGGCGACCTGCGCGCCTCCGCGCCACCCAGCGTGCATGCCAGCGCGCCTACCTGCGCGCTCAGCAGCCTCCAGGCGCCCAAGGGAGCGCTAGCTACTGCCCCAAGTGCGCTCCCTTGTGCACTTCCTCCCTACCAAGCGGCCGGGTGAGTGCAAATGCTGAAGAAAAAGACATTTTTGAATATTCTAACCCATTTTTCATGCCCCAACTCTCCAACCTATAATTGCATCAATCTTCACCATTTAGGAATGTTTTGAGGGGCTAAGAATAGAGCACTTTTTAAAATATCTCTTAGTACTAATACTAGGGATACCATAAATAAACATTGAGGGCTTACATACAGATCAACTTTCCAAGAACCTAGCTGACAGGACCCAATCCAGATCATATCATACTAACATCCGAAGAGCCCTACCTGACACCCCAACGAAATCCTCCTAAACCCTATTGATTAGGCCAAAAGAAATCCATGGAGTGAACCATTAAACTCTTTCCTTACTTATAAAGCTAGAATGAGTTTTTTTTTTTTTTCAAATCAAAATTCGACAACATAACGACTGTATTTTTTACGTTTCCAAAATTCCTACAAAGTAAAAAAATACACTCCCAATTGATTTCATTTTCCAACCCAACTACTTCCACAAACATACTTTCAAATTTTCTCTCCATTCCCATACAAAAGAAATCATATAAAATTCCAAAGCATAGCCACATTTTCATACCATATAAAATCACATGATTTAGTGATCATACAAAACATTAACCATAGGCCAAAGGCCATAATTAAAACTTATAAGAAAATTTACTTAGAAAAATACATAATTTTCATAACCCAAATGAAATTCATAAAACTTTATACACTCCAAAAGATATAAAAATACAAGAATTTGTTTCAAAAGCCACTAAAGCATAAGATGAAAAATAACAAAATATGTGGAGTTTAACTTTTCCAGGTCATGCAAAATGATTATGCAAGGGAAACATTTGTCGAGTCTATGCCCACCTATTTCAACGGAGGGGATCTCGTGCCTTGGTCACCCGTGCTCACACCTAAGGTGTTTTCCAAAAACACAATTGTAAATCGTATGAAATCATTCATTTTCAACTCACTTTTCCATTTTGAAATGCACCAATGTTACCCCTTAAAACTTACAACCACGAGATTAGCTAGGTAAATGCTAATCAACGTGGAGTCACGAGGCGATTTAGTTACGAACACCATTCGTGACACTTATAAAGACATCTCAACAACTACGTGCGGAATTGTGCATCGCAATGCATAGCGTAAGATAACATCCCACACATGTAAAGAGGACGCGACGACTCTATCTCCCCAGAGTTAGTGAAGCGATCCCTCCCATAACTTTGCCATACACATGTGGGACATACCGACCAGGTCTATATAACTTACAAGGGTGGGTAGACAATTAGCCTTTGAAAATTCATTCATATAAACATTGTTTTTGCATTAAACACAAAATCGATAAACTTTATTTTCTTTACACAACCATAAAGCATAGTTTTCATTACTATCAAAGCTTAAAACTTTAGATTTCATTTTCAAATAGAACTCATACTTATTAAATAATAAAAGCAAAACTTTCCATATAAAATAGGAGATCCACAACAATGCTTAAATCAAATTCTAAAGTGATAAATAAACTTATAAAACGATAAAATGTTGGAAACAACTATAACTTTTTGTAAAATTATTTTAGCACTCACCTTTATTTCAAGCTTCCCTAATGTGCTTCAACGGTCTTCTCCGGCTCTGCTAGCCTTTCCTTCACCTACACATCACATATTCGCTTACAATACACCAAATTAAATTTCCCAAAACTTATTATATAACTTCTAATTCAATTAATTTCTTTGAACCCTATTATGCCTAAAAGCTTCTCCCTACGATTTCCACTTAACTGAAACTTTCTAATTCCGATTTTTTTTCCATAGATCTTATTTATTTTCACCTAGGAACACCCCCATACACTCGAAATCATGATTCGAAGCTCGAAACGAAAAGTGGTCCCTTTTGACCCCCTTTGGCCGAATGGTGTGCACAACCCTACCTAGGGTTGTGCTTCACTTCTTTCTTGCTCCACACACCTTCTTGACTCGCATTTAGAACAACCGTAAAACGGTTCTGAAAAATTCCAACTTTGGGTGTCCAAACCTAGGAAAAACCTCACATTTTCATCCATTTTTAGGGGGCATTTCACATTTGTCATTCTAAACTTTAATTCTCCTTTCCTTAGAGCTATACACACTCAAACCTACTCATACAATTCATTTCAACACATAAAAGAAGTGGCATTCCATGACAACCATTGGTGCCCTTCATACATGCCTTACAATGCAAGTCATTCAACTTCAATTCTAACATTTTCATAAGATTGTTTGACACTTAAACAACCTAGAATCATGCTTAAAACACCTCAATTTCATTCGATTTCTACATCTCTCCATATAGCCTTACAAGCACTAACATACCCTAAGTTCATTCTTTCAAGCTTTTTATGTTGATTCTGTTGGACATTTTATCAAACACTTTGCCTACACTTCATTTCATTAGCTTCCAATCCACAACCAACTTAATTCTCTCTCATGCCAACCCTAGCTCATCAAACTAACTTAGTTTCCATGCCATCTATTCTTGTTGTTTAAGTCTCCAAACACTCCTCTCTTAACATACATAAAAACTCCCATCAAAACTAACTCAACCATCATCACCACAACCAACACAATCTTCAATTTTTAACTATCAAAAAACAATTCCAAAGATGAGAAACTAACCTTTATTTGGCTTGGATCTTGTTTCAAGTTGGATTTTCTAGCTTAAGGAAGCTTGATTGCTTGATCTAGAGCTTAAAAATGGCTTGAACCAACTTTGATCACCTCTCCCTTGACTTGGCCGAATCACTTTCTCTTCCTCTCGTGTGTCTCTCGTTTTTGCTTTGTATTTTGGGTGGAAATTTTGCTAAGTGTTGAGACAATGCACTTTATATACCACTAACATTCCATAAATGACCATCGTGTCCCTTAATTAATTAGATTTTGGTCTTTAACTTTACTTAATCCCATCTTAACCCCTAATCATGTAAACTTGTTTCACTTTAGTCCATACCTCACACTAACTTATAACTTTCCAATGACAATGACCAATTTACCCTTACATTAACTTAGTCTACAAATAGGGCTCAATCAATCTCTACATTCTTATAACATTTCCATTAATCATTTAGGGTTTTAAAATATCTCTTAGGATTTGTTACTAAGAAAACCATAAATAAACATAGAGGGTTTCCACTAGCAACTTGTATCCTACACAAGTCAAACAAATAGAGCGGGCGTGATCTTGATGCCAAGGTGGTGTCGGCCGAAGACACTCAAATGCTTAAGTTAGAAACGAAAATAAAAAAGGTATCAATCGATAAAAATAAACAAACAAAGCAATAGAAATATTGTCATTCTACACAAGATGAGATGTGAGTTAATTTAGATTACAGGACTTGAAAGATCGTGAGAGAGTTGTGGAATGCGAGGGCAGCCATCCTTCAAGGAAAGGCTAGTATTCTACTTGATGGAATGTACTGGTGATAGTATCTTGATAATGCTAATGTGTAGGAGTGAGAGTACTTGAAAGTGTAGAAACCTGGAATGATTTTGACAAAATAACAGTGCGAGTAAGAAAAAATTGAATCCTTCCCCTTCTGGTGGTTCTCCCTTTTTATAAAGGACAAAACAACCATTTGAGGGAGAGTAATGGTGGCAAGATCAAGGGATTTGTCCTTTTGATCCATGCCGTGGTGTTAATAGGGCATGAAGTTGTCAAATGTTACTTAGTGTTAATGGGGCATTAAGTTGTCGAACGTTACCAACTTGATTCTCTCCCATCAATACAGTCAAATGTGTCATTAAGGACACCATGAGTTGGCGGGCGTTATGTTAAGTCTTGGACTTATTGGAGTGGATCGACTCATTGGCCCATCAATTTAGGCTTAGTTTTTATACTCTTCTCTTGGGCCTAACCTGGACAGAATTTTAGCCTTACAACGATCATTGTGAGGTTTCTCTGTCACGGCCTTCACCATCAAATTCCAAAACCGAAACTATAAATATGACAAAGTAACAATAATGTATTTCAATTTTACCACCATGCCCATTAAATCAATAACTGAACTCAATGATGGTCATATATCACGTTCATCACAATTGTGGCCTCCAATCTTGATATAAAGAAACAAGTAATGAAATTATAGACACTAATGCTCACTTGCCCCATAACACTCCTCCTACAGTAGCCATAACCTATTGGTCACTCAAGTTGGACCATAGACCATAGTGTATAATGGTTCTTTATCAATCACTTTAGCCTAATTAATGACTCATCGTATCAGTCATTACTATATAAAATGATAGAAATTTTGAAGACACATTTTTTTTTTCACAACACTTTTATCCAGATATCTAAGGCATACAATATGCAAATTTAAATGTGCAACAATAGTTGACGAGACTACAAAAGTGATAGTTATCTTAGGTAATTCACAATATCTAGCAAATCGTGGCAAAAATCACAAAAGCCAAAATCCTATGTTTACTGTAAAACCTTAAGTTTCTTTATTGACTTTTATAGAAAAACTCTAAATAAATTTCTTATCGTGACTACTTATGTTTAGATTTTGTCGAAGTGAAACAAAAGAATATAAGGCTATTGATTAGGTAAAGAAACCAAGATAAAGCTCAAACCAATTAGTATTCACTACCACTCTTTACAAGCATGCCATATTAAATGGCCACATTTTCCAAACATCTACAAGAAAGGTGAACTTCTAATATATAATTTTGATAGCAATATTTATATTTAGCAACTAAAAACCTAAATCTTATCGAAGAAAGATTAATGCTACTCAACCTTACCTAAATGAAAGGGATGAGAGTTCATGTTCTACTTCTTAAATTGGAATTTTGATGGAAACCTAGGAAGCAAGCATTAATGGTGGACCAATGACAATAGACAAAATTAAGAGAATCAAGCTTGAAGGCTTCAATTGGGTTGGTTTATTGAAGATTATCAATCATGAAGGCAATTGGACTTTATTGGGCTTCAGTCCTAATGCAAATTGAACTATTATTTATTTATTTTTAACTAATTTAGGCTTATTTTGTGTTATGGATTGGGTTTTAATTTAGTTTACTTGATTTAATTTCATGTTAGGTTTTTGGGCTGAGCTACTTAATTTAATTTAAGCCCATGAGCGTATTTAGTTGAGTCTAGTTGTTAGGGGCTAGGGTTTCATGTTAGGGTTTGTTTTGTTTGCCTATAAAAGGCTTGTAACCCTAAACAAATATAAGAACAATGATGATGTAGCCATCTTTTGAATTAAAAAAAGAATAGAGATTTGTTTCTCTTTTGTTCTTCATGAATGACGGGCCCCGTTCCTATACCTCTATTTCTATACCATCGGTAGCCCGTCGGCAAACCCATAGTAACCTTCTAGTGGATATCTGATCCAGCTAAAAAGTTTCCGTCAAGCTAAGTCGTTTTACTTTACTATGAATCTTTATCATTCCTGTTTTAAAAACGGAAAGGAGTGGAAATTTTTTTTCTTTTTTCTTGTTTTTTTTCATACATTTATAAAAGAGATTTAATAAAAATTTGGACAGTATAATGTCTATTTTTCTAAACATGCCACCCTATAACAAATCATAAAAAAATTTGCACTTCTAAAAATAAACATTTTCTCAACTTCTGGGCCTTAGACCATTTTCATCTTAAAGCCACAAGCAACCTCAAATATATATTCGAATTCAAAGGCAATTTAAAAATGAATTATATGTTATGCATATGTACACATTTATACATTTTTCAAAATATATACAAATGAATATATGAAATTTACAAGCATTCAATTTTTTTTTTTTTTTTTAATATCAATAGCATTTATACATGAATATACAGCACACATGACTTAGCCGATCTAATCCTGTGTCGGAGTTTCCGCCACGGATGCACTAGTTCTTGTATCTGTCCTTAGGGAGATTTTGTTTATAAAAACATAAAATATGAGTGAGCTAAACAAGCTCAGTGAGTGTCATAAAACTCTATTATGATTTCTTTTTTATAAAATAAACCTCCCTGAAGTTTTTTAAATATATTTATAAACTTTTTGATGCTATGAAAATAAATTCAGTTTTCTTGAAATTCAATATTTGAGTTTAAATGCTTTAATAAACTTCCATTATAAACATAAATCAAACTTTATAACTCTGATTTCAGAAAACCATTTGGAAATGCTTCTAAATTCTTTGTTGTAAAACATAAACAGTAGCGGCAATAAAACTTTAGGAAAATCTCTATACAAAAATAGGCCAACCACTGTTAATCTGTATCATATTACCCTAGGTATGAGCAGAATGTACCATCACTAAGGTCTCCACAGAAATTACCTTCACTTCGGTCTCCTGTCCGATAGGGCGCTAGCTATAATATACCCTAATTCGTACATGGACGACATACTGATCGGACTAACTGACTAAGTAAAGGGAAAAATTGATTATAATACGAATGCGGAAATGTGGATTTCAACAATTTTTCCAAACAAAATATGTCCTATCAATGCTAATAATAACAATTCAATAATTAAATTAATAAGATCAAATCTTACATTGCATGAAGATTAAATTGATCCCTTTTAATTTCCAAATTCTTTACCACCTGATCTTCCTTATTATGACTCTTCACAAAAGAAACTGTGTAAGGGCACAACTTTTTGAAAATTCTATTGTACTAGAAGATTAAATGGTGATTTAATCAATGGAAATTTTTTATTCCAATAGCCAAAAATTTTCTCTTCTTCATTACTATTCATAAAACATCCTTTTATAATGGTAAACTATGGTTCTTCAATTTAACAAGGAATTTAAATTCCTATTTAAATTGAAAGACTTAATTCATATCCAATATAGAATCAAATTCTTTATTGGGTTAGAACTCTGTTATTTTAATTTAATATGGCATCTAATTTCTATTAACTTAAAACTCTTTTAATATAATTTAATATGGAATCTAATTCTAATTGAAATTATTATTTCCATTAATTTTTTAAATGTTAAATTAAATGATTCTAAATCATAATTAATTTAATGATAACATTTAAAATTGAACTCATGACTTCTACCAATAATTAAATAATTAACCATTAATGAAATAATTATAAATATTTAAATAATTTGTGAACTTGTCCACAAATTTATATATACACTTATAATTGGACAATCCAATTATATTCTCCAATTTGTTTCTTTATATGGTTGTGAGCTAGTAAGGGGACCAAATGGACCTACAATTTGAGCTCTAATAATATCAGAATTATTAATTAAACTCTTTAATTAATAATTCACTATTATTAACCTTAGAGTTACTCCACTAAAAATTAAAAGTTTCACACTCAAAATTGTAGATACTTTATACAATCTGAATTTTCAGCGTTCATCGATTTAATCATTTCATATAGTTTGATCATTCATGAGTAGTTCACAATTAAAACTAGGTTATTAAAATCCATTATACCTCTCTAATTATATCTTGTTCCATTAAGTATCATTGGTTCTCTAATGAACAATATATCCATAACATCTTATGAATTTATCTTTTCGTTTACTTGTAAACAAAAAGTTGAGCGCTCTTATTGTTCAAGACCCGAATCAATACTTAAGGGAACTACTCATCTACTTCTTGCAAGAAGGAATGGACTCCATTATTGTATAAAATGTTCTCAGCCACTTATTAAATCACATCTCCAAAGTACGAAGCTTATTGACCGTCAATCTATAACAGTCTTACCCATATAAATCAAAAGATATAACTCAACAAATAGGAGTTCATAAAACACTCAGGATTAAGATCAATCTATAGATGATGATCTAGTTGATAAATAAGAATTTCTTTGTTTAATAAATATTAATAAGAAATTCATTTTTATCGTAGTCCAGTCCTATATAATCTCTATTATATAAATGCCTCCATTTTCATATCGATATATGAACAATCCCGGATAAGATCATCGTATCAAATATGAAATAGATCGCAGTTGTAGATTTACCACAAGCAAAGTACCCAGCTTTGTTTGCTGCCTACGGATTCTTTAGATTACTAATCTCAAACTATATCCTCTTGTATATAACACTTATATACGTAGTTTGAGACTCTATAAGTAATCATGGACGCTACATGATATTCATATGAAGCAAACATTTCATAAATGCACATTAATTTGAATAAAATAAAATTTTATTTATTTATTATTTATTTAAATGTTTACAAATTACAAGTTCTTAGGACACAAACCGTAATAATCTCCTACTTGCCTTCGAGCAAATGAGACATATCTCGTAATCCTAGACCCTCTAGATGACCGTCAAATACTTTAGCCATTAAGGTCTTTGTAAGTGGATCAGCATGGTTGTCCTATGAAGCTATTTTCATCGCCGACACGTCTCTTCTATGTATCTCTCTGATGAGATGATATTTTCTTTCTATATGCTTTCCACGCTTATGGCTTCTTGGTTCTTTGGAATTAGCCACTACACCACTATTATCACAATAAAGTGTGATTGGCTTATACAACTTCTAAATCTATCAAGAACTTACAGAGTCAGACTACTTCTTTAACTGCTACATATTTGGCTTCAATGGTGGAGTCAGCAATACAAGATTGCTTAACACTCCTCCATACTATGGCCCCACCACCTAGGGTGAATACTGACCTAGACGTGGATTTTCAAGAATCCTTATCTGACAAAAAATCATAATCCGTATATCCTGTTGGAATCAAATTCTCATCAGAATATACAAGCATATAGTTTCTCGTTCTCCGAAGATACTTGAGAATACATTTTACTGCTATCTAATGATCCAATCCTAGGTTAGATTGATAACAACTGACTACTCCTACTAAATAACATATGTTAGGTCTCGTGTATAGCATATCATACATGAGACTGCCTACTGCGGAGGTATAGGGAATTTGTCTCATATCCTTCATTTTTGAGCTGTCTTAGGATATTGTTCCTTAAACAAGTGAATGCCATACCGAGAAGGTAAATAACCTTTCTTGGAATTCTGTATCGAATAAGGTACAAGGATCTTATCAATGTATGATGCTTGAGACAATGCTAATAGTTTGTTCTTACAATCTCTTATGATTTGGATCCCAGGAACATAACTAGTCTCTCCCAAATCTTTCATTTGGAATTGGTTAGCAAGCTAGTTCTTTACATAAGATAATGCTCCTATATCATTCCCAATGAGTAGAATATCATCGACGTAAAGTACAGGGAAAACTACTTTCTTATCGATGATACGCTTGTATACACAACGTACATCGACATTTTGCTCAAAACCATAAGACTTGATCGAAGTATCAAATCTAATATTCCAAGATCAAGAAGCTTGCTTAAGTTTATAAATAGACCTTTGCAACTTGTAATCCTTTTGCTCTTGACCTTGGATCACGAATCTGATAGGACTCAATCCGAATCATATCATACTAGTATTCAAAAGGCTTTGCTTGGCACCCCAATGGAATCCTCTTAAACCCTATGGATTGGGCTAAAAGAAATCCGTGGAGTGAACCGTTAAAATCTTTTCTACTTTGTAAAATTAGAATGGGTTGGATTTTTTTTTTTTTTCAAAAGGAAAACTCGATAGCATAACGACTGTGTTTTTAACTTAACCAGAATAAGCTGTAAAGGAAAATACACTTCCATATACTTTTATTTTCCAACCCAACTTCTTTATCCTCAAACATACATTTTAATCACAAATCCATTTCATAGAAATCAAAAGCATAAAATCATAATTTAAATACTTTGTAACTTACGAAAATTTCTTTAATGTGACTAAAGCTTTTGAAATGAAGGAAAAATTTCTATTTTAATTCGAATGCGGAAACGTGAATTTTAACAATTTTCAAACAAGACATGCCCGATCGATGCTCGTAATCACGATTCAATAATTAATTAATAAATCGAATCTATTAATAAATCGAATCTTACCTTGCATAAAGATTGAATTGATCCCTTTTGATTCACAGATTCTTCACCACCTGATCTTTCTTGCTATGACTCTTTACAAAAGAAACTGTGTGTGGGCACAATCTTTTTGAAGATCCTTTTGAAGTAGATGGTTATTTGGTAATTTTTAATCAATGGAAATTTTTGATTCAAGTAACCAGAAATTCTCTCTACCACCACTACTATTACCAATCATAAAAACATCTTTTTATAATGGCAAACTAGGGTTCTTCAATTTTAACAAGGAATTTAAATTCCTATTAAAATTGAAAGACTTAATTCATATCCAATATGGAATCAAATTCCTTATTGGATTAGAATTCTATTCTTTTAATTTAATATGGAATCTAATTCCCATTAAATTAAAACTCTTTTAATATAATTTAAATGGAATCTTATTCCAATTAAAATTATTATTTCCATTAATTAATTAAATGATTTTTCATTAAATTAAATGATTCTAAATCATAATTAATTTAATGACATCATTTAGAATTGAACCCATGACCTCTGTAAATAATTAAATAATTAACCATTAATTAAATAATTATAAATATTTAAATAATCAAATTATTTAAATAATTTATGAACATGTACATAAATATATATGTATACCAATAATTGAACAATCCAATTATATTCTTCAACTTGTTTCTTTATGTGGTTGTGAGCTAGCAAGGGGACCAAATGGACCTACAATTTGAGCTCCAATAATATCGGAATTATTAATTAAACTCTTTAATTAATAATTCACTATTATTAACCTTAGAGTTACTCCATTAAAACTTAAGGTTGCACTCTCAAAATTGTAGATGTTTTACACAATCTAAATTTTTAGTGTCCATCGATTTAATCATTTCATATGATTCGATCCTCCACGGTAGTTCATAATTAGAGCTAGGTTAATAAAATCCGTTATACCTCTCTAATTATATCTTGTTCCATTAAGTACCATCAATTCTCTAATGAACAATATATCCATAACAACTTATGAATTTATCTTTCCATTTAATCATAAACAGAAAGTTGAGCGCTCTTATTATTCAAGACCCGAATCAACACTTAAGGAAATTACTCATCTACTTCTCGCAAGAAGGAGTGGATTCCACTATTGTGTAGAATGTTCCCAGCCACTTATTAAATCACATCTCCAAAGTACGAAACATATTAACCGTAAATCTATAGCAGTCTCACAATGATAATCAAGAACCAAAATTATAAAAAGAATGATATTGATGCCACTCTCAAGACATAGACGAGAAGGTGAGAGATAAGTCATGGTTTCGATCGCCACAAGCATAGCTTGATGAGATCACATGTTCAACAATGAACAAAAGAGAAACAAATCTCTCAATTACTTTATTCCATAAAATAACTTCTTCAAAATTTAGGTTTAATAAGCTTCATATAGGCATACAATCCTAAACCTTATTGGAAACTAAATAAAACCCTATTTTTAATTGACTTTGACTCTGACTCTTTTTAAACTTTGACTTTGACTATTTCTAAACTTTGACTTTGACTTTTTCTAAACATAACCATGGGCTATTTAACTTAAAAATAAATTACTCAGCCTCCTAATTAAAAGCCTAATAAATTAAACTTAAATTAAAACAATCCCATAATAAAAATTAAGTCCAAATTAATTAAAATCCTATTAACTTCAGTTTGCTTCCAATTGCCTTCAATTAGTGTTAAAAGCCTTCAATTGCCTTTAATTGCCTCGTTGTCCAATTGTATCTTTGTCTTCCATGATTGATATCTTGGTTTCCATCATTCCCTCTTTCCTCAAAACGATTTGTCCTCAAATCGTGATCCATCGTTATTGTTGGTCGAAGTTGTGATTGAAACCTGAAAATAATGTTAGAAAAAAAAATCTCACACACTCTCTCACATGTTTCGCTCCACTCACGTGTTTATCACTCAAGACTTCCTTTCCACGCTCAAAATTTTCCTTTTCTTTTTAAATCATTCCAGAAATGCGCACAAATTAAATTGAATGTAAATTGCAAATTTGAACTCAATAAAATTCTTGATGTCAATTGCCAATCAAGAAATTGTTATCATTCAAATCTTGCAATCAAGAACCCAAATTGATGAATCAAGAAACACCAAGAAGCAAATATATTATGGATTACTGATATAAAATATAATTGGTGTGGTGCACAATTAGATCAGACCTGGAATTACTGACACCAATGAGCAACCAGAAAGCAATTACCGTTGTAGGACACAAATAATTGATGTGAGAATACTAAGTAGAACAGATTGACTTTTTCTTTTTTTTTTTTTACAAAGTCAAGAATTGGCTTCATGTTGAATGTTTGGTGTCCAGACTCACAAACAATATATATATGTTAGATGTTTGGCTGGCGATCTTCACTAAATAAAAGAAAGAATAGATATGTGGAATGGGTTGTGAATGTGTGGCGTTTAGATTGCAAGGCAAAGAAAAATAAAAGCAGAATATCAGTTTGATGTCTGTAAGCCGTGCAAATTGCAAGAATAAAGAAGTTGATGTTTATGAGGCGTGCAGCAATTCAAGGAACAAAACAAAGAAGAATAGTGTATATATATATTCTAAACAAACACGTTTAGAATCCAAGAGCAAAAGACAAAAAATAACAAGTTTAATTGTTGTCAGACACAAAGCAAAAAAAGATGAGCAGATTGACTTTTGTTTTCGACAAAGTCAAACAATTGACTTAATGAAAATTGACTTGCTGTCTTCAGGAAAGAATTGTTTGTGATACACGACTTTTAAAGACGAGAAGAAACAAACATAGTTTCATGTGTATGTCACTTGCGGCAATTCAAGAATCAAGAATAAGATAGTGATTTGTGACAAATTAAAAAAAAAAAAATCAGAAAGCAAGAAAATAAATTGATAAATCAAACCTGAAGTAATACTCAAAGCTCTGATACCAACTGATACAAACCCCGTATATATCAATACGGCACCCACAAGCAAATTGAAACACAACCCCAAGAAAGATTAAAACAGATTTATAACGAAAACTTTGACCCATTGATTATGTCACTTAAGAACCAAAATTATAAAGAAATTTGACCCATTAAATATATGATAATCAAGAACCAAAATTATAACAAGAATGATATTGATGCCACTCTCAAGACATAGATGAGAAGGTGAGAGATAAGTTATGGTTTCGATCGCCACAAGTATAGCTTGATAAGATCACATGTTTAACAATGAACAAAATAGAAACAAATCTCTCAATTACTTTATTCCATAAAATAACTTCTTCAAAATTTAGGTTTAATAAGCCTTATATAGGCATACAATCCTAAACCTTATTGAAAACTAAATAAAACCCTATTTTTAATTGACTTTGACTCTGACTCTTTCTAAACTTTGACTTTGACTATTTCCAAACTTTGACTTTGACTTTTTCTAAATATACCCATGGGCTATTCAACTTACAAATAAATGACTCAGCCTCCTAATTAAAAGCCTAATAAATTAAACTTAAATTAAAACAATCCCATAATAAAAATTAAGTCCAAATTAATTAAAACCCTATTAACTTTAGTTTGCTTCCAATTACCTTCAATTAGCATTAAAAGCCTTCAAGATTAAGCACAATTGCCTTTAATTGCCTCGTTGTCCAATTGTATCTTTGTCTTCCATGATTGATATCTTGGTTTCCATCAGTGAGGTTTAGAGGTCTTTTAGGCCCCTCGCATCATGCGGCAAGCCGCCTGCACTAACAACGGCTTGACATTCTTCCCAAGGGCCGAACACACCATATCGGGCTGCCAAACGCGCCTCACACACCCATGTGAGGATTAGAGGTCCTGTAAACCCCTAGCACCGTGCGACATGCCCCTGCACTCATAGGGGCTTGACATTCTTCTCGAGGGCCGAGCATACCATATCTGAGTGCCAAACGCACCACACATGCCCATGTGAGGATCAGAGGTCCTATACGTCCCTCGCATCCTGCGGTATACAATCCTAATCCTTATTGGAAACTAAATAAAATCCTGTTTTTAATTGACTCTGACTCTGACTTTGACTTTGACTTTGACCTTGACTTTGACTTTTTCTAAACACACTCATATTGGGCTTTTAAAAGCCCAATAATAAATGACTCAACCCTATAATTAAAAGCCTAATAAATTAAACTAATTTAAAACAATCCCATAATACAAATTAGGCCCAATGTTATTAAATTAAATAAATAACGGCCTAATTGTATTATAACTGACACCCAAGCCTGAAGATTTCCTCAAGATTAATGTTCTTGGACTTGTTCTTGAACTTGAATAATATATTGTGAAGCCTTGATAAACTCCAATTGCATTCAATTAGCATCCAAAGCCTTCAAGATTAAGTCCAATTGTCTCATTGTCCTCCATAATTGCTATCTTGGTTTCCATCAGAACGTACCACATATGCCAGTGTGAGGTTTAGAGGTCCTGTGCACCCCTTGCGCTTAGAGCGGCTTAAAAGTCTTTCCGAGGGCCGAGCACACCATATCTGAGTACCAAACACGCCATACACGCCTATTTGAGGTTTAGAGATCCCGTACGCCCCTCGTCTGTACGACATATGATCTGCGCTTACAACGGCTTGGCAAACTTTTCGGGCACCAAGCACACCGTATTTGGGTGCTAAACGCACCACACACGCTTGGGTGAGGTTTGGAGGTTCTGTAGGCCCTTCGCACCGTACAGCACAACCCTTGCACTCACAGCGGCTTGGCATCCCTTGCGCTCACAGCGGCTTGGCATTCTTTCCGAGCGTCGAGCACACCCTATCTTAATGCTCCACGCGCCACACATGCCTGCTTGAGGTTTACAGGTCCGGTAGGCCCCTCGCACCGTACGACACACCCCTTGCACTCACAGTGGCTTGGCACTCTTCTCTAGTGCGGGGAACACCATATCGGGGTGCCAAACGCGCAACACACGCCCGTGTGAGGTTTAGAGGTCCTGTAGACCCCTCGCACCGTGCGGCACACCCCTGAACTCATAACGGCTTGGCACTCTTCCCGAGGCCCGATCATGCCATATCTGAGTGCCAAACACGCCACACACACCCGTCTAAGGATTTGAGGTTGACAGGACCCAATCCGAACCATACCGTGCTCGTATCCGGAGGGCCCTGCCTAGCACCCCACGAGATCCTCCTAAACCCTTTCAATTGGTCTAAAAAGAATCCATGGAGTGAACCCTTAAAATCTTTTCTTACTTATAAACAAGATTGGGTTGGTTTTTTTTTTTTTTTAAAAAAAAGAAAATTCGGCAATATAACGTTTGTATTTTTAAAGTTCCAAATAACTGTAAGGTTTAAATACACTTCGACTATTTTCAATATCCAACCCAACTTCTTTCACAACTTCCTTCAAAGGATAATTTTCCGGTTTTATACAAAATAGTTGAGAAAACCATAAACCATAAATCATAAGATAAAAGCCAATTTTGTGTAAACAATTTACACCGGAAAACAAACATGTTTCATAACTTAACTAACATTTACAAAACCTTAAACACTTTGATATACATATGAGTAACAAATCTCATTTTAAAAGCCATTCAAAATATCTCATAAAATACATCACAAAGGTGGCTTTTCAACTTTCATGTGTATGCAAAATGATTATGTAAGTGAAGCATTCGTCGAGCCGACGCCCACCTATTTCAACGGAGGGTACCTTGTGCCTTGTCACCTGCGCTAGCACCTGAGGAGGTTTTTGATATAAAACAGGAAAAAGTGAGCTTAATGAAGCTCAGTGAGTGCCCGTACGTTATAAAGTAATATCATATTTCATTGTAAAATACCTCCTTAAAAACATTAAAAATAGGGTTGCATTTCATAATCATTTAACTTGGAATTTCATAAAAGTTCATGCTTCACATAATAAAATCATAGAAATCCCAACATAAGGGATACATAGAACTTTTCATAAACTTAATAAGCAATAATATCATTCAAACAGAATTCAATTGTAAGGCTTCCTTTCGAACTATAATTATAATCATATAAAATAGTTTACTTTCGAACTTACATTTGCATTTTTAAATGCACCAATGTTACCCCTTAAACTTACAACCACGAGAACGTGGAGTCACAAGATGATTTGGCCTTAAACACCATCTGTGACACTTACAAAGACATCCCAACAACTACGCGCGGAATTGTTCATCGCAAAGCGTAGAGTAGGACAACATCCCACACACGTAAAAGCGACACGACGGACTCTATTCCCCCAATGTGAGTGATGCAATAACCCCCCATACATTGCCATACACGTGTGGGACATACCGGCCGGGTCTACATAACTTACAAGGGTGGGCAAACAATTGGCCTTTGAAAACATATTTGTACATATATCATTTTTGCATTAACCGTTTATCGAACAATCTTAAAACTTTGAATTCCATTTCAAAGTAGTTTTCACACTTGTAAGAACATAAAAGATAACTTTCATACAAAACATAGTATTCATGAAATCATTCGTTTAAAATCATAAAATCACAACCATACTAGAAAACACATAAGCATGTTAAAACACATACATTTTTGCTAAAACCATTTTGCACTCACCTTGCTTTCAAACTTCCCTTAATAGCTTCGACGGTCCTCTCCGGCTCCGCTAGCCTCGCCTTCACCTACACATGATAAGCACACTTAGAATGTGCTCAATAGACAAAGAGCAAAGGTGCACTTAACTATACTAACTTTATACATTCTCTCTACACTAGTAGCTTCTCCTTTCAATTTCTCTTTGATCCATGCTCCAAATTCCCAATTTCTTTGCATGAATCCTTCATATATGGCCCAAGGGACGTTCCCATATGCTTCCCATCATAAAATGAAGCTTGGAACCCAAAATGACTGTTTTAGACCTCTCAAACCCGAATTGAATGCACAGCCCAAACCGTGCATGCTTTTGCTCCAATTCTTTCTTCCACACTCTTCTTATCTCCCAATGTGGTCACCCAATAAATTTCGTTGAATTCCGACATTGTTTGGATATCAAAATTTTAGAAAAACCTCACTTTTTCATCCGCTTTTAGGGGGCATTTTCACTCATTTCATTCTAAGACTTATTTCTTTCCTTCCTTATGTTAAACATACTCAAACCTATCCATACAAATCATTTCAACTTATAAAAGAATTGGTTTTGGATGGCAACTCAAAATGTCTTTCCTAGGTGCTTTACAATGCATTACAATGGAATTGCTTCCAATGCAATTCTAACATTTTCATAGGATTATAGGTCATCTAAACAACATGGAATCATAGTTAAAACACCTCAATTCCATTGGATTCTCATACCTCTCCATAAAACCTTACAAGCACTAACTTAGTCTAAGTCCATTTCTTTCAAGATTTTCATGTTGGTTCTTTTAGACAAATTGTCAAAGACCTTGTCTACATTCATTTCATTTAGTTTCCAAACCAAAAACAACTCAAAACCTATCTCATGCCAACCCTAGCTCATCAATTTTAGTAGGTTTCCATGCCATCTATACAAGCCTTTCAAGTCTCAAATAAATCATCTCCTAACATAGGTAAAACTTCCCATCAAAACCCACTAAAACACCATCAAAATAACCAACATCAACATCACCACAACAAGCTCAAAAGTAAGTGAACTAACCTTATTTAGCTTTGATCCTTGCTTCAAGTTTGATTTCCTAGATTATACAAGCTTGCTTGACGGATTGGGATGTCAAAAAGTGATTGAAACTAGCTTGATCATCAATTCCTAGCCTTGACCTAACCAACCTACACCTTTCTCACGTTCTCTCTCTTCTTTCCTTTGATTTCTTTGTGTTTGCTTTGTGAGTGGCGTGAAATCTCTTCAAAAATTGATCAAGTGTTGTATTTATACTTATGACAATCCTATAATGACCATCTTGTCCTTAAATCATGTCTTCTTGGTCACTACTTAATTGAGAATGGTCAGGCATAAACGATGGGTTGACTTGTGACAGCTCGTGTCGAGTCATTTGTTTGCGTTACATGAGCTATGACCTATCAAATTGAAGCTACGGATGTCTAGTTTCCATAGCAACTGACGGTTCATGAATTGAAGGTTTGTAGAGAAAGTTATGACCGATTTAATGACCAAAGGTCAGTGCTGTCGGCGACCTGCGCGCCTCTGCGCAACCCAGCGCGCCTGCACTTCTCCAGCGTGCCTACCTGCGCGATTAGCAGCCTCTAGGCGCCAGCGCTTCCTCCCTACTGAGCAGCCGGGTGAGCGCCAATGCTGAAAAAAAAAAAAAATTTGAATATTCTAATCCATTTTCCATGCCCCAACTCTCCAACCTATAATTGCATTAATCTTCACCATTTAGGAATGTTTTGAGGGGCTAACAATGGAGCACTTTTTAAAATATCTCTTAGTAAAAATACTAGGGATACCATAAATAAACATTGAGGGCTTACAGAGGTCCTGTACGCCCCTCGCACCGTGCGGTACGCCTCTGCGCTTACAGCGGCTTGGCATTCTTTTCGAGCACCGAGCACACCATATCTAAGTGCCGAAACCACCACATACGCCCGAGTAAAGTTTAGAGGTCCTGTTGGTCCCTCATACCGTGCGGCACAACCCATGCGGTTACAGCAACTTGGTAGCCTTTCCAAGGGCCAAGCACACCGTATCTGAGTGCCAAACGTGGCACACAAGCCCGTGTGAGGTTTACAGGTCCTGTAGGCCCCTCGCATTGTGCTCGGTGGCACACAAGCCCCCTGCACTCACAGTGGGATGGCATTCTTTCCGAGGGCCAAGCACACTATATGTAGGTGCGAAACGCACTACACATGCTTGTGTGAGGTTTAGAGGTCATGTAGGCCCCTCGCACCGTGCAGTGCAACCCTACGCTTACTACTTGACATTCTTCCCGAGCGCCAAGCACACCATATTTGAGTGCCGAACGCGCCACACACACCCGTGTGAGGTTCAGAGGTCCTGTAGGCTCCTCGTACCGTGTAGCATGCCCCCTGCGCTTAGAGCGGCTTGGCATTCTTTCCGACGACCGAGCATACCATATCAGGGTGCCAGACATGCCACACACGCCCGTTTGAGGTTTACAGGTCCTATAGACCCCTCGCACCGTGAGGCACGCCCCATGCGCTCACAGTGGCTTGGCATTCTTTTCAAGGGCCGAGCATACCATATCTGGGTGCCAAGTGCGCCACACACGCCCGTATGAGGTTTAGAGGTCCCATTGACATCTCGCACCATGCGAAACCCCTCATGCCCTTACAGCGGCTTGGCATTCTTTCCGAGCGCTGAACACACCATATCTGAGTGTCGAACGCGGCACACATGCCCGTGTGACGTTTATAGGCCTTGTAAGCCCCTCGCATCGTGCGGCACGCCCCTGTGCTTACAATAGCTTGGCATTTTTTTCGAGGGTTAAGCACACCATATCTGGGTGCCAAACGTGCCACACACGCCCGTGTGAGGTTTAGAGGTCCTGTAGACCCCTTGCACCGTGCAACATGCCCCATGCGCTTATAGCGGTTTGGCTTTCTTTTCGAGTGTCGAGCACAGCATATCCGAGTGCTGAATGCGCCACACACGCTTGTGTGAGGTTTATAAGTCCTATACATCCTTCGTACCATGCGGCACGCCCCTTGCGCATCTACCAGTTTGGCAATCTTTCTAAGCGCCGAGCACACCATACCTGAGTGCCAAACGTGCCACATACGCCCGTTTGAGTTTTAGAGGTCCTGCATGCCCCTCGCACTGTGCGGCACGCCCCCAGTACTTACAGCGGCTTGGCATGCTTTTCGAGGGCCTAGCGCACCATATTTGAGTGCCAAATGTGCCACACATGCTCGTGTGGGGTTTAGAAGTCTTGTACGCCTCTCATACCGTGCGGCACGCCCCCTGTGCTTATAACGGCTTGTCAATCTTTCTAAGGATTGAGCACACCATATCTATAGGGCCCCAAACTTTCATTTTATGATTAACAGTGAATTTGCAGATGAATAGTAACATTTTCGGGTGAATAGTACTCGATGAATAGTAAAATTTTGAGACAGACCCGGGAAAATCGAAAACATCTAGAATGATTAGTATGACCCAATAAAACTGAAACGGAGTAAAAATGAGTCCGTTTGGATAATTTCTGAAGGTTCCGAAAGTTACCCAACAAAAACGCCCTTATGGACAGGATTGTGAAAATTGTTGACCTAAGCTACATTTGAATTTTTTTTGAAGCCATGGATTGAGTCCTAAGAGATCTAATTAGAGTATTGTAAAGTCAATTTGCTGAATGGGTGATCAGAGAATTAATTTGGAATTTATTTTGAAATGCATTGTATTAATTTTTAACGTTAAGGGTATAAATGAGATTTCATGATATTAAACCATTCTAAAAGCACAATCCATGTGATTATTGATGGACAAATGGTGGATTAAGACCTAATAGTCATCTTTTGACTAAATTTGTGATTGAGATTAATTAAAATTTGTTTAAAGACAATTGAATGGATAATTATGGAAGTTTATGGATTAATTTGAAATAAGTTTACATGACTTGGGCCAAGATAGAATAAGCAAGAGTTAAGGGTCAAAAATCTAATTAATTAAGGGACATACTTGTCATTTTTAAGAAAGATCAATATAAATACATTGACTTGTCACAAATTGAAGCCATTCACACCAAAATGAAGGAGAAAAACCAAGAGAGTGTGGAGAGAAAAGGGAAACTCGGCCAAGTAAGGAACCAAGGGGGAAACAAGTGATTTCAACCCATTTTTGAGCTCCAAACCAAGATTTCAAGCCACCGTACGCTAGAGGAACAAGTTGAAAGCAAGAAATCAAACAAATAAAGATTAGTTTGTCACTTTTGAACCCATTTTCATGATGTTATATTGGTGTTTGTGATGATGATTTGGTTGGGTTTTGAGATGGGTTTTTATGTAGGATTGTAGTTGAGTTTTTTGACACCAAAAGTACAAACCATGTGGAAATGATTAAGTTTGATGTGTTAGGGTTTTGTTGGAAGAAATACTAAGTTTTAAGTGAATTTTGGTGCACACCAAGTGTTTGACAAAATGCCTAAGTGAAATAAAATGCAAAATTTGAATGAAATGAATTGTCTAAGTGTTAGGCCATATAAGACCATAAGGAGGGAAGTATGAAACCAATGCAATTGGATGATATTAAGTAAGATTTCATGTTGGAATTATGATGAGAAAACCTAGGATAAGCTTATGGCAATGTTAGAAATTCATTTAGATAACTTGTCTTTTATGGCCTCAAGTGAAGGGCATTATGAGTACCATAAAATATCACCCCATGTATGTGTTTTCATGCATTAAATGAGTATATTTAAGTATGTATGGCATTAAGGAAAAGAGAGTTAAGATTTTAGAATAAAAATGGTGAAAATGACATTGAAAAAGTGATGAAAAAATAAGGTTTTCCTAGGTTTGGACACTCGTTTGTTAGAATTTTTCATAACCATGTTACGAGTCATCTAAATGCGAGTTAGGGAGATGAATGGAGTGAAAATGAAGTCAAGAGCAGCCCTAGAATGGGCTGTGAACAGTTCCGGCCTCAAGGGGTACCAAAATTTTGACTTTTCGTTTCGGGCTCCAGAAAATTATTTCGGGCATATGAGGATGCTCCTAGATGTATATAAGTAAGGTTTATGCAAAGAAATTGGAATTAGAAAGCTTCGGTTAAATAAAAACTGTGTAGAGACGTTTTTTTAGGCATATGTTCATTTATGGTTGAATTGAGTTATAAGTTGTGTAATAAGTTTTGTGGGGTTAAAATTAAGCCTATTCTAAGCGAATATGTGATGTGTAAGTGAAAAGGAAGGAAGCGGAACCAAAGGAAGCCATGGGAGCCCACTTAAGGAAACTTGAACAAGGTGAGTGCTATACTATTTTGAAGTATTTTAAATTGAAGTATTTTCAATTAGTTATGGAAAGATATAAGAAAATTCGTATAGTTAATGTTAAAGAAATTTTATATATGAGGTTATGTTTATTTTAAGAGTTTAAGCACTTTGAAAATGTATTTGTCATCTTAGTGTTTGAGATGAGTATTTTAATTATATGATATTTCATATGGAAAGTAAGTGTTTTTAATTTTATAAGTATAAGCTTATCTAGAAAATAAAGATCTTGATTTAAGTTTTAAGCTCTCCTTCATAAGCGAAGCTACATTTTATGTTATGAAATGAAGAGCAATTTTTCTTGACTTTCCTATAAGTGAATTTAAGTATTTATTAAGTTATAAGTTTTGCAATTGGTATGTTTTATAAGAGGCTTAAGCAAAGACGAAGTTTTATCTATTCTTTATGTGCACCTTTGTAACACCCCGTAATTATTAAGCATGAATGTCATTTTTATTAGGGAATATCCTAAAAAACCCCTGAAAACAAAAATAACCTCAATTTATCTCCTAATTTGAAAATATTAGCCAAAAACCCCCTACCGTCTCCCAAAAGCGGTTTCATCCAAGTTATCAGTGGTTTTGTAATAAAAATAATAAAAGACCAAAATACCCTTAAATATTAAAACATTAAAAAATAAAAAACAAACATTAATCAATTACAAGACTATCATTTCATAACCAAATGAAAAAAAAAAAAATTATATAAATAATAAATTAATTTAAACAACCTAAAAAATTAAATAAATTTGATAAAATAAAAGTAAAATATAAATAAATATTAAATATTAATTTGCCAAACCTAAAAAATTAAATAAATTTGATAAAATAAAAGTAAAATTTTATAACAAGGTAAAACCTAGATCTTAACAAATATTATAAATTAAAAAATATATATTCAAATCACAGGTGAAAGATCTGGGTTCAAACCTAGATCTATTAAGACAATAAAAAACTAAAAAATAAAGAATAAATGCAAAAAAATGCAAACAAAAAAATACAAAATTACAAAGTTTCCAGCTCTTGAAATCATGTTCAAGATCTGGATCACAATCAAAGTTTTCCAGCAAAATACAAAAAAATATAAAACACTCCATCCACCAATAATCACAAAAAATTTTATCAATTTCTCTGCAACCCAACAAAGAATCACAAAAATTCCATCAATTTCTCTGTAACCCAACAAACAATCACAATCCAGTAGTCAATAAACCCAGGAACAGCGCTCACAAATCCACCTCTGTACCGCTGCGCCGCGCTGTGCTGCTCCACAACAACGGCACACAGCCTGTTATTCCTCACTGTCTTCTCCATCTTCTCCACAAACCATGTTGGGAACAGCGTCCGCATCGCTCGACGCACCAGCAAACAGCCTACTATATTGCCACCCCAACTGATCCATCTCCGCACCACCGCATCACTCGACGCAACAACAGACAGCCTATTGCACCTCTTCAACGACAACGTCCGCATCGCTCGACGCAGCAGCAGACAGCCTACCGCATCGCTTCAACGACGACGATGACTTTTCGAGACATGGCTTCACTCCATTGTAGTTCGGTGATTTCGAGCCGGATCTGATGAATGGAGGGAGAGAGAGAGAGAGAGACTGACAAAAGAATAAGAGAGAGACAAGGAGAGAAGTTTTTTTTAATTTTTTAAAGGTTTTTTCTTTTTTTTTTTCTTTTAATTTATTTTCAATTGTTTCTTTTTATTTATTCTTTACTTTAATTAAAAGATTGTATATTATATTATATGCCAACTGTATCCCATTATTTATGATAACATCCAATTACGTTTTTACCCTTAATATTAACGGATCCGTCATTTTTCTAACCGTTTTACTGTTCCAATTGACGGTCGGATCTTTTTGGCTAATATTTTCAAAACCAGTGGTGGTTTGACATTATTTTTATTTTTAGGCGGCAAATTGATAATAACCCTTTTTATTATTATTATGAGTATGAAAACTAGGCATGCACAAATGAATTAAGAGTGATATTGTAGGACTCTAAAGAATTAATGAAAGTGCCTAAAGAATGTAGGAAAATTTTAGATATTGTGTGATATGCACTTCTGGACACGTTTATTAGTCTAAAGTGAATGAAATTATTCTATTGATCTAGTAATGTGTATATGAGATGAATAAGTTTATAATTATTGAATCATGGGTAGATTAGAAATATTTTAGGATCCTGTCGGAATTACGAAAGGATTCCAGATATTAATAGTGGTTTGATTGAGATCCTTAGTGAATATCAAAAAGTTTAAAAGATATTTTAGAATCCTAAAAGATGCTCTCGAAAAAGAAATCTAGATTTTAAATCGGATTTATATCAATAAATGTTTTAAAGTTAACTTTGAGATTATGGAGACCCAAATCAGGGCATGGAATGACTTCTACGAATTTTGGAGACTATAGGAAGGATGAGAGATATTTGAATATAGGCCTTAGAAAATTTAAGGGAAGTTTTGAAGAGATCTCGGAGGAACCCGTTAAGAATGCTTTCGGAAAGCTCGTATTAAACGAAAATACGAAAAGATGTGCACGATTGACAGGTGGCAAAGGAATCCATGCATAAATGAGACATGGCATGAGACAAGATGCATGCGTAACAAGTGTCATGCAATGGAAAGCATGTGTGACAAGTGTCACACATGCAAGAGTGACAAGATTGTAAATCAATGGAAAACCAATGGCAATTTCATTTTCAAATGCCAAGTATATATAAGCCAAATCAAATAGAATGAGAAGCAAGCAAATTGATGTCGTTCATTGAAAATAAAAAAATAACAAAGAGAAGTAAACAAGCCGAGAGCAAAAAAGAGAGAAAACACACAAGAGAAGCAATCTAAATGATGGAAACCAAGGAATCAAGACTATGGATCCTTTGAGCATCAATGGAGGACCTATGACGAGGGCTCGAGCTAAAAGGATGAAGGAAGCTTTAAATGGGCTCGTTCTGGATATTTGGGCCAAGAGTCTTGCGCAACATGACTTGGACAGCTTGGAGGGAACATCAAGACTTCAAAATATTGTTCAAGTTCAAGAACAAGTC
The DNA here is from genome assembly GCA_021234005.1 of Nephelium lappaceum. NCBI lineage: Eukaryota > Viridiplantae > Streptophyta > Magnoliopsida > Sapindales > Sapindaceae > Nephelium > Nephelium lappaceum. The sequence goes on from CM037998.1 coordinate 25,493,088, forward strand.
CAAGAACATCAATCTTGAAGAAATCTTGAGGCTTGGGTATCGATCATAATGCGATTGGGCTGTTATTTATTTAATTGATTTACATTGGGCTTAATTTGTATTATGGGATTGTTTTAATTCAGTTTAATTTATTAAGTTTTAGTTAGGAGGCTAAGTCATTAAAAAGCCCAATATGGGTGTGTTTAGGAAAGAGTCAAAGTCAAAGTCAAAAAGTCAAAGAGTCAAAGTCAAATTAAAAATAGGGTTTTATTTGGTTTCCAACAAAGGTTTAGGATTGTATGCCTATATAAGGCTTATTAAACCTAACTTTTCAATCAGTTGTCAATTGAATAGAAGATTTAACTTTTCTCCATTGTTCTCTTGTGAACTTTGAGAATTGCATCAAGATTTGTTCTTGATTTATCAACCTTGACTTATTTCCCACATTCTCATCTCTTTCTTGGGAGTGGCGTCGTTATATCTTTGGTTCTTGGTTTGCTAATCAACGGGTTAAAGATTTTCTTGAAATCTGAATTATCTTTCTTGGGGTTGTGTTTCAATTTGATCGTGAGTGTCGTATCGATATATACGGGGTTCGCATCAGTTGGTATCAGAGCTTTGGTTAATTAATTCAGGTTTGGTTTATCAATTTATTTTCTTATTTTCTGATTCTCTTTTAATAGCCGCAAATCACATCTTTTCCGTTTCTTGGATTGGCGCAAACATCAATTATCAATAATTCCTTTCTTTGTTTTGCACTGCACGCCACACAAACAATAGTCATTAGTAATTTCGTCTTTTTGTGCTTACAATCTGCATGCGCACCAAATTCTTGTCAACTGCATGTGCATCACAAACAAAAGCCATCATTAGATATATTTTGTTCTTTGCTCTTGCACTGCACGTGCATCATTAAGATCACCCAGAATAGCCGCACACTAATCTTTAATTGTTATTGTCTTCTGGTTCTGAAACTCGTGTGTCCCAAACAAATATTATTTGTTTTCTTTGTTCTTGCAATCTACATGTGCAGCATAAACATTCATCACATATATATTCTGTCAATCTGCACATTCTTGAAATTGCATTCTAGAGAGTCTTGATTTCTTGAATTTCTTGAATTTCAAGATTCATATCAATAATTTGTTTGTGGTTCAAATCTGCAATTTACTTTCAATTTAGTTTGTGCGCGTTCTAGTTTGAGTCAAAAAAAAAAAAGAAAAAAAAAAAAAAAAGTATCAAAAAAAAAAAAAAAATCCCAGGAAAAAAAAAAAACAAAAAAACAAAAAAAAACAAAGTGTCAAGAGAATTGAACGCCATAAATTGCTTGGATTGAAGTGAGTTGATATTGATTCTCTTTAATTGCAATTTGAGTCTTTTACGGTTTTCTAATCTTACTTGAAAATCATATTGCTTTCTGTTATTCGACATTCTCGTGTTATTGTTGGTCCTTATTTTATTCGTATTCTTTGTGCACATTCTTTTCTTTGTGAGACTTGTCAAGGGTGATTATCTCAAGGGTGACCTTGTTGTGATCGATTAGTTCTATAAAGAACTTAGTGAGAAAAGTTTGAGTGTGAACAGGGAGTGTTGAGTTAAATCAAGAGTGCCGAGTGATAAACACGTGAGGACTAGAGTGAAACATGGGAGGGAGTGTTGTGAATTAGTTTCTTTACTAACATTTTTTTCAGGTGTCTAACATGTCTTTAGACAAAAGTAAAGAAGTGGAAGGAGGAGAAAATACAGATGTATCATTCATGCTCAAGGCAATGCAACAACAATTTGAGAGGATGAACATGGTGTTTATGGATTTTAGGGATCGAATGGATAGGCAAGATGCTGCCATAGCTAGATTGCATAGAGATCCGCAAAGGAGAACTCCGGAATTACATGGTGTCAATGATGAATTAGAGGTTGATTTACATGGGGAAGAGTTAGAAGGAGATGACATTTCTACTAATGCTAATAGGGGCAGAATTAGAGGTGGTAGAGGTGGTCGTAGAGGTAACGGAGATAATAGGTACTATGGGGATGTGAATGAGAGAGGAAGATGGGATGATAGACCCGATAGACTAGATAAGGATCTTAGTAGCATTAAGATGAAGATACCCTCTTTTCATGGGAAGGCTGATCCTGATGTGTATCTAGAGTGGGAGAAGCGAGTAGAGTTGGTCTTTGAGTGTCATAACTTTTCCGAGGAGAAGAAGGTGAAGTTAGCTACAGTCGAGTTTGTTGATTATGCCGTGGTTTGGTGGGGACAATTAGTCCAAGATAGGAGGAGAAACGAGGAACGTCCTATAAACACTTGGGGTGAGATGAAAACTGTTATGAGAAAACGGTTTGTTCCTAGGTCATACTATAGGGAACTTTATCGACGATTGCAAAGTCTTACCCAAGGTTCCAAAAGTGTGGAGGATTACTACAAGGAGATGGAGATAGCCATGGTTAGAGCCAATGTTGAGGAAGATAGAGAGGCTACTATGGCACGATTTCTGCAAGGATTGAATGAAGACATTGCCAATATTGTTGAGTTGCAATATTATGTGGAGCTTGAAGACTTGGTCCATATGGCTATGAAAGTGGAGAAACAACTCAAAAGGAAGGGTTCAATGTCACGATATGGTAGAAATTCGGGTTCCACATCCACTTGGAAGTCGAATTGGAGTAGAAAAGAAGATAGGTCATCACAAAAGCCTAAGGCCGAGAGTGCTAAGCCTAAGGAGGGTAGGGATAGCAGCCATGATAAGGGCAAGGCCATGGCAACACAAGGTAGGAGTAGGGATATCCAATGTTTCAGGTGTTTGGGAAGAGGTCACATAGCTTCGCAATGTCCTAATAAGCGAACTATGATCCTAAGAGAGGATGGAGATATAGAGACCGACGGGGAGAGTGATGATGATGAGATGCCACCGTTGGAAGATGCTAGTGATGTTGAAATTGAGTATCCCGCAGATGGAAAGTTGCTAGTGGCAAGACGTGCTCTAAGTGTGCAAGTGAAGGAAGATGATGAGGTGCAACGTGATAATATTTTCCATACTAGATGCCATATCAAGGATAGGGTTTGTAGTATGATCATTGATGGGGGTAGCTGCACCAACGTTGCTAGTACCGAATTAGTGGAGAAATTGAGTTTACCTACTTCAAAACATCCTAAACCATATAAGTTACAATGGTTGAATGATTTTGGAGAAGTTAAGGTGACAAAACAAGTGCTAGTATCCTTTGCTATTGGTAGGTACAAGGATAAGGTGTTATGTGATGTTGTACCTATGCACGCGGGACACTTGCTTTTGGGTCGTCCATGGCAATATGATAGGAGAGTAATACATGATGGGTTTAAGAATAGATATTCTTTTACCATGAATGGGCGAACAATCACTCTTGTACCATTAACGCCTAGACAGGTGTATGAAGATCAAGTGAGGATAAGAGAGAGTGAGCAAAAGAAAGAGAGCGAGAGTAAACGAGAGGCTGAGAGTTCAAACACTAGTGAGGTCGAGAGAAAGGGAGTTGAGTGTGAGAGAAAGAGTGATAAAACACTTGAGTGTAAACGAGAGAATGAGAGGAAGAAAAGTGAGAAAAAGAAAATGAGTGTCTATGCCAAAGGGAGCGATGTGAGGGTTGCTTTTCTAGCCAAGCAGCAAATGTTTGTACTTTTGTACAAAGATGCTTATTTTTCTAACTCTGACCTTGATTTGTCTTTGCCTAGTGTTGTTACAACTCTTTTGCAGGATTTCAAGGATATATTCCCTGAGGACATACCAGATGGATTGCCACCAAAGAGGGGAATAGAACATCAAATTGACTTCATACCCGGAGCTTCAATTCCAAATCGACCAGCATATAGAAGTAATCCCGAGGAGACAAAGGAGCTTCAAAGGCAGGTTGAAGAGTTGATGAAAAAGGGGCATGTGAGGGAGAGCATGAGTCCATGTGCCGTACCAGTATTACTTGTGCCTAAGAAGGATGGGACTTGGCGTATGTGTATCGATTGCAGAGCTGTCAACAAAATTACAGTTAAGTATCGACATCCCATACCTAGATTAGATGACATGTTGGATGAATTGCATAGATCTTGTGTGTTTTCTAAGATTGATCTTAAAAGTGGATATCACCAAATTAGAATGAAAGAAGGAGATGAATGGAAAACTGCATTTAAAACGAAATATGGTTTGTATGAGTGGTTAGTCATGTCTTTTGGTTTAACTAATGCACCTAGTACTTTCATGAGATTAATGAATCATGTTTTGCGTTCTTTCATTGGAAAATTTGTTGTGGTATACTTTGATGATATATTAGTGTACAGCAAAAGCATAGATGAGCATGTTAGGCATTTGCATTGTGTGCTTGATGTGTTAAGAAAAGAAAAGTTGTATGCTAATTTGAAAAAGTGTTCCTTTTGCACTGATAAGATTATATTTTTGGGCTATGTTGTTACGGCAGAAGGGATAGAAGTAGATGAGGAGAAGGTTAAGGCTATTAGGGAGTGGCCTAGACCTAGGAATGTTAGTGAAGTGCGTAGCTTTCATGGGTTGGCTAGTTTTTATAGGAGATTTGTTAAAGACTTTAGCACCATAGCTGCACCATTAACTGAAGTTGTGAAAAAGAGTGTGGGTTTTAAATGGGAAAGTGAGCAACAACATGCATTTGACTTGATTAAGGATAGATTATGTTCTGCACCATTGCTTGCATTACCTGATTTCTCTAAGACATTTGAGATTGAGTGTGATGCATCGGGAATAGGTATAGGGGCTGTTCTTATGCAAGATAGGCGTCCTATAGCTTATTTTAGTGAGAAATTGAGTGGAGCATCGTTGAATTATCCTACTTATAATAAAGAGTTGTATGCTTTAGTTAGGGCCTTAGAAAATTGGCAACATTATTTATGGCCTAAGGAGTTTGTAATCCATACCGACCATGAGTCCTTGAAGCATTTGAAAGGACAAGGTAAGTTGAGTAGAAGGCATGCTAAGTGGGTAGAGTTCATAGAAACGTTTCCTTACGTGATCAAGTATAAACAGGGAAAGGAAAACGTTGTAGCTGATGCATTATCTCGCAGGTATACTTTGATTTCTACTTTGAATGCAAGATTGTTAGGGTTTGAGCATATTAAAGATTTGTATGTGAATGATCCTGATTTTGCTTCTGTGTATGTTGCTTGTGAGAAAGGTGCATTTGGTAAATTTTATAGACATGAGGGGTATTTGTTTAGAGAGAGTAGATTGTGCATTCCTCAAGGGTCTATAAGAGAGTTACTAGTTCGAGAAGCACATGGGGGAGGTTTAATGGGACATTTTGGTAGTAGAAAGACTTTGGATGTGTTAGATGAGCATTTCTTTTGGCCACACATGAAGAGAGATGTTGAGAGAATGTGTGAGAAGTGCATAACATGTAGAAAGTCCAAGTCTAAAGTTTTACCCCATGGTTTGTATACACCTTTGCCCATACCTAGTGAACCTTGGATTGATATTTCAATGGATTTTGTATTGGGTTTACCTAGGTCCAAAAGGGGCCGAGATTCGGTGTTTGTTGTGGTTGACAGGTTTTCGAAGATGGTTCATTTCATACCATGTCACAAGACCGATGATGCCACACATGTTGCTGACTTATTCTTCAAGGAGATTGTTCGACTTCATGGAGTGCCGAAGAGCATTGTTTCAGATCGAGATGCAAAGTTTTTAAGCCATTTTTGCCGGACTTTGTGGGGGAAGCTAGGAACAAAGTTATTGTTTTCTACTGCTTGTCATCCGCAAACTGATGGACAAACGGAGGTGGTTAATAGAACTTTAGGTGCTTTGTTGCGTTCCATTATCCAAAAGAATTTGAAGAATTGGGAAGATTGCTTGCCACATGTCGAGTTTGCTTACAACAGGAGTGTGCATTCAACTACTGGTTGTTCACCATTCGAAGTTGTGTATGGGTTCAATCCACTTACTCCTTTGGATTTGATACCTTTACCTATGGAAGAAAGAGCTAACCTGGATGGTAAGAAGAAAGCTGAAGTTGTTAAGCAATTGCACGAGAGAGTTAGGCAACAAATTGAGAGGCGAACCGAGCAATATGCTACTCAAGCTAACAAGGGGTGAAAGGGAATTGTGTTCGAACCGGGAGATTGGGTTTGGGTGCATATGTGCAAGGAGAGGTTTCCTGTTCAACGGAAATCGAAGTTGCAACCACGTGGAGATGGTCAATTCCAAGTGCTTGAACGTATTAATGACAATGCGTACAAGATAGACTTGCCAGGTGAGTATAATGTTAGTGCTACTTTTAATGTTTCTGATCTTTCTCCTTTTGATTTTGATGTAGGTTCCGATTTGAGGACAAATCCTTTTGAGGAGAGGAGGAATGATGGAAACCAAAGAATCAAGACTATGGATCATTTGAGCATCAATGGAGGACCTATGACGAGGGCTCGAGCTAAAAGGATGAAGGAAGTTTTAAATGGGCTCGTTCTGGATATTTGGGCCAAGAGTCTTACGCAACATGACTTGGACAGCTTGGAGGGAACATCAAGACTTCAAAATATTGTTCAAGTTCAAGAACAAGTCCAAGAACATCAATCTTGAAGAAATCTTGAGGCTTGGGTATCGATCATAATGCAATTGGGCTGTTATTTATTTAATTGATTTACATTGGGCTTAATTTGTATTATGGGATTGTTTTAATTCAGTTTAATTTATTAAGTTTTAGTTAGGAGGCTAAGTCATTAAAAAGCCCAATATGGGTGTGTTTAGGAAAGAGTCAAAGTCAAAGTCAAAAAGTCAAAGAGTCAAAGTCAAATTAAAAATAGGGTATTATTTGGTTTCCAACAAGGTTTAGGATTGTATGCCTATATAAGGCTTATTAAACCTAACTTTTCAATCAGTTGTCAATTGAATAGAAGATTTAACTTTTCTCCATTGTTCTCTTGTGAACTTTGAGAATTGCATCAAGATTTGTTCTTGATTTATCAACCTTGACTTATCTCCCACATTCTCATCTCTTTCTTGGGAGTGGCGTCGTTATATCTTTGGTTCTTGGTTTGCTAATCAACGGGTCAAAGATTTTCTTGAAATCTGAATTATCTTTCTTGGGGTTGTGTTTCAATTTGATCGTGGGTGTCGTATCGATATATACGGGGTTCGCATCACTAAACCCGAGACCAAAACAAGAATCAAAGCCAAGAGATCAAAGCCAAAAACCGAGAGATAGAAAAAAAGAGAAGTGTTCGGCCAAGGTGGGAAGGAAGAAAACTAGGTGATTTTATGCAATTTTCAACATCCAATCCAAGTCTTCAAGCCAATCCAAGTTAGATAATCAAGTTAGAAGCAAGAAACTAAGCTAAAAGAGATTAGTTTTACAAACTTGGAACTCATTTGAAAGGTGGTTTGAGTGATGGTTAGTATTTGATAGGAGTTTTCATGTGTATCATGATTTGAGTATTTAGAGTAGATTATACATTTAGATTTATGGAATGAACTTTTTGATGGAAACCAAGATAGCAATCATGGAGGACAATGAGACAATTGGCCAACGAGGTAATTGGACTTAATCTTGAAGGCTTTGGACGCTAATTGAATGCAATTGGACTTTATCAAGGCTTCAAAATATTATTCAAGTTCAAAAACAAGTCCAAGAACATTAATCTTGAGGAAATCTTGAGACTTGGGTGCCAATTATAATGCAATTGAGCTATTATTTATTTAATTGATTTACATTGGGTCTAATTTGTATTATGGGATTGTTTTAAATTAATTTAATTTATTAGGTTTTTAATTATAGGGCTGAATCATTTATTTAAATTAAAAGCCCAATATGGGTGTGTTTAGGAAAAGTTAGAGTCAGAGTCAGAGTCATAGTCAATTAAAAATCGGATTTTATTTAGTTTACAATAAGGATTAGTATTGTATGCCTATATAAGACTTATTAAACTTATATTCTGAAGAAGTTGCTTATGATGAATAAAGATGCAGCCAATTATGGTTTAATTGAGAGAGTGAATTATCTCTTTTGTTCATTCATGAACATGTGATCTTATCAAGCTATGTTTGTGGCAATCGAAACCATGACTTATCTCTCACATTCTCATCTATGTCTTGGGAGTGGCGTCAATATCATTCTTGTGATAATTTTAGTTCTTGATTATCATATATTCAATGGGTCAAAATTCTTTATAATTTTGGTTCTTGAATGATATAATCAATAGGTCAAAGTTTTCATTATAAACTTGTTTTAATCTTTCTTGGGATTGTGTTTCAATTTGATTGTGGGTGTCGTATCTGTATATACGGGGTTCGCATCAGTTGGTATCAGAGCTTTGGGTATTAAATCAGGTTTGATCTATCCATTTATTTTATTCGTTTCTATTTTAATTTTTTTTTTCAATCGCATATTGATTCGCACCAACAATATATTGTTTGAATTTGCAACATACTGGTTCATCAATATATTATTGGACAAATCAAGTTTGAAGTTGGTTTTTTTTTTTTGGGTCAGATTTATCGATCATCATCAAGTCACATTGTTAACCGCACATTGTTTCTTGTTTTCAAGTGTCCATTATTTTGTTAGTTTCTTTTGCTTACATTATTTTATTGCCGCACCAAACTCTTGATCAACATCACCATCAATTCTTTATAATTTGTTTTCTTGTTTGAGTCATTCTTTTGCTTAATCAACCATCTGAATTCATCCTATTGTCGCACCATCCTTTTTCTTGATTAATATGACCATTCTTGATTCATTACATCTTCTTTTGTGTTCTTGATTTTTTTTGGCCGTACTACATCAATTATTTAGGGATTGAAATTTAATTTTGCCGGATATTTGATGTTGGCCGAAGGCTATCAACCTTGAATTGCATCAATCTTGGCCGAATCTTTACTTGAATTATATCAATCTTGAATCAAATTGATTAGGATTCTTGGTTGAATTATTCTTAGGGCAAATGAACACCTAGATTTTCTTGATTTCTTGCTGCATATATTTTGATTCATAATTCTTACTTGATTTGCAAGATTCGGATGGTTTAGGGTTTCTTGAATGATAAACACATGAGTGCGTAGAGTGAAACACGTGAGGGAGTGCGTGAGGTTTTCTCTAACATTCTTTTCGGGTTTCAATCAAGTCCCTTCGACAACATTATGGATTTCACGATTTGAGGAAGGCAGGAATGATGGAAACTAAGATAGCAATCATGGAGGACAATGAGACAATTCGCCAACGAGGCAATTGGACTTAATCTTGAAGGCTTTGGACGCTAATTGAATGCAATTGGACTTTATCAAGGCTTCAAAATATTATTCAAGTTCAAAAACAAGTCCAAGAACATTAATCTTGAGGAATCTTGAGACTTGGGTGCCAATTATAATGCAATTGGGCTGTTATTTATTTAATTGATTTACATTGGGCCTAATTTGTATTATGGGATTGTTTAAATTAGTTTAATTTATTAGGTTTTCAATTATACGGCTGAGTCATTTATTTAAATTAAAAGCCGAATATGTGTGTGTTTAGGAAAAGTCAAAGTCAGAGTCATAGTCAATTAAAAATAGGATTTTATTTAGTTTCCAATAAAAATTAGGATTGTATGCCTATATAAGGCTTATTAAACCTATATCATGAAGAAGTTGCTTATGATGAATAAAGATGCAGCCAATTATGGTTTAATTGAGAGAGTGAATTATTTCTTTGTTCATTCATGAACATGTGATCTTATCAAGCTATGCTTGTGGCGATTGAAACCATGACTTATCTCCCACCTTCTCATCTATGTCTTGGGAGTGGCGTCAATATCATTTTTGTGATAATTTTGGTTCTTGATTATCATATATTCAATGGGTCAAAATTCTTTATAATTTTGGTTCTTGAATGACATAATCAATGGGTCAAAGTTTTCATTATAAACTTGTTTTAATCTTTCTTGGGGTTGTGTTTTAATTTGATTGCGGGTGTCGTATATTTATATACGGGGTTCGCATCACTTTTTATTTATTATCTAGGTGTTCTTGAAAAAAATCTAGAAAATGAGGTAGCTTAAGGAAGCCAAGGGAAAGGAAAGGAGAAGGCTTGAGCTTCCGTGGAAATGAAAATAATTCAAGAGCGTGACAAAAGGTTGGTGTACATTGGATTTAAATTTATGTTTTAATTCAAGGGCATAGATTTTAAATGAGTAATATTTTGTTGTTTGGGTGAATTAACTTTATGGAAACCAAGATAGCAATCACGGAAGACAAAGATACAATTGGACAATGAGGTAATTAAAGGCAATTGTGCTTAATCTTAAAGGCTTTTAACGCTAATTGAAGACAATTGGAATCAAACTGAAGTTAATTGGGTTTAATTAATTTGGGCTTAATTTGTATTGTGGGATTGCTTAAAATTAGTTTAATTTATTAGACTTTTAATTATAGGGCTGAGTCATTTATTTAAATTAAAGGCTCAATATGGGTGTGTTTAGAAAAAGTTAAAGTCAATTAAAAATAAGGTTTTATTTAGTTTCCAATAAGGATTAGGATTGTATGCCTATATAAGGCTTATTAAACCTAAATTTTCAATAAGTTGTCAATTGAATAAAATAATTAACGTTTCTCCATTGTTCTCTTGTGAACTTTGAGAATTGCATCAAGATTTGTTCTTGATTTATCAATCTTGATTTATCTCCCACATTCTCATCTCTTTCTTGGGAGTGGCATCGTTATATCTTTGGTTCTTGATTCGCTAATCAACGGGTCAAAGATTTTCTTTAAATCTGAATTATCTTTCTTGAGGTTATGTTTCAATTTGACCATGAGTGTCGTATCGATATATGCAGGGCTCGCATCATAACTTGTGAACTATGTTTGAATGCAATTTTGAGTGGTTTGAATGTGTTAAATGTTGAAAATGAAAGGATTTGGAGAAGGGGCAAGGCTGCCCTAGTGTGATTTTGTGTGAAAAATGTGATATTGTAATGATTTAATTGATTTTTGTAAGTTATTTGATTAATTATGAATATAGGATAAACTAAAATGTTGATTGGGCACAAATATGATTTTTAAGATGCTGGCCGAATGAGGTCATAAATGCGAGATGATGTTCTATAAACCGTAATTTGAGTAAATTGAAATGGATCGTGTGTTAATTATTCAGAAAATCATTACATTGCTTATATTGGAAAAATGTGAACACAAATTTTAGTTTGGTGTTATGTTTATGGAAATGTTGTTTTAAAATAAAATGTGTTTAATAAAATGAAATGAATGGATTAATAAGGGCCTGAGTAACCCTAGATTATGATAGGAGGGGCACTGGAGGTTGGCATGCCAATAGGGTCTATAGCAGTATTGTGCCGATATGTTTGCATAAGATATTGGGATCACTGGCTTAGGGGCTTTGAGAGGCACCGAGTATCTGATGTCGAAGAGCCCGTTTTCTAGTCTGTGGTATCATGTTAGGGATTACAAAAGGCTCTGAAAAAGGATTTGAAAAAAAAAAAAGTGAAAAGTGTGAAAGAAATAAATAGCTTTTAATGAATAATGTTTGTTAATTTATATTGTACGATGAAATTTTATTTTCCTTGTTATATAGTATTTTATATGTTTCGAAAATGGTAAATTTAAATTTAGTGTACACCCACTAAACAAAAATGCTTAGCGCATTGGAATTACCACGCACAGGTAGTAGATTGCATCAGGAGGGCGAGGACTGAAGTGAAACTTATCTGCAGAGAGTCTAGCCAATCACATCCATTCATCCATCCTTATTTTGGGTATATCCCATATTTGGTTTTGTATATAAGAATTTCAAATTATATATACTTGCATGCATATATGTGTTTGTATATCAAGTATGAACTTTTGTAATAAAAACCAATTTGTATAAAAGTTAGAAATGTTATGTATACGGTTAATGCTGAACCAAACAGAGTTTGGCTTCAAATGTTGAATATTAGTTTGTGGAAATTAATTGAATTGGAAATGAGCTTGATGAATTTGTAACAAGTTGGAAAAGTTAAAATTTTGTGGGAAACATTTGCAGTTTTTCCCCTTTGCAATAAAAGAGTTTAAATCAACTTTGTAAAGTTTTTGAAAATCGCTATTTTGGTATGAATAATTTGATATATGGATTTTCAAATACGAATTTTATAAAAAGGACATAAAGGTAAAGCCCCTTGGTTCCGTCTGGGGAAAGGACTGGCAGGGGGTGTTACAACTTTGCATTGATGTATATATGTTTTATATAAATGTTTTACATGAAGTATTATTAGCTTTTTATATATTTATTTAAATTTTAAGTTCCATAAGAAATTTTAAAAATGTATGCATAAGGTTTTATGTATGATTGAATCAAAAAGATGTTTTGTGCTTTATGCACCAAGAAAATGGAAATTGAAGCCTAATGCTTTTCAAAGTATGGGTTTTATGTTTTATGCATTCTGAATTAAGATTTTGTGCTTATTCCACCCCAATAAGTGATCTTTGTGCTTTTGCACTAAGTAAGAAAAATAAATAAGTTTTCAAATGTCATAAGTATACCCACCTTTATAAGTAAGTTTCAGACCCGGCAGGTATATCCCACATTAGTATGGCAAGTCCCAGAGGGATGTGTCACTAACTCAGGGGAGATTTAAGTCTGTCGTGTCGCCTCTACTTTTGTGGGATATTATCTCGTGTTATGGTTAGCGATGTAACATACCGTACATAACTACGAGATGTCTTTGTAAGTAAGTAAGTGTCATGGTTAGTGTCTGTTAAAAGCGCCACGTGACTCTACGTCGGTTAGTGTTATCATAGCTTCCATGTGGTTGTAAGTATTATGGGGTACGAATGGTGTTTTTCGAAAATTAAGTAAGTATTTAAGGTATTTAAAGCAAAGAAAGATGTTTTAAATGTTTAAACCTATTTTACAATTAAATAAAATTAAGCTTTGAGAAAATTTAAGAAATGGAAATCCATGTTATGCATTTTATAATCCATAAGTTTTCTATGAAGTTTTATGAGCATATATGAATTTTATGGAAATTTCCATTTTAAGCTAAGTATGGAAAGGGAATTGAACCTTTATATGTTTTATGAACTACAATATGTATATAAAATTTTATGTATGTATAATTTCATTTTGATGCTCAATATGGAAGGCTTTTTGTATGACTAAGTTTAAAGGTTATTAAAAATTTTAAGTTTTATTTGAATTTTACGCTTATATGAGTGGTAATTTTCATATGTACGTTTGGCAATTCAAGGAGATTTGTATTTTTAAATCCCAAGTTCAATGAAGTTTATATATATATATATATATATGGATTTTTAAGCTTGTATGAATTCAAGATGATATGCAATTTATAAGTTCTAGATGAACTTTTATGTACTTATACGATTATAATTTTCATATATAAATATAAGCAATGTATGAGATTTATGTACGAAAATATTTTATGAAGTTAGCACTCACACTTTACCATGAAATAAGTTTTGAAATTCATGAGAATTTTTAAGAATAAGAAATGAAATTTTAAAAAGGTTTTAAGGAGGTATTGTTAAGAAATAAAATATTTTAAGCTAAAAAGAAATATCTGCACTCACTGAGCATAGCTCATTATTTTCTGTTTTTATGTCAAAAACCTCCTCAGGTACGGATGTGGGTGACCGAGACGGAAGAGCTCCTTCAGAAGAGTAAGTGGGCAATAACACGACAGTGCTTTTGTATAAATACGTTACATATTTTGTATCTGAAAAGAATCATGTATATATACATATTTTAAGTTATAAATGAGTGGTCTAGATTTAATTATGATACAAAAGTTTTAGTTTTAAATCATTGTGTAACTTGCAATCCAACTTGATTCTAATTTTATGCTTATGAATTTTAACGAAATGGATTTATGATTTGAAATATATGTTTGAGGTTAAAGAAGTTGGGTTGGAAAAATAAAAGCATATGGAAGTGTATTTTTCCCTTGCAGGTATTTTAGGAATATAAGAAACGCAGCTGTTATGCTGTCGAATTTTCTATTTGAAAAAAAAAAAAAAAATCTAACCCATTCTAATTTTCCTAAATAAGAAAAGATTTAAGGGTTCGCTCCGCGAGTTCCTCTTAGCCCATTAAGTAGGCTTAGGAGGGATCCGTTGAAGTACCAGGTAGGGCCCTCCGGATGTAAGTACGGTAAGATTCAGATTGGGCCTTGTCAATATCAGAGTGCCAAACACGCCACACACACCTATGTGAGGTTTAGTGATGCGAACCCTGTATATATTGATACGACACCCACAAGTAAATTGAAACACAACCCCAAGAAAGATAATTCAGATTTCAAGAAAATCTTTGACCCATTGATTAGCGAATCAAGAACCAAAGATATAACAACGCCACTCCCAAGAAAGAGATGAGAATGTGGGAGATAAGTCAATGTTGATAAATCAAGAACAAATCTTGATGCAATTCTCAAAGTTCACAAGAGAACAGTGGAGAAAAGTTAATTCTTTTATTCAATTGACAACTTATTGAAAAGTTAGGTTTAATAAGCCTTATATAGGCATGCAATCTTAAACTTTATTGGAAACAAAATAAAACCCTATTTTTAATTGACTTTGACTATTTCCTAATTACACCCATATTGGGCTTTTTAATGACTCAGCCTCCTAATTAAAACTTTGATAAATTAAACTAAATTGAAAACAATCCCATAATACAAATTAGACCCAATGTAAATCAATTAAATAAATAACAGCCCAATAGCATTATAATCGACATCCAAGCCTCAAGATTTCTTCAAGATTGATGTTCCTCAAGATTTTTTCAAGATTGATGTTCTTGGACTTGTTCTTGAACTTGAATAATATTTTGAAGTCTTGATGTTCCCTCCAAGCTGTCCAAGTCATGTTGTGCAAGACTCTTGGCCCAAATATCTTGAACGAGCCCATTTAAAGCTTCCCTCATCCTTTTAGCTCGAATCCTCGTCATAGGTCTTTCATTGATGCTCAAAGGATCCATAGGCTTGCTTCCTTGGTTTCCATCATTTAGAGGTCCTGTAGGCCCCCCGTACCGTCTAGCACACTCCTTGTGCTCACAGCGGCTTAACATTCTTTTCGAACGCCGAGCACACCATATCTGAGTGCCAAACGTGCCACACACGCCCGTATGAGGTTTGGAGGTCTTGAAGACCACTTGCACCGTACGGCACGCCCCCTGCGCTTACAGTAACTTGGCATTCTTCTCGAGAGTCGAGCACACCATATCTAAGTGCCGAACGCACCACACACGCCCCGTGTGAGGTTCAGAGGTCCTGTAGGCCTCTCGCACCGTGCGACACGTCCACTGTGCTCAGAATGGCTTGACATTCTTTCCGAGGGCCGAGCATACCATATCTGCATGCCAAACGCGCCACACACGCCCGCATGGGATTTAGACGTCATGTAGACCTCTCGCACCGTGCGGCACGACCCCTGCGCTTACTACGACTTGGCATACTTTTCGAGCATCGATCACACCATATCTGAGTGTCGAACGTGCCACACACGCTTGTGTGATGTTTAGAGGTCCTGTATGCCCCTCGCACTGTGTAGCATGCCCCCTACGCATCCACCAGCTTGGCAATCATTCCGAGCATCGAGCACAACATATCTGAGTGCCAAACACGCCACACAGGCCCATGCGGGGTTTCGAAGTCCTGTAGGCCCCTCACACCGTGCCGCATGCCCCCTGCGCTTTCAATGGCGTGGCAATCTTTTTAAGGGTCGAGCACACCATATCAGAGTGCCAAACGCGCCACACACACCCGTGTGAGGTTTAGAGCTCCTGTAGGCCCCTCGTACCTTCCAGCACACCCCTTGTGCTCACAGTGGGTTGGCATTCTTTCCAAACGTCGAGCACACCATATTTGAGTGCCAAACGAGCCACACACGCCCGTGTGAGGTTTAGAGGTCTTGAAGGCCCCTTGCACCGTATGGCACACTCCTTACGCTTATAGTAACTTGGCATTCTTCTCGAGCGCTGAGCACACCATATCTGAGTGCTGAATGCGCCACACACGACCATGTGAGGTTTAGAGGTCCTGTAGGCCCCTCGTACTGTACGGCACATCCCCTGTGCTCAGAGTTGCTCGACAGTCTTTCCGAGGGCCGAGCATACCATATCTGCGTGCCAAACGCGCCACACACGCCCACGTGAGATTTAGAGGTCTTGTAGACCCCTCGCACCGTGCGCCGATCACACCATATCTGAGGGCTGAACACTTCACACATGCCCGTGTGAGGTTCAGAGGTCCTGTACGCCCCTCGCACCGTGCAGCATGCCCCTTACATATCCACCAACTTGGCAATCATTCCGAGCGCCGAGCACAGCATATCTGAGTGCCGAACACGCCATACACGCACGTGTGAGGTTTAGAGGTCCTGTACGCTCCTCGCACCGTCCGACAAGCCTTCTCCTTACAGTGGCTTGGCATTCTTTCCAAGGGTCAAGCACACCATATATGGGTGTCAAACCTGCCACATACGCCCGTGTGAGGTTTAGAGATCTTGTATGCCCCCTACGCTTACAATGGCTTGGCATTCTTTCCAGGTGCCGAGCACAGCATATCTAAGTGCCAAACGTGCCACACATGCCCGTGTGAGGTTTAGAGGTCTTGTACACCCCTCGCACCGTACGGCACGCCCGCTGCTTATCCACTATCTTGGCAATCATTCCGAGTGCCTGGCACACCATATCTAAGAGTCGAACGCGCCACACATGCCCGTGTGAGGTTTAAAGCTCCTGTACGCCCCTCATACCGTGCGACACGCCCCTTGTGCTTGCAATGGCTTCACAGACTTTCCGAGGACCGAGCACACCATATATGAGTGCTGAAAGTGCCACACATGCCCGTGTGAGGTTTAGAGGTCCTGTACGCCCAGCAAATCGACTTCGATTCTTGAATAATCCACATCGCTTCCGTTTCTATTGTAACAAAAGATTCCCTTTTTATGTGGAAAAGACCCGTATCAAAAATTATGATTTTACGTATGGACAATTCCTCAATATCTTGCTCATTCGCAACAAAATATTTTCTTCGTGAGGTGGTAAAAAAAAAAAAAACATGTTTTTTTGGAGAGAGATACTATTTCACCAATCGAGTCATAGGTATCTAACATATTCATACCTAACGATTTTCCACAAAGTGGTGACGAAAGGTATAATCTTGAAGGCTTTGGGACGCTAATTGAATGCAATTGGATTTTATTAAGCTTCACAATATTATTCAAGAACAAGTCCAAGAACATCAATCTTGAAGAAATCTTGAGGCTTGGGTGTCAATTATAATGCAATTGGGCAGTTATTTAATTGTTTGATGTAAATCGGGCCTAATTTGTATTATAGGATTGTTTTAAATTTGTTTAATTTATTAGGTTTTTAATTATAGGGTCGAGTCATTTATTTAAATTAAAAGCCCAATATGAGTGTGTTTAGGAAAAGTCAAAGTCAAAGTTAGAGTCATAGTCAATTAAAAATAGGATTTTATTTAGTTTCCAATAAGGTTTAAGATTGTATGCCTATATAAGGCTTATTAAATCTAAATTTTTAAGAAGTGGTTGATGGAATAAAGTAATTGAGAGATTTGTTTCTCTTTTGTTCATTGTTGAGCATGTGATCTTATCAAGCTATGCTTGTGGCGATCGAAATCATGACTTATCTCCCACCTTCTCATCTATGTCTTGGGAGTGGCATCAATATCATTCTTATGATAATTTTGGTTCTTGATTATCATATATTCAGTGGGTCAAAATTCTTTAAAATTTTGGTTCTTGAATGACATAATTAATGGGTCAAAATTTTCGTTATAAACCTGTTTTAATCTTTCTTGGGGTTGTGTTTCAATTTGATTGTGGGTGTCGTATCAATATATACGGGGTTCGCATCAGGAGACTTTTGTAAAGAAATCCAATTTGTGTAAAGTTTGGAAAATATTGTGTTTGTGGATAATGTTGAACCAAACGGAGTTTGATCCCAATTGGTGAATATCGTTTATGGAAAATTTTGCATTGGAAATGAGCTTGATGAATTTGTAACATGGTTGGGAAAGTTTGAATTTTAGGGAAAACTCTTGTAATATGTTTGCTTGAACTAGAAATGTTTTAAATGTTTTGTAAAGTGTTTTTGAAATTTCGTATTTTGATATGGTTAATTTAATATATGGTTTTCTAGAGAAAGAAATTTGAAATATATGATTTTTACATTATGGATTTTATGAAAACGGATAAGGGTAGCGCCCCTTGGAGTCATTTGGTAAAAGGACCGGTAAGGGATGTTACAGGCCACTTCTACTCCACATACTGAGAGATCAGTTCCCGTAGCTCCAAAAGGCAAGAGATCAGGTCAAACAAATGTTAGAGGGAGCAGTCAGAAAGCTGCTTAGGAAACAGTGGGTAGACAAGATACCTGCACTTCGGCACGTGTATATGCCATCAGGGCCTAGGAAGATCAAGATGCGCCAGATGTAATAGTAGGTATGATTACAATTTTTGATACTTTAGCTTGTCCGTTGATAAATCCAGGATCCACGCATTCATATATCTGCACATCCATACCTAGAGAGAGAAACTTAGAGATAGATACTACGGAGCATGAGATCGCAATCCTTTAGGTCATAGTGTGTTCGTGAATAAGGTTTATAGGGATTGTCCTATCCGGATTCAGGGGTATAACTTTTCAGGTGATCTGATGGAACTACCTTTTCATGAGTTTGATATAATTTTGGACATGGATGAGTTATCTAGACATCTAGTCATCGTTGATGGTTGCCGGAAGAGAATTACCCTTAAGACAGCAGATGAGGTAGAAGTAACCATGGTGGGAGAGAGGTTGGATTTCCTCTCTAATGTTATTTCAGTCACAACTGTTAGAAAACTGATTAGAAAAGGGTGTGAAGCTTATCTGGTACATGTGATTGATTCTTAGAGGACTAAATCTAGTCTACAGGACATATCCATTTTATGTGATTTTCCGGATGTGTTTTTGGAGGAGTTATCTAGCTTCCCACCAGAAAGAGAGGCTAAGTAGGTTATTAATGTTATGTCAAGTACTACTCCAGTTTCGATTACTTCTTATAGGATAGCTCCTGTTGAATTGAAGGAATTGAAGATACAACTGCAAGAAGTGCTAGACAAGAGATTTATACAACCTACTGTATTCTCTTGGGGAGCTCATGTATTATTTGTAAAGAAGAAAGATAGGTCGTTAAAACTATGTGTAGATTATAGACAACTGAACAAGCTTAGAATCAATAACAAGTATCCTTTGCCTAGGATTGATGATCTGTTTGATCAGTTGAGAGAAGTCAATGTTTACTTCAAGATCGACCTCAGATCAGGGTACCATCAGCTGGGGGTGAAAGAATCTAACATTCCCAAAACAGCCTTTAGAAAACGATACAGATATTATGAGTTTTTAGTGATGCCATTTGGGCTGACAAACACACCTGCAGCCTTTATGAATCTGAATAATCGTATCTTCCATCCTTACTTGGGTCAATTCATAGTAGTCTTTATTGATGATATTTTAGTATATTCTAAGGCTCCAGATGAACATGACAGACATCTCCTGATGGTGTTACAAACTTTGAGGGAGAAAAAGTTATTTGCCAAATTGAGTAAATGTGAATTCTAGTTGAATGAAATAGCTTTTCTGGGACATATTATATCTGTAGAGGGTATTAGGACTGATTACTCACTTGAGAAGTTGGCTGAGTTGTACATAAAGGAAATAGTTCGATTACATGGAATATCGGTGTCCATTATAACAGATAGAGACCCAAGATTCGTGTCACGGTTTTGAAAGAAGTTACAAGAAGTCTTGGGTATTCAATTGAGTTTCAGCATGGCCTGAAATCCACAGACTGATGGGCAATCAAAAAGAGTGATTCAAGTGTTAGAAGATATGCTTAGAAGTTGTGTCATTGACTTTGAAAGAAGGTGGGTTGAACATCTTCCATTAATAGAAATCGTATATAATAACAGCTAACAAGCAAGCATAAACATGGCATCATATGAAGCTTTGTATGGAAGGAAATGCATGACACCCTTGTGTTGGACTAAACTAGGTGAGAATAAGGTGATGGGGCTTGATTTGGTGAGACAGACTGAAGAGAAGATAAAGATTATCAAGGAATGACTGAAAGCTACATCCAATCAACAAAAGTCTTATACAGACCTAAAAAGGAGAGACATAGAGTATGAAGTTGGGGATAAAATCTTCTTTAAGGTGTCTCTGTGGAAGAAAGTACTGAGATTTGAAAAGAAGAGAAAGTTAAGTCCTAGGTTTATCGGCCCATATGAAATCATTGAACGTATAGGACTAGTGGCCTATAGACTAGCTTTACCACTTGACTTGGACAAGATTCATAATGTATTTCATGTATCAATGCTGAGGAGATACAGATCGTATCCTTCTCACATAGTCTCGACTGAGGTTATTGACGTGCAACCAGATTTGACTTATGAAGAGGAACCAGCGAGGATGCTCAACAGAGAAATAAAAGAATTACGGAACAAGAAGATTCCACTAGTTAAAGTCCTTTGGAGGAACCATAATGTAGAAGAGGCTATTTGAGAGAGCGGGAAACTATAGGTCAACAATATCCCCAGTTATTCGAATAAGGTAAATTTCGTGAACAAAATTTCTTAAAAAGGGAAAAGTTGTAACACCCCAAATTTTTTAAGCATGAATATCATTTTGATTAAATTGAGATTTGGCATGCAAAAGTGGATTAAGTGCGAAAAAATATATATATAATGTAAGCCTATTTATGATTTCCCTAGTAATAGTCTCTAAGTGATATTTTGAGATCCTAAATGATTAATGAAGGTGCCCAAAGAATGTAGGGAATTTTTTTAGATACTAATTTAACTCAATTGGAGAATAAATAGGAGGGTAAAATGATAAATGGCTTTAAGAGATTATTAAGTGTGATAAGGTACTAATTTGAAACAAGCAAATTATATTTGGAGATTATGAGGACCCAAATTAGGACATTGAATAACTTTTAGGAATTTCAAAGACTACAGGAAGGACGAGAAAAATTCGAATATAGGCCCCAAAAAATTTAATGGAAGTTTCGAGGAGATCTCAGAGTAACCCGTTAAGAATGTTTTCGGAAAGCTCGTATTAAACGAAAATATGAAAAGATGCGCACGATTGACACATGGCAAAGGAACCAATGCATGAAAGACACATGGCATGAAGACAAGATGCATGCATAACACTTGTCATGCAATGGAATGCATGTGTGACAAGTGTCACACATGCAAGAGTGGCGATTTCGTAATTAAATGAAAATCCAATGGCAATTTCAATTCTAATGCAGTGTATATATAAGCCATTTCAAAGGAAACTAAAGCAAACAAAGTGGTTTCGTACATGAGAGAAAGCAAATGAAATGTGAGAGTTGTTGTCCATTTGAGAGAAAAGATCAAGAAAGAATCAATTCAAAACCGAGAGCAAACAAGAAGCAAAACCGAGACCAAAGACAGACTTGAGAGGTGTGGTTTGGCCATGGAGAAAACAAGGGTGACCAAGTGATTTCCAAACAAATTTCAACATCCAAGTCAAGTCTTCAAGCTAATCCAAGCTAGATAATCAAGTTAGAAGCAAGAAACTAAGCTAAAAGAGGTTAGTTTTACAACCTTGAAACTCATTTGAATGGTAGTTTGAATGATGGTTAGTGTTGATGTTTTGGTTAGTAAGTGATGGGGGTTTTCATGTGTATCATGATTTGAGTGATTTTAGTACTATTCCAAGTGAAATCAAGGTAAGAAATTAATTCCCATGAGTTATTTTTGGATGTTTGAAAACTTAAATCGATGTGGTTTAGGATATTAGTAGCTTTGCCATGTTATATAGGTGATTTCCATGTGATTCTCTATGTGAAAACTTGAAGAAAATGGATGAATTGTGTTGGTACGAGTCACGTCTAAAGTGATGGACAAAGGTTCAAAATGAGTTTGAATGATATTGATGGAAACCAAGGTAGCAATCTTGGAGGACAATGAAATAATTGGACAACGAGGCAATGAAAGGGAATTGGGCTTAATCTTGAAGGTTTTGGATGCTAATTGAAGGCAATTGGAGGCAAACTGAAGTTAATTGGGCTTTAAATAATTTGAGCTAAGTTTATTTTAATTGTAATGGATTTTAAATTAAATTAGTTTATTTTATTTTAACTAATGTTATTTGGGCTGAAACATTTAATTTAATTTAAGCCCATAGATGTGTTTAGTTGAGCCCAGTTGTTACGGGGCTAGAGTTTATACTAAGTTTTATTTCTTTGCCTATAAAAAGGCTTGTAAACCCTAAGCAAACATGATGAATAAAGATGTAGCCAATTATGTTTAATTGAGAGATTTGTTTCTCTTTTGTTTATTGTTGAACATGTGATCTTATCAAGCTATGCTTGTGGCGATCGAAACCATAACTTATCTCCCACCTTCTCATCTATATCTTGGGAGTGGCGTCAATATCATTCTTGTGATAATTTTGGTACTTGATTATCATATATTCAATGGGTCAAAATTCTTTATAATTTTGGTTATTGAATGACATAATCAATGGGTCAAAGTTTTTCATTATAAACCTGTTTTAATATTTCTTGGGGTTGTGTTTTAATTGGATTGTGAGTGTCGTATCAATATATACGGGGTTCGCATCAGTTGGTATCAGAGCTTTGGGTATTAAATCAGGTTTGATCTATCTTTAAAAAAAAAAAAAAAAATCAGATTTGTTCTTCTTGCTTCGCATAATACCATTGTTTGTTTTGTCATTTTATTTCTCTTGTTGTTCCTTACTATTCATATCACTATTTGCTTTGTTTTTCTTGTCTTTATTTATTTATTTGTTTTTTCGTGAGATACCAACAATCTTCATTGTGTGTGAATTCTAGTAAAAAAAAAAAAAAAAAGAGAGTTGAAGAAAAAAAAAAAAAGAAAGGAAAAAAAAAAAGAGAAAAGAAAGGCAAAAAAAAAAAGAAGGAAAAAAAAAAGATAAAAAAAAAAAAGAAAAGAAAGAGAAAAAAAAAGGCAAAAAAAAAAATCTTAGGTGGAGAGATAGAAATTTTATTTCTTTCCAAATTGGGTTTCCTCCACATAAGGAAAACATAAATTTCAAAGAAATAAATTTTATCTCCTTCCTCTTTTGTTATTGCCATTAAAGAAATAAAATTTATCTCATTCCTTTTTTGTTCTTGCCATAAAAGGGATAAATTTTATTTTTTTCCTATTTTATCTAAGTTAAGGGAATATATTTTATTTCCTTTTTATTTTTACTCTTGCTTAAACTAAAAGGAATAAAAACTTATTTCCTTCCTATTTTGTTTTCGACTCAAGGAAACAAATTCAATTTCCTTTCATTAGTATTTCCTTGAAATACCTTATTTCCTTTGTTTCTCACTTTGACTATATTTAATATACTTCTTTTCTTTTATTGTTTACTGAATTTCTTCATTGTTCCATAATTAGAAATCTCAAAGTTCCGAGTGTTGAGTGAAACACATGAGAGAGTGTACGAGATTCTTTTTCTAACATTCTTTTTAGGTTTCAATCCCATCTTCTAACAACAATGATGATGTATCATGATTTGAGGACAAATCATTTTGAGAAAAGAGAGAATGATGGAAACCAAGGTAGCAATCTTGGAGGACAATGAGATAATTGGACAACGAGGCAATTAAAGGAAATTGGGCTTAATCTTGACGGTTTTGTGATGGAAACCAAGATATCAATCATGGAAGACAAAGACACAATTGGACAACGAGGCAATTAAAGACGATTGTGCTTAATCCTGAAGGCTTTGAACGCTAATTGAAGGCAATTGGAAGCAAACTGAAGTTAATTGGGTTTTAATTGATTTGGGCTTAATTTGTATTATGGGATTATTTTAAATTAGTTTAATTTTTTAGGCTTTTAATTAGGAGGCTAAGTTATTAAAAGGCCCAATATGGGTGTGTTTAGCAAAAGTTAAAGTCAAAGTCAAAGTTAGAGTCAGAGTCAATTAAAAATAGGGTTTTATTTAGTTTTCAATAAGGTTTAGGATTGTATGCCTATATAAGGCTTATTAAACCTAACTTGTCAATCAGTTGTCAATTGAATAAAAGATTTAACTTTTCTCCATTGTTCTCTTGTGAACTTTGAGAATTGCATCAAGATTTGTTCTTGATTTATCAACCTTGGCTTATCTCCCACATTCTCATCTCTTTCTTGGGAGTGGCATCGTTATATCTTTGGTTCTTGATTCGCTAATCAACGGGTCAAATATTTTCTTTAAAACTGAATTATCTTTCTTGGGGTTGTGTTTCAATTAAATCGTGGGTGTCGTATCAATATATACGGGGTTCGCATCATTTTGGATGTTAATTGAAGGCAATTGGAGGCAAACTGAAGTTAATTGGGCTTTAAATAATTTGGGCTAAGTTTATTTTAATTGTAATGGGTTTTAAATTAAATTAGTTTATTTTTACTTTAACTAATGTTATTTGGGCTGAAATATTTAATTTAATTTAAGCTCATAGATGTGTTTAGTTGAGCCCAGTTGCTAGGGGGCTAGGGTTTTATGCTAAGTTTTATTTCTTTGCCTATAAAAAGGCTTGTAAACCCTCAGCAAACATGACGAATAAAGATGCAGCCAATTATGTTTAATTGAGAGATTTGTTTCTCTTTTGTTCATTGTTGAACATGTGATCTTATCAAGCTATGCTTGTGGCAATCGAAACCATGACTTATCTCCCACCTTCTCATCTATATCTTGGGAGTGGCGTCAATATCATTCTTATGATATAATTTTGGTTCTTGATTATCATATATTCAATGGGTCAAAATTCTTTATAATTTTGGTTCTTGAATGACATAATCAATGAGTCAAAGTTTTTGTTATAAACTTGTTTTAATCTTTCTTGGGGTTGTGTTTCAATATGATTGTGGGTGTCGTATCGTTATATACGGGGTTCGCATCAGATATGGATGAGTTTTATGCTTGCAAATATTTGGAAATAACTTAAAATGAAGTTAAAATGAAAAATGAAAAATAAAAAAGTTGTGTGTGATTTGTGAAGCATTCGGCCAATGTGTACTAGGATTGGTAGCTACTGGTTTTGATACATTGGAATGACTTATTGAGTTATTGGGATGCTAGAATAACCATAGAAATTGAAAGAATTGAATTATGATTCATATGGATGTCGTACAAACGAAAATGTACAAGTTATGTGCAAGCTGTCTTGGTTTTCATTTTCTGTGTTCTAGATGGTTTAGCATGATTTTATGCAGGTTTGAAGTAATTTATAACTGCTTGCATGCATAAATAATCAAATGGAATGAATTCGCAACTAAACGAATTCATATTAAATAAAACGGCAACGATTCGGAAAGTTTATGCAATAAATGAATATACGTTGTTAAAGGAAAATTTGGATAGCTTATATATATTAAATGTTATGGGAGCTTGTGAGTATCTTTGTGTGGATGAAAATAGCAGCTTGTAAACCTTTGAAATTAGGTTTTGAAATAGCCTAAATTATTGTACAAATAGTGTAGGTAGTGAGGAAGTAAGAAACGTTGAATTCGTAGGTTTTGCGATAGGAAACGGAGAGGAAGTAGCACAAGGAAGCCAAGGAAAAGGAAAGGAGAAAGTTTGAGCTTCTGTTAGAAAGTGAAATAATTCAAGAATGTAATAAAAAGGTTGGTGTACATTTAATTTGAATCTTAGTTTTAAATTGTATGAATATAGCTTTCTAAAATGTTAATATTTGAGTTGTTTAATCGAATTGATTTGTTAACCATGTTTGAATGTGTATCTTGAATGATTAATGGAACCTTTTGATTGAAAAGAAATTGTGATTTTGAAAATGTATTCATTGGAAATGTTAAATGAGCCCTAGTAAATCTGAATATTGGTAGGTGGGGATTGGAATTTAGCATGCCAATAGGGTTATTATAGTAATACTATGTTGATATGTTTTGAAATAAAATTAAAATAATTAATTTAGGGACCATGAGAAGCACCGAGTATTCGGTTCCAGATGATTAATTTATATATGTGTGATGCAATTCGGCGGGTACGCATTGAGTGTCCAATGCCGAAAATCCCGTTTTCCCCGTTTTCCAGTCCAAGGTATCATGTCAGTGTTTACAAAGGGCAATGGAAAATGTTTTAACCAAGTTATATAATGTATGTGTGACTTGGGTTTCAAATGTATATAATAAGTTGTTAAATTATTTTGAATTAAAAAGTTATTTATTTTTATTGTATGAAAATTTTATATTAAAAAAGATTGTAAATTCGAACTTAGTGTACACCCACTAAACAAATATGCTTAGCGCATTGGAACTACCATGCATAGGTAGTAGATTGCGTCAGGAGGGCGAGGATTGAAGAGAAAGCTTATATGCAATAAGTCTAACTAGTTATATCCATTCATCCGTATTTTAGGTAGATATCATATTTGTTTTTGTATATAAGAATTTTAATTTTCATAGATATATATATATATATCTATATATATATGCATATATGTATTGGTATATTAAGTGTGGACTTTTGTAAAGAAATTCAATTTGTGCAAAATTTGGAAAATGTTGTGTATATGGATAATGTTGAACCAAACGAAATTTGGTTCCAATTAGTGAATATTGTTTGTAGAAAATTTTGCATTGGAAATGAACGTAATGAATTTGTAATGGGTTGCAAAGTTCGAATTTTAAGGGAAACTCTTGCAATTTTTTCACAAAAATTAGAAAGGGTTTAAATCAGTTTATAAATTTTTTGAAATTCCTTATTTTGATATAAATAATTAAATATATAGTTGTTGAATAAAGATTTTGCAATAAGGAAGTTACAGGTAGCACCCCTTGGACTCGTCTAAAGGAAGGACTGGTAGGGGGTATTACATGAGGTTTAGAGGTCTTATATGTCACTTGCACCATACGGCACACCCCTTACTCTTATAATAGTTTTGCATTCTTTCCTAACACCAAGTACACCATATCTTTGCGCTAAATGCACCACTCATGCCCATGTGACATTCAGAGATCCTGTATGCCACTTGCACCATACAGCACGCCTCTTATGCTTATTGTGGTTTGACATTCTTCCCTAAGACCAAGTACACCATATCTATAGGCTAAATGCACCACTTACACCAATGTGTGGTTTAGAGGTCTTGTACACCATTTGCACCATACAACACGCCTCTTATGCTTATTATGGTTTGGCATTCTTTCTTAACACCATGTACACCATATCTATGGGCTAAATGTACCATACACACCCATGTGAAGTTTAAAGGTCCTATACGCCAGTTGCACCACACGGCACGCCTCTTACTCCTATAATAGTTTTGCATTCTTTCCTAACACCAAGTACACCATATCTATGAGCTAAACACACTACTCACGCCTAAGTGAAGTTTAGAGTTCCTGTAGACCACTTGCGCCATATGGTGCACCCTTTACGCTTATTGTGGTTTAACATTCTTTCCTAACACCAAGAATGCTATGTCAATGGGCTAAATGAACCACACATGCCCATATGAGGTTTAGAGGTCCTGTATGCCCCTTGCGCTTATAGTGGTTTGGCATTATTTCCTAACACCAAGTACACTATAATTATGAGCTAAATGCACCACACACGCCCATGCAAGATTTAGAGGTCTTGTACACCATTTGTACCATACAACATGCCCCTTGCTCTTATAATGGTTTTGCATTATATTCTAACACGAAGTACACCATATCTATGGACTAAATGCACAGCACACGCCAATGTGGTATTTAGACGTCTCGTACGTCACTTGCACCACACCGCACGCCCTTTACTATTATAATGGTTTTCCATTCTTTCCTAACATGAAGTACGCCATATCTATGGGGTTTAACGCATAGCACATGCCAATGTGGTGTTTAGAGGTCTCGTACACCACTTGCACCATATAATACGCCTCTTGTGCTTATTATAGGTTGGTAAGCTTTCTTAGCACCAACTACACACGCCCATGTGAGGTTAGAGGTCCTGTACGCCCCTTGTACTATACGGCACAGCCTGTGTGCTTATAGTGGTTTGACATTCTTTCATAACACCAAGTACACCATATTGACGGGCTAAACGTGCCATTCACGTCCATGTGACGTTTAGAGGTCCTGTACACCACTTGCACCATATGGCACGTTCTTTGCGCTTATTGTGGTTTGGCATTCTTTTCTAACATCAAGTACACCATATCTATGGGCTAAATACACCACACATGCCCATGTGAGGTTTAGAGGTTCTGTATGCCAATTGCATCATATGGCAACCCCCTTACTCTTATAATGGTTTTGCATTCTTTCCTAACACCAAGTACGCCATATCTACAGGCTAAACGCACCACTCACGCCCATGTCACATTTAGAGCTCCTATACGCCACTTGCACCATACGACACGCCCCTTGCGCTTATTGTGGTCTGGCATTCTTTCCTAATGCCAAGTACACCATATCTACGGGCTAAATGCATCACACACGCCTATCTGAGGTTTAGAGGTCCTAAAGTCCTATATAACACTTGCACCATATGGCACACCATTCACGCTTATTGTGGTTTGGTATTCTTTCCTAACAATAAGTACACCATATCTATGGGCTAAATGTACTACACACGTCCATGTGAGGTTTAGAGGTCTCGTACGCCCCTTACAACATACGGCACAACCCCGCATTTATAGTGGTTGGGCGTTCTTTCCTAACACCAAGTACACGATATCTATAGGCTAAATGCACCATAGACGCCTATGTGAGGTTTTGAGGTCCTTTATACCCCTTGCACCATACGACACGCCCCTTGCTGTTGTAATGGTTTTGCATTCTTTCCTAACATGAAGCATACCATATCTATGGGCTAAATGCACAACATACGCCAATATGGTGCTTAGAGGTCCCGTACGCCACTTGCACCATATGACACACCCTTTTCTCGTCTAATGGTTTTGCATTCTTCCCTAACATGAAGTACGCCATATCTATGGGCTAAACGCACAGTACAGGCCAATGTGGTGTTTAAAGGTTCCATACGCCACTTGCACCATACAACACGCCCTTCATGCTTATTGTGGTTCGACATTCTTTCCTAACACCGAGTACACCATATCTATGAGTTAAATGCACCACACACGCCTATGTAAGGTTTAGAGGTCCTGTATGTCTCATGCACCACACGGCACGGCCCTTGCGCTTATATAGTGGTTTGACATTCTTTCTAACACTAAGTACACCATATATATAGGCTAAATGCACCACACATGTCTCTGTGAGGTTTAGAGGTCCTGTACGCCACTTGCACCATACGGCATGCCCCTTACTCTTTCAAGGGTTTTGCATTCTTTCCTAACACCAAGTATACCATATTTATGGGCTAAATGCACAGCACACGCCAATGTGATGTTTAGAGGTCCTGTATGCCACTTGCACCATATCTACGGGCGAAACACATAGCACAAGCCAATGTGGTGTTTAGAGGTCTTGTCCGCCACTAGCACCATACAGCACACCCCCTGTACTTATTGTGTTTTGGCATTCTTTCCTAATATAAAGTACACCATATCTATGGGCTAAATGCACCACACACGCTTATGTGAGGTTTAGAGGTCCTGTACGCCCCTAACACCAAACAACACGACCGTTGCGATTATAGAGGTTTGACATTTTTTTCAAACACCAATCACACCAAGTCTATGGGCTAAAGGCACTAGACATGCCCATGTGAGGTTTAGAGGTCGTGTATGCCACCTGTACCGTACGGCACGCCCCCTTACTCTTATAATGGTTTTGCATTCTTTCCTAATGCCTAGTATACCATATCTTTGGGCTAAACGCACCACTCACTCCCATGTGACGTTTAGAGGTCCTGTACGCCACTTGCACCATACGGCATGCCCCTTGCGCTTATTGTGGTCTGACATTCTTTCCTAACACCAAGTACACCATATCTATGAGCTAAATACACTACTTACAACTATGTGAGGTTTAGAGGTTTTGTACGCCATTTGCACCATACAGCACACCCCTCTCTCTTATTGTACACCATATCTATGAGCTAAATATACCAAGTACACCATATCTATGAGCTAAATATACCACACAAACCCATGTGAGGTTTAAAGGTCCTATACGCCACTTGCACCACACGGCATGCCCCTTACTTCTATAATAGTTTTGCATTCTTTCTTAACACCAAGTACACCATATCTGTGGGCTAAATGCACCACTCACGCACAAGTGACGTTTAGAGTTCTTGAAAGCCACTTGTGTCATACGGCGCGTTCCTTGTGCTTATTAAGGTTTGGCATTCTTTCTTAACACCAAGTACGCTACATCAATGGGTTAAATGCACCACACATGCTTATGCGAGGTTTAGAGGTCTTCTATGCCCCTTGCGCTTACAGTGGTTTGGCATTCTTTCCTAACACCAAATTGTAATATGCATTTCTAGGCACGTGTCTAAGTCTAAAATAAATGAAATTATTCTATTGATCTAGTAATGTGTATATTAGGTGTATAAGTTTATAATTGTTGAATCATGGGTGGATTAAAAATATCTTAGGATCCTCTTAGAATTACGAAAGGATTCCAAATATTAATAATGATTTAACCGGGGTCCTTAGTGAATATCAAAAAGTTTAGAACATATTTTAGAATCCTAAAAAATGCTTTCGAAAAAGAAATCCAAATTTTAAATCGAATTTATATCAAAAAGCATTTTAGAGTTAACTTTAAGATTATGGGGACCCAAATTAGGATATGGAATGACTTTTAGAAATTTCAGAGACTATAGGGAGGACAAGAGAAATTCAAATATAGGCCCCAAAAAATTTAAGAGAAGTTTCGAAGAGATCTCGAAGTAACCCATTAGAAATGTTTTTAGAAAGCACGTATTAAATGAAAATATGAAAAGATGCGCACGATTGACACATGTCAAGGAGATTTAATGCATGAATGCCACTTGTCAAGGAGGATGCATGCATGGTGACACTTGTCAAGCCATTGTGGATGGCATAATGGTAATTTTGAATAAGTCCAATGACAATTTCAATTCCAATGTAATATATATAAGCCATTTCAAAGCAAATCAAAGGAAATGAAGTTAGTGCCATAAATGGAGAGAAAATAATAACAATGAGGAAAAGCAAATAGAAGAGTTTGTTGCCGTTCATTTGAGAGAAAAGAATGAAATGAGAAGCCATTCAAACCGAGACACAAACAAGAAGCAAACAAGTTTGAGAGAAAAAAGAAGTGAAGCTGAGAGGAGGAGAACCAAAAGGGAGAAGCTAGGTGGTCACGAAAACTAGCTATTCAAAGTGGTTTCAAGTGATTTCTAATGTGAGATTACTAACTTAAAAGTGAAAATAAAATGGAAACTTGATTTTGGAAATTCAAGGTGTCAGTTGTTACCATGATATTGATATAGTTTCGATGTGATTTTCATATGATTTTCTATGTTAAAACTTGAAGAAAATGGATGAATCGTGTTGGTATGAGTCATGACTAAAGTGATGGATAAAGGTTCAAAATGAGTTTGAATGATATGGATGAGTTTTATGCTTGCAAATGCTTGGAAATAACTTGAAATGAAGTTAAAATGAAAAATGAAAAAGCTGTGTGATTTGTGAAACATTTGGCCAAGGTGTGCCAGAGTTGATAGCTACTGGTTTTGATGCATTTGAATGACTTATTGAGTAATTGGGATGCTAGAATAACCATAGAAATTGAAAGAATTGAATTAGGATTCATATGGATGTCGTACGGACGAAAATGGACATGTTACGTGCAAGCTGTCTTGGTTTTCATTTATGTGTTTTGGATGGTTTGGCATGATTTTATGCATGTTTGAAGTAATTTATAAGTGCTTGGATGCATAAATAATCAAATGAAATGGATTCGCAACTAAACAAATTCATATTGAATAAAACAACAACAATTCGGACACCATATGTGATAAATAAATATGCATTGTTAAAGGGAAATTTGGGCAGTTTGTATGTATTAAATTTATGGCAGCTTGTGAGTATCTTTATGTAGATGAAAATAGCAGCTTGTAACCTTTTGAAATTAGGTTCCGAAATAGCTTAAATTAGTATACAAATAGTGTAGGCAGCAAGGAAGCAAGAAAGGTTGAATTCATGGGTTTCGCGATAGGAAATAGTGAGTTTCTTTAAAATGTTTTCGAAAGTTTTTATTTCTAATCAAATGAGTTTTATATATATTATGCTTTAAGAAATTAATGCTTTAAATATTTAATATGTTAAGCTTAGAAAATTCATGATTGAAATGTTTCATGTGAATTTTATCGATTGAACATGATCCGTTATTCAGATATTGCATATGTGAATCAATATAATGGTGGTTTAATTTTATTTCCTCAAGTTATTAGTTATGGAAAAGTTTTATATGGTTTAAAAATATTAAGCAGCATGTTTTGAAAGGAAAGTTTTTGTATATAGTACACCCTTATGGTAAATCAGGATATTACTGGTCAGAGTACCTTAGGCGTGTATGGCAGTGTCGAGGCATCTGTCAGTAACATGGGTTGGGATTGTGTCAGTTTGTTCAGTCTAGTGTGACGCCCTTTACACTTACAGGGTATATATTTAGTTCGCGAGCTAGCTTCCACACGACGATACAAGAATTTCGTTGCATTTACCAGTTTTGGTGGTTTGAGCGATATAGGAATTCCATTCTACCACCCGATACGACCTAAGCGATGTAGCAATTTTGTTCCGTCGTATCATCGAAAGTACAGTACTTGTCAGGCGGTCAGGTCCTAGCCGGCCGGGGGCAAGCCCTAGCCTGGCCTCAATAGTGGTTGGATATTTTAGCCTAAAGGAACATTTTCAAAAAAAAAAATAATAATGCCACCACTGGAATCAGTTTTAAATGAAAAGGAAAATAGAGATTTTATTTATGATTCACATACATGTTACATGTTTATTATGCAAACATGGTTTTAAATTTCAGATTAAAAGCATGATTATACATTATAGCATTAAACTGTTTTAGCATAATATTTTCAGGGAGAAAATTTTATAAAGAGCAAATTGATTAGAAACACTTGATAGTCACTGGGCTTTTGTAGCTTACCCAAATTTTTGTGTTTGAACAAACCTCCCTAGATACAAGTACTAGTGCATCTGTCCCAGGGACACCCCCTCAAGACTAAGTGGATCAATTGTGTTGTGTTGTTAATTCAAATGTATATATTGTAAAATAATGCTTTGTAAATAAAATTATTTAGAGTTGTAACACTTGTATATATTTTATTTGAGATTGTGAAACTATATTACGTTTAATTTATATTACTTCAGATAAATCTTGTCTGTTCCGATTTTCTGATTGAACTTGTTGAAATGGTTGCACTGTGATTGAGAAATTAAGGGCTAGAGACCCGATAGTTTGAGGAAAATGAATGTGATTTTTGAAGTGCAATTTTTGTAAACTTTTACAAGGTGGCATACTTAGAAAATTAGTTGTTGTGCTGCCCAAATTTTTATGAAACTATTTTGCAACTAAGTTAATTAAAATGAAAATTTTTCCTACGTTTCCGCAATCAAATAGAAATTTATAAAGACTTTTAAAGTGAAACGACTTTACTTTATGAGAACTTTCCAACCAGATCATATATCGATTAGAGGGCTTTTGTGGGGTGCCGGGCAAGCTACCTATAGGAAAAGGAGCTTGATAGTTTTTTGTATTAGAGCCCGATTTGGGTTGCTTCTTTTTATAAATTGATTATCTAATGTGTTTTATTTTATTTTATGAATAGCGTGACCCTAAAGAGAAAATTTTATAGTTTTCATACACCTAATTTAAGGAAACTACAAGTGTTATATAATATAATTTTTGTTGAATTCACAGCATTATACATTTGCGAAGTCAAAGGGTTCTCAGAAGAGCTTCAGGAGCAGATCCAACTCTAGCTCCAGCTCAGTACTAGAGACATCGACATCTAGGAAGGCCGAGCAGACGACTGAGTCAGCGAGTGCTTCTATGAATCAGAGTAAGCCCTCAATTTCTATTTATGGTTTCCCTAGTAATAGCCATTTTTTATTTTTGTGGAAAAACTGCAAAAGTTTCCCCTAAAATTCGAATTTTCCAACTTATTACAAATTCAGTTTTTATTTCCAATGCAAATGTTCCACAAAACAATATTCAACAATTGGAATCAAACTCTATTTGGTTCGACATTATCTATATACACAATATTTTTTAAATTTACACAAATTGGGTTTCTTTACAAAAGTCCCCTCTTTATATACAATTACATATGCGCATGCATATTTATTCAAATTAAAATTCTTATATACAAAAACAGCTATGATATCTACCCAAAATACGGATGGATGGATGTTACTAGTTAGACTTGTTGCAGATAAGCTTTCTTTTCAATCCTCGCCCTCCTAACACAATCTACTATCTGCGCGTGGTAATTCCAACGCGCTAAGCATATTTGCTTGGTAGGTGTACACTAAATTCGAATTTATAATTTTTAAATATAGAAATGTCATATAAAAAAATAACATAGATTTCAGTTCAAATCAAATTAACAAATTGGTTCAATACTTTCAAAAACAATCCATTTATACTATTATACAACTTGTATCAACCATTTTTTGATGTGTTAGGGTTTCTACCCTAAAAGCTTGTAATATTGTAAACGGTTTTATAAATTTTTAATAAAATATTCATTTCATTCAATTTATATATTTTACAAAAATTGTATATATCATAAAAAATATCCTTGATTACTGATGTAATTTCAAATTAAGTGTATAAGTGTTATATACAGGTCGATTTAATTTGAGATAAGTAATTTAAGAGTCCGTAGAAAGCAAACGAAGCTGGATACTTCATTTGTAGTAAATCTACAGCTGCGGTCCCTTTCGTATTTGATACGATAGTCTTATCCAAGACTGTTTATGTGGTGACATAGAAATGGAGACACCTTATATAATAAAGATTATATAGGACTGGACCATTAGAAATATAAGTCTCTAAATAATATCTCTTAATCTTAGAGATTTACACGCCTCTTGCGCCACACGGCACGCCATTTGTGCTTTTAGTGGTTTGGCATTCTTTTCTAACACTAAGTATGATGCGAACCCCGTATATATCGATACGACACCCACAAGCAAATTGAAACACAACCCCAAGAAAGATAATTCAGATTTCAAGAAAATCTTTGACCCGTTGATTAGCAAACCAAGAACCAAAGATATAACGACGCCACTCCCAAGAAAGAGATGAGAATGTGGGAGATAAGTCAAGGTTGATAAATCAAGAACAAATCTTGATGCAATTCTCAAAGTTCACAAGAGAACAATGGAGAAAAGTTAATTCTTTTATTCAATTGACAACTGATTGAAAAGTTAGGTTTAATAAGCCTTATATAAGCATACAATCCTAAACCTTATTGGAAACCAAATAAAACCCTATTTTTAATTTGACTTTGACTCTTTGACTTTTTGACTTTGACTTTGACTCTTTCCTAAACACACCCATATTGAGCTTTTTAATGACTCAGCCTCCTAATTAAAACTTAATAAATTAAACTAAATGAAAAACAATCCCATAATACAAATTAGGCCCAATGTAAATCAATTAAATAAATAACAGCCCAATTGCATTATAATCGACACCCAAGCTTCAAGATTTCTTCAAGATTGATGTTCTTGGACTTGAATAATATTTTGAAGTCTTGATGTTCCCTCTAAGCTATCCAAGTCATGTTGTGCAAGACTCTTAACCCAAATATCTTGAACGAGCCCATTTAAAGCTTCCTTCATCCTTTTAGCTCGAGCCCTCGTCATAGGTCCTTCATTGATGCTCAAAGGATCCATAGGCTTGCTTCCTTGGTTTCCAAGGTTGATAAATCAAGAACAAATCTTGATGCAATTCTCAAAGTTCACAAGAGAACAATGGAGAAAAGTTAAATCTTTTATTCAATTGACAACTGATTGAAAAGTTAGGTTTAATAAGCCTTATATAGACATACAATCCTAAACCTTATTGGAAACCAAATAAAATCCTATTTTTAATTTGACTTTGACTCTTTGACTTTTTGACTTTGACTTTGACTCTTTCCTAAACACACCCATATTGGGCTTTTTAATGACTCAGCCTCCTAATTAAAACTTAATAAATTAAACTAAATGAAAAACAATCCCATAATACAAATTAGGCCCAATGTAAATCAATTAAATAAATAACAGCCCAATTGCATTATAATCGACACCCAAGCTTCAAGATTTCTTCAAGATTGATGTTCTTGGACTTGAATAATATTTTGAAGTCTTGATGTTCCCTCTAAGCTATCCAAGTCATGTTGTGCAAGACTCTTAACCCAAATATCTTGAACGAGCCCATTTAAAGCTTCCTTCATCCTTTTAGCTCGAGCCCCTCGTCATAGGTCCTTCATTGATGCTCAAAGGATCCATAGGCTTGCTTCCTTGGTTTCCATCAAAGTACACTATATCTATGGGCTAAATGCACCACACAAGCCCATGTGAGGTTTAAAGGTCCTGTACGCCACTTACACCAAACTACATGCCCCTTGCTCTTATAATGGTTTTGCATTCTTTCCTAACACGAAATACACGACATCTATGGGTTAAACGCACAGCATACGCCAATGTGGTGTTTAAAGGTTCTGATGGAAACCAAGATATCAATCATGGAAGACAAAGATACAATTGGACAACGAGGCAATTAAAGGCGATCGTGCTTAATCTTGAAGGCTTTGACAAAGATACAATTGGACAACGAGGCAATTAAAGACGATCGTGCTTAATCTTGAAGGCTTTGAATGCTAATTGAAAATAATTGGAAGCAAACTGAAGTTAATTGGGTTTTAATTAATTTGAGCTTAATTTGTATTATGGGATTGTTTTAATTTAGCTTAATTAATTAGGCTTTTTAATTAGGAGGCTGAGTTAATAAAGAGCCCAATATGAGTGTGTTTAGGAAAAGTCAAAGTCAAAGTCAAAGTCAGAGTCAGAGTCAGAGTCAAAGTTAGAGTCATAGTCAATTAAAATAGGATTTTATTTAGTTTCCAATAAGGTTTAGGATTGTATGCCTATATAAGGCTTATTAAACCTAACTTTTCAATCAGTTGTCAATTGAATAAAAGATTTAACTTTTCTCCATTGTTCTCTTGTGAACTTTGAGAATTGCATCAAGTTTGTTCTTGATTTATCAACCTTGACTTATCTCCCACATTCTCATCTCTTTCTTGGGAGTGGCGTCATTATATCTTTGGTTCTTGATTCGCTAATCAACGGGTCAAAGATTTCTTTAAATCTGAATTATCTTTCTTGGGGTTGTGTTTCAATTTGATCGTGGGTGTCGTATCGATATATACGGGGTTCGCATCAGGTTCTATACCCCACTTGCATCATACAACATGCCCCTTGCTCTTATAATGGTTTTGCATTCTTTCCTAACACGAAGTACACCATATCCATGGTCTAAATGCACAACACACGTCAATGTGGTGTTTACAAGTCTCATCTGCCATTTCCACCGTACAGCATGCCCCTTGTGCTTATAGTGGTTTGACATTCTTTCCTAACACCAAGTACACCATATCTATGGGCTAAATGCACCACACAAGCCCATGTGAGGTTTACAGGTCCTGCATGCCACTTGTACCATACAACATGCCCCTTGCACTAATTATGGCTTGGTATTCTTTCCTAACACCAAGTACACCATATCTATGAGTTAAATGCACCATACACGCCCATGTAAGGTTCAGAGGTCCTATATGCCACTTGTACCATACGTCACGCCCCTTTCGCTTATTATGGTTTGACATTCTTTCCTAACATCATATACACAAGATGATCCAATTCTAAAAATTTCTTCTCATATTCAGCTACCGAGAGGTTGCCCCGTGAAAAAGTCTTCAATCTTTGCCTCTTTATAGCTTCTGGGGTAAAACATCTTTAAAAATTCTATCCAAAGAATGGCCTATGATACCCCATCAGCGTGCCTCCTCTAAAGTGCCTTCCATTAGTCTTTCGATCTATCTTTAAGAAGGAAGGCTGAATACGTGACCATCTGGTCCTCTGTGCAGCCCATGACTTGAAAAATTTCTTCATTCGCCTCTAACCATGACAGCGTAAGCTCTGGCTCTCTCGTGCCATCATACGGCTTTACCCCTAATTTTCGTACGCGCTCTATCGATTCTCCCGTCTCATGAGGCTGATGAAGGGCTACTGCTAACACTTGGGCCATTTGTTTTATGTTCACCTGTGCACCACCTAACCCTTCTGGTTGTGATGGTTCTACTTAGGGTTGATTTTCTGGCATGTTAACACACTTGTCAACGTGCTTCTTCTTATTTGGTGCCTCTATGGCTGCCCTCCTCGTTCTCGGACGATCACGACGATGTATGCTTCTGTAAAATTTAAATATGAATGAGTGGTCATGAGATGCATGAGTTAGAAAGCTGACAATGCACAAAACAACTCTAGAAATCATGTAATGCATAAAACTGCATAAACTAGAAACTTGAAAACTCATGCAATCTATTAAAAAAACTTTATGCTAAAACAACTTCAAAGCTTTCTAAAATCTTTCTCAAAAACTCTACAAAAACCTAGTTTTGATACCACTCTGACGTGACCCAATCCGGATCTCTCTAGACTGTTATCTGGTAGGTCTCGCTTGATACCCCAACGGATCCCTCTTAAACCCTACTAGGAGGTGTAAGAGAAATTCGCGGAGCGAACCCTTAAAACTTTCGCTTTTAAACTAATTTAATCAACTTTCTTTTGAAAACTAGTAGGGTTGGTTTTGTTTTAAAACTAAAATTCCATTTCAAATTTTAAATCCAAATCATTTTGTAAAACTAAAATCCGGCAGCATAACAGCTGTGTTATTAACATTGCCAAATAACCAGTAAAAGAATTTTGCATTCCCAAAATATTTCAACTCACAATTTCCATTTCATCAAAATTAAAAGCATGAAGTCATAAATCAAGCCTTTTGCAAACTTACACAATTGCTAAAAAAAAAAACTAAAACTTTCATCTCCTGAATAAATATTTACAACTCAAAAGAGTATGTCTACAAACGATTTCTGTAAAGCTACAAAATATGCAAAAGATAACCTATGTAGAAGCATTGTTGTGTCATGCCCACCTACTCCTTTGGAGGATCCCTCTCGTCTCGGTCACCCACGTCAATACTTGAGAAGTCACTCTATTGCTCGGCTTCTATCTCACCTCCTAGCTTTGTTAAGTATGGATCCTGTGTCTGAAGTTCTCTCACTTGATCTACTAACACTGGACGGATGTGAAATGCTGCTAGTAAAACTCCTAAGTCCGTCATCTCCAATTTAATACCCATGGATTGCAACTTGATGCAAACCCTGTATATATCGATATGACACCCACAAGGAAATTGAAACACAACCCCAAGAAAGATTAAAACAGATTTATAATGAAAACTTTGACCCATTGATTATGTCATTCAAGAACCAAAATTATAAAAAATTTTGACCCATTGAATATATGATAATCAAGAACCAAAATTATAACAAGAATGATATTGACGCCACTCCCAAGACATAGATGAGAAGGTGGGAGATAAGTCATGATTTCGATTGCCACAAGCATAGTTTGATAAGATCATATGTTCAACAATGAACAAAAGAGGAACAAATCTCTCAATTAAACACAATTGGTTGCATCTTTATTCATCATAAGCAACTTCTTCAAAATTTAAGTTTAATAAACCTTATATAGGCGTACAATCCTAATCCTTATTGGAAACTAAATAAAACCCTATTTTTAATTAACTCTGACTTTGACTTTGACTTTTTCCTAAACACACCCATATTGGGCTTTTAATTTAAATAAATGACTCAGCCCTATAATTTAAAAGCCTAATAAATTAAACTAATTTAAAACAATCCCATAATACAAATTAGACCCAATTTACATCAAACAATTAAATAACAGCCCAATTGCATTATAATTGACACACAAGCCTCAAGATTTCTTCAAGATTGATGTTCTTGGACTTGTTCTTGAACTTGAATATTATTTTGAAGCCTTGACGTTCCCTCCAAGCTATCCAAGTCATGTTGTGCAAGACTCTTGGCCCAAATATCTTGAACGAGCTCATTTAAAGCTTTAGTTTGATTCCAATTGCCGTCAATGAGCATCCAAAGCCTTCAAGATTAAGCCCAATTACTTTTTAATTGCCTCGATGTCCAATTGTATCTTTGTCTTCCATGATTGCTATCTTGGTTTCCATCATGCCCACTTTCCTCAAAACGATTTGTCCTCAAATCGTGAAATCTGTAATGTTTTCCAAGGGACTTCATTGAAACTTGAAAAGAATGTTAGAGAAAACCTCACCCACTCCCTCACGTGTTTCACTCCACTTACTCACATATTTATCACTCAACACTTCCTTTCCACGCTCAAACTTTTCTTTTTTTGATCAAACCATAACACTCAAATCAATCAAGAACCTAAGATGATTGATTCAAGATTGATGATTATATGACGCAAATAGGAATGCAGCAACAAAATCAAATAAAAAAAAAAAAAAAAACAAATCAAGACGTGGCAATAAGAAAAGAAAATTAAAACATGAACAACAAAGATGATGGTTGGTGATGTGTATGTGGCACGACTAGAAACAAGAATGGTGTGCAGCTCCTCAAGTAACAAAAGACAGAAGTTGATGCACGTGCAGAATCAAAAATAAAAAATCAGTTTTCAGTTTGTGTTGCATATGCAGAATCACAAAATCAAAGAAAGAAATTGATGATTGATGTTTTTGTGAGTGTGCAGATTGCAAGAACAAAGAAAATTAATTAAAGAATGTGTTTTTATGACGTGCAGTATCACAAAATCAAAGACAGAATGGTATATGTAAAAGTCACGACCAGTGCGCACTTAAGAACAAATATAAAACAAAGTCAAACTCGTGCAACAATTCAAGACACGGAAAATAGATAGTGATTTGCGGCTATTGAAACAAAATCAGCAAGTAAGGAAATAAATTGATAAACCAAACCTGAATTAATACCCAAAGCTCTGATACCAACTAATGCGAACCCCGTATATATCGATACAACACCCACAAGCAAATTGAAACACAACCCCAAGAAAGATTAAAACAGGTTTATAATGAAAACTTTGACCCATTGATTATGTCATTCAAGAACCAAAATTATAAAGAATTTTGACCCATTGAATATATGATAATCAAGAACCAAAATTATAACAAGAATGATATTGATGCCACTCCCAAGACATAGATGAGAAGGTGGGAGATAAGTCATGATTTCGATCGCCACAAGCATAGCTTGATAAGATCATATGTTCAACAATGAACAAAAGAGAAATAAATCTCTCAATTAAACATAATTGGTTGCATCTTTATTCATCATAAGCAACTTCTTCAAAATTTAGGTTTAATAAACCTTATATAGGCATACAATCCTAATCCTTATTGGAAATTAAATAAAACTCTATTTTTAATTGACTTTGACTTTGACTTTGACTTTTAACTTTGACTTTTTCTTAAACACACCCATATTGGGCTTTTAATTTAAATAAATGACTCAGCCTTATAATTTAAAAGCCTAATAAATTAAACTAATTTAAAACGATTTCATAATACAAATTAGGCCCAATTTACATCAAACAATTAAATAACAGCCCAATTGCATTATAATTGACACCCAAGCCTCAAGATTTCTTCAAGATTGATGTTCTTGGACTTGTTCTTGAACTTGAATATTATTTTGAAGCCTTGATGTTCCCTCCAAGGTATCCAAGTCATGTTGTGCAAGATTCTTGGCCCAAATATCTTGAACGAGCTCATTTAAAGCTTTAGTTTGATTCCAATTGCCTTCAATGAGCATCCAAAGCCTTCGAGATTAAGCCCAATTACTTTTTAATTGCCTCGATGTCCAATTGTATCTTTGTCTTCCATGATTGCTATCTTGGTTTCCATCACAACTCTACTAACATAGATAAATATTCTGCCTTCTACTGGGCTAATGAACCGATGGACTTGAGGCTCAGTGCATCCGCTACTACATTCGCTTTTCTAGGGTGATACTCAATTGTATAATCATAATCTTTTTTGAGCTCTATCCATCTTCTCTGTCTCATATTGAGCTCTTTCTGTGTAAACAGGTATTGTAAACTCTTGTGATCTATGAAGATCTTGCAAGGTACTCTATATAGATAGTGCCTCCATATCCTTAAAGCAAACACTACAGCTGCTAATTTTAGGTCATGTGTCAGATAATTCTAGGTAGTGTGTCGAATAATTCTGTTTATGTTTTCTCAACTACTGAGAAGCATAAGTTATAACTCTATCGTTCTACATCAACACACAACCTAAACCATATCTGGAGGCATCATAATAAACCACAAATCTATCATTCCTTGATGGAAGGGTAAGTACAGACGCCGAGATCAATCTTCTCTTCAACTCATCCAAACTACGCTGGCACTCATCTGATCATACAAACTTCTCTTCTTTCCTTATCAATCTCGTCAAGGGAGCAGCTATATTTCAAAACCCTTCCATGAACTTTTTGCAATAATCAGATAGTCCCAAGAAACTTCTAACTTCCATCACTAGGTGACTTCCAATTTATAATACCCTTTATTTTCTAGGGATCTACTGATATTCCCTCTGTTGATACCACATGACCTAGAAATGTTACTCTGTCTAGTTAGAATTGCCACTTACTAAACTTTGCATACAACTGGTGCTCCTGTAAGGTCTGCAATACAACTCTAAGGTGCTCAGCATGTTCCTCTTGGCTACCTGAATACACCAATATGTCATCTATGAAGACAATCACAAACTTGTCTAAGTAAGGCCTACAGACCCTCTTCATCAATTCCATAAAAGCTGCTAGGGCATTCATCAATCCAAATGTGATGCGAACCCTGTATACCAATACGATACCCACAGTCAAATTGAAACACAACCCCAAGAAAGATTAAAATAGATTTATAAAGAAAACTTTGACCCATTGATTATGTCATTCAAGAACCAAAATTATAAAGAATTGTGACCCATTGAATATATGATAATCAAGAACCAAAATTCCAACTGATGCGAACCCCGTATACCAATACGACACCCACAATCAAATTGAAACACAACCCCAAGAAAGATTAAAACAGATTTATAAAGAAAACTTTGACTCATTGATTATGTCATTCAAGAACCAAAATTATAAAGAATTTTGACCCATTGAATATATGATAATCAAGAACCAAAATTATCACAAGAAGGATATTGACGCCACTCCCAAGACATAGATGAGAAAGTGGTAGATAAGTCATGGTTTCGATCGCCACAAGCATAGCTTGATAAGATCACATGTTCAACAATGAACAAAAGATAAACAAATCTCTCAATTAAACATAATTGGCTGCCTTTTTTTTTTTCATCCTCTTTGCTTAGGGTTTACAAGCCTTTTTATAGGTAAAGAAATAAAACTTAGCATAAAACCCTAGCCCCCTAACAATTGGGCTCAACTAAACACATCTATGGGCTTAAATTAAATTAAATGTTTTAGCCCAAATAACATTAGTTAAAATAAAATAAACTAATTTAATTTAAAACCCATTACAATTAAAATAAACTTAGCCCAAATTATTTAAAGCCAATTAACTTCAGTTTGCCTCCAATTGCCTTCAATTAACATCCAAAACCTTTAAGATTAAGCCCAATTCCCTTTAATTGCCTCGTTGTCCAATTATCTTATTGTCCTCCAAGATTGCTACCTTGGTTTCCATCATTCCCTTTTTCCTCAAAATGATTTGTCCTCAAATCGTGATCCATCATCATTGTTGTTAGAAGATGGGAATGAAACCTGAAAAGAATGTTAGAAAAAGAATCTCATACACTCTCTCATGTGTTTCACTCAACACTTGGAACTTTGAGATTTCTAATGATGGAACAATGAAGAAATTCAGTAAACAATGAAAGAAAAGAAATATATTAAATATAGTCAAAGTGAGAAACAAAGAAAATAAGGGATTTCAAGGAAATATTAATAATGGAAGAAAATTGAATTTGTTTCCTTGAGTAGAAAACAAAATAGGAAGGAAATAAGTTTTTATTCCTTTTAGTTTAAGCAAGAGTAAAAATAAAAAGGAAATAAAATATATTCCCTTGACTTAGGTAAAATAGGAAAAAAATAAAATTTATTCCTTTTATGTCAAGAACAAAAAAGGAATGAGATAAATTTTATTTCTTTAATGGCAAGAACAAAAGAGGAAGGAGATAAAATTTATTTCTTTAAAATTTATGTTTTCCTTATGTGTAGGAAACCGAATTTGGAAAGAAATAAAATTTCTATCTCTCCACCTAAGATACTTTTTTTTTTTTTGCCTTTTTTTTTCCTCCTTTTTTTTTTTTCTTCGACTTTTTTTTTTTTTTTTTGCTAGAATTCACACACAATGAAGTATTATTGGTATCTCACGAAAAAAAAAAAAAATGAAGACAAGAAAAACAAAGCAAATAGTGATATGAACAGCAAGGAACAACAAGAGAAATAAAATGACGAAACAAACATTGGTATTATACGAAGCAAGAAGAACAAATCTGATTTTTTTTTTTTTTAAAGATAGATCAAACCTAATTTAATACCCAAAGCTCTGATAC
The DNA here is from genome assembly GCA_021234005.1 of Nephelium lappaceum. Classification (NCBI taxonomy): domain Eukaryota; kingdom Viridiplantae; phylum Streptophyta; class Magnoliopsida; order Sapindales; family Sapindaceae; genus Nephelium; species Nephelium lappaceum. The sequence goes on from CM037998.1 coordinate 25,537,733, forward strand.
CAACTGATGCAAACCCGGTATACCAATACGACACCCACAATCAAATTGAAACACAACCCCAAGAAAGATTAAAACAGATTTATAAAGAAAACTTTGACCCATTGATTATGTGATTCAAGAACCAAAATTATAAAAAATTTTAACCCATTGAATATATGATAATCAAGAACCAAATTTATCACAAGAAGGATATTGACACCACTCCCAAGACATAGATGAGAAAGTGGGAGATAAGTCATGGTTTCGATCGCCACAAGCATAGCTTGATAAGATCACATGTTCAACAATGAAAAAAAGAGAAACAAATCTCTCAATTAAACATAATTGGCTGCCTTTTTTTTTTTCATCCTCTTTGCTTAGGGTTTACAAGCCTTTTTATAGGCAAAGAAATAAAACTTAGCATAAAACCCTAGCCCCCTAACAACTGGGCTCAACTGAACACATCTATGGGCTTAAATTAAATTAAATGTTTCAGCCCAAATAACATTAGTTAAAATAAAATAAACTAATTTAATTTAAAACCCATTACAATTAAAATAAACTTAGCCCAAATTATTTAAAGCCCAATTAACTTCAGTTTGCCTCCAATTGCCTTCAATTAGCATCCAAAACCTTTAAGATTAACCCAATTACCTTTAATTGCCTCGTTGTCCAATTATCTTATTGTCCTCCAAGATTGCTACCTTGGTTTCCATCAAAATGGCATCACTAAGAATTCAAAATGCCTGTAGCGAGTCCTAAAAGCCGTCTTAGGGACATCTCCTTTGCGGATCTTCAACTGATAGTACCCTGACCTCAAGTCAATCATTGAAAATACCTTGGCTCATTGGAGCTGATCAAATAGATCATCAATCCTCGGTAACGAATATTGATTCTTGATAGTGACTCGGTTCAACTGTCTGTAATTTATGCATAACTTGAGGCTTCCATCTTTCTTCTTTACAAACAACACTAAAGCTCCCCAAGGCAAAGTACTGGGCTTAATGAATCTTTTACGCACTAATTCTTCCATCTGAACCTTTAGCCTTTTCAACTCTACTAATGCCATTTGATATGGTGCTATAAAAATAGGCTCTATACCAAGAGCTAACTCTATCTCAAACTCTATCTCTCTGTCTGGTGGTAGCCCTAGAAGGTCTTCCGGAAAAACATCTGGATACTCTCTAACTACTGAAACTTCTCCTAATCTCAGCTTATTATTCTCTGGTTCCATGGCATAGGCCAAGTACCCTTGACTCGCCTTTCTCAGCATCTTATTGGCTTTCATTACGCTAATCATACTTGTAAGAAGAATCTTCCTCACACCATAAAAGATTACATCTGGTTCTCCAGGTCTGCTAAACTTCACTTCCTTTCTATAACAGTCCATTGTAGCTCGATGTTTAGACAACCAATCCATGCCTAGTATAACATCAAAGTCATGTATATTTAGTAGAATCAGGTTTGCCTTAAACTCTTGATCTATTATGTTCACCCTGCTACCTATATAAACTTTATCTACTATAAGCAAATTACTCATGGGAAGCGATACTAGAACGCTACAATTTAAAGGTTCATTGTCTATTCCAATTCTAGGAGCAAAATCCACTAACATAAAAGAATGTATAGCCATTGGGTCAATCATTGCATGAGCATTTAGATCAAACAAATAAATGGTACCTTTAACCACATCTGGGGTAGCATCTGCGTCCTGTTGGGTAATAGCATAAACTCTAACTTAGGTACAGGATCTTACAGGCTGTTTTCTGGGTGGTACTCCCCTGCTGGGTCTACCACTTAGCTACTCAAGGCCTATTTCTGCTTTAACTTAGGGGCCTCTTCTCTCTGATCCACGACCGCCATTGGTCTATCATGGTGTGGTAGTCCTGCCCTCAGGTTTATTTGATACAGCTGCACTTGGACAGTCTTTCATAAAATGGCCCTGCTTACCACACTTGTAACACCTAGTGCCACCCATGAAGCATTCACCTGGATGCATTCTGCCACATTTCGGGCAAGTAGGCTGTGTTCTCCAACTCTCTTTGGTGCTTTTGGATCCAACTAACTGCTTTACTGAACTCTGACTACTTTGGGTCCCCTGACTCTGCCTCCTACTCCTTGACTAGGAAGATTTCTCTCCATTTTTGGCAACTTTGTTGCATCATCCTTGGTGACTACCTGTGTCCAGTTGTGCTTTTGGCTAAATTTCTTCGGTTAAGGAATGGCCTCCATGCTCCTCTCAACTCAAGTAGCTGCCTCTACCAATTCCCTATATTGTGTATGTGCAGATGATGCTACATAAGTCTTGATTCGTGGGTTGAGGCTTGACATGAAGCATTCACCTGGATGCATTCTGCCACATTTCGGGCAAGTAGGCTGTGTTCTCCAACTCTCTTTGGTGCTTTTGGATCCAACTAACTGCTTTACTGAACTCTGACTACTTTGGGTCCCCTGACTCTGCCTCTTACTCCTTGACTAGGAAGATTTCTCTCCATTTTTGGCAACTTTGTTGCATCATCCTTGGTGACTACCTGTGTCCAGTTGTGCTTTTGGCTAAATTTCTTCGGTTAAGGAATGGCCTCCATGCTCCTCTCAACTCAAGTAGCTGCCTCTACCAATTCCCTATATTGTGTATGTGCAGATGATGCTACATAAGTCTTGATTCGTGGGTTGAGGCTTGACATGAATTTGTTTACTTTCTGCTCTTCATCATCTATGATGGATGGAACAAGGTGACCCAATTTTGAAAATTTCTTCTCATATTCAATTATTGTAAGGTTGTCTTGCTCTAACCTCAAAAACTCCTCAATCTTTGCCTCTTTGTAGCTCCTGGGGTAAAACTTCTCTAAAAATTTTCTCTAAAAAACGGCCCATTATACCTTATCAGCGTGCCTCCTCTAAAGTGCCTTCCACTAATCTTTCACTCTATCTTTGAGCAGGAAGGTTGAATACACAACCATCTAGTCCTCTTGTAGCCTATGACTTGAAAAATTTCTTCATTTGCCTCTAACCATGATAGCGCGCGCTTTAGCTCTCCCTTGCTATCATACGGCTTCGGGCCTAACTTTTGTGCGTGCTCTATAGATGCATGGGGCTGATGAAGGGTTGCTGCTAACACTTGGGCCATCTGTTCTATGTTCACTTGTACACCACCTGGCCCTTCTGGTTGTGATGGTTCTACTTAAGGTTGACTTTCTAGCACATTAACAGACTTGTCAACATGCTCATTCTCTTGTGTGGGTGCCTCTACGACTGCCCTCCTCGCTCTCGGGCAATCATGACAATGCATGCTTCTGTAAAATTTAAATAAGAATGAGTAGTCATGAGATGCATGAATTTGAAAGTTGACAATGCACAAAACAACTCTAGAAATCATGCAATGCACAAAAAGGCATAAACTATAAACTTGAAAACTCGTGCAATCCATAAAAAATACTTCATGCTAAAACAACTTCAAAGATTTCTAAAATCTTTCTCAAAAACTCTACAAAACCTTAGCTCTGATACCACTCTGATGCCACCCAATCCGGATCCCCCTGGACTGTTATCTGGTAGACCTTGCTTGGCACCCCAACGGATCCCTCTTAAACCCTGCTAGTCAGGCTAAGAAAAATTTACGTAGCGAACCCTTAAAACTTTTGCTTTTAAACTAATTTAATCAACTTTCTTTTAAAACCTAATAGGGTTGGTTTCATTTTAAAACTAAAGTTCTATTTCAAATTTTAATCCAAATAATTTTATAAAACTAAAATCCGACAATATAACGGCTACGTTATTAATATTGCCAAATAACTTGTAAAAGAAATTTGCACTCCCAAAATATTTCTCAAACATAACCCCACTTCCTTAGCCACAAACATGTATTTCAACTCACAATTTCCATTTCATTCGTAGACCAGGCCTTTCGCAAACTTGCACAATCGCTAAAAAAAAAACCTAAAACTTTCATCTCCTGAATAAATATTTACAACTCAAAAGAGTATATCTACAAACGATTTCTGTAAAGCTACAAAATATGCAAAATATAAACTATGCAGAAGCATTGTTGTGTCATGCCCATCTACTCTTCCAAAGGAGTCCTCTCGTTTCGATCAGCCACATCAATACCTGAGGAGGTTTTTAAGATAAAAACAGGAAAACTATGAGATTTGGAAGCTCAATGAGTGCTTGTAACTTTTGTTCAACTAAAGTATTTAATTTCTAAAATATCTCCTTAAAACGTTTGGAAGTAAATTTCTACTTCTTAAAATTACTCAAATATAAATCTCTTTTAAATGCAAAGTATGAATAGAGAATGTATAAAGCCCATATGTATATAAGACTTCATATAAAGCTTGTAAATTATAAAGCACACAAAATGCTAAATAAGTTTATCACTTGTAGTAAAGATCTGAAAATGTTTTCCTTTGCTTTCTAAATTTCAAATGCTAACTTTTCATTCTAAAAGCACCATTCGTACCCCTAAATGCTTTAACCACACGGTGACTACTAACGCCGCTTGTTGTGGCAAATCACGTGGCAATTTTGAACTGACAACAACCATGACGCTACTATGATATCTCACGACTATGTGTGGAATTCTACATCACTAACCATAGCGCAAGATAATATCCTACAGGGCGACACGATAGACTCAATTTCCCCCCAAGTTAGTGACACATCCTCCCCAAGACTTTGTCATACTAGTGTGGGATATGAGGGTATACTCATGGCTTTTGAAAATTTCTTTTTGCTTTAACTTTTTAAGTGCAATAAGTACAAATCTCTTTTCTAAGTGCATTAAGCACCGAATCTCATTTTTAAGTGCAACAAGCACAAAATATCTTTGCTAAGTGCAAGAAGTACATAATAGCTCATTTCAAGTTCTAAAATGGCATGTAAAATTACAAAATGTTTAAACATTTCAAACAAATATATACTTTTATAAAATGATTTTAGCGCTCACTTGATTTCAAGGCTGGCTAAGGTGAGCTTCGATTGCCTTCTCTTGCCTCTCTTGCTTCTTCTTCACCTACACACCACATTCTAGCTTAGAATATACTAATTTAACTACACAAAATTCATCACATTGTTTCTAACTCAACTAACTTATTATTGTGGTATTTTAACTACAATTTTCTCTTCTTGATTTCAACTTAACCAAGGCCTTAAATTCCATTTTATTTCTATTATTCTTACTTATTCTCACCTAGGAACACATCCATTAACACGAAATAATTTTCAAAAGTTTGAAACAAAATTTGATATTTTTGGACCCCCTTTGGCCAAATACTACCTAGGGACCAATCCTTAGCTTTTCTTTTTTCCATTTTTGCTCCACTCATCTCCCTAACTCCCATTTAGGTCAGTCCAAGTGTCAATTCGAAAAGAAACGGCTGTCGGGTGAAGGTTCCTAGTTAAAATGCCATATTTTTGTTACTAAACTAACGGCAACTTTTCCATTTTCTGTTTCTAATCTCAATTATCTTCTCTTTAGTGTTATACATGCTCAATTATACTCATACAACTCATTTAAACATATAGGAGAAGTGGTATTACATGATGACCACTAGTGCCCTTCATTTAGGCTACAAGATGTATGTTGTCTAATTTATTTTCTAACACTCTCCTAAGTTTTTCTAACATGTAACAAGCATGGAATCAAGCTTAAAGGCATTAAATTTCATTGGAATCATACACCCCTCACTATAGCTTTGTATGCCCTAACACACACCAAGTTCCTTTTATTCAAATTTTTCATGCTTAAACCTTTTGGGCATTTCATCAAACACCTAATTAACAACATAATTCATTTAAATCAAGCTCAATTTAAATTTAGGGTTTCTCCCATATAAACTGTAACACCCCCTACTCGTTCTTCTTCCAGACGAATCCAAAGGGGTGCTACCTTTTTTTCCTTTTTGCAAAATCTTTATTTGGAAAACCATATATTTAATTATTCATATCAAAATAAAGAATTTCAAAAAACTTCATAAATTGATTTGAACCATTTCTAGTTTATGCAGAAAAACTGCAAGAGTTTCCTTTAAAATTTGAACTTTCCCAACCTGTTACAATTTCATTATATTCATTTCCAAAGAAAATTTTCCTCAAAACAATATTCAACAATTGGAACCAAACTCCATTTAGTTCAATATTATCCATATACACAACATTTTCCAAAATGTTATACAAATTAGTTTTTTTTTACAAAAGTCCACAAGAAACTTCTAACTTTCATCATGTTCGTTGGTGACTTCCAATTTACTATATTCTCTATTTTCTGGGGATCTACTGATATTCTCTCTGCTGTTACCACATGACCCAGAATGCTACTTTGTCTATAGCCAGAATTAACATTTACTAAACTTTGCGTACAGCTAGTGCTCCCATAAGGTCTACAATGCAACTCTAAGGTTCTCAGTGTGTTTCTCTTAGCTACTTGAATACACTAATATGTCATCTATGAAGACAATCACAAACTTGTCTAAGTAAGGCCTGAAGACTCTGTTCATCAAGCCTATAAAAGTTGTTGGGGCATTCATCAATCCAAATGGCATCACTAAGAATTCAAAATGCTTGTAGCTAGTCCTAAAGTCCATCTTAGGGACATCTCCTCTGTGGATCTTCAACTGATAGTACCCTGATCTCAAGTCAATCTTTGAAAATACCCTAGCTCTTTGGAGCTGATCAAATAGATCATCAATCCTCAGTAACAAATACTGATTTCCGATAGTGACTTGGTTCAACTGTCTATAATCTATGCATAACCTGAGGCTCTCATCTTTCTTCTTTATAAACAACACTTGAGTTCCCCAAGGTGAAGTACTCGGCTTAATGAATCCTTTACTCATTAATTCTTTCATCTGAACCTTTAGCTCTTTCAACTCTACTTGTGTTATTCGATATGGTGTTATAGAAATGAGCTCTATACCAGGAGCTAACTCTATCTCTCTGTCTGGTGGTAGCCCTAGATGGTCCTTTGGAAAAACATCTGGATACTCTCTAACTACTGGAACTTCTCCTAATCTTAACTCATTGTTCTCTGGTTCCACGGCATAGGCCAAGTACCTAGGATGGGAAGGGGTTGCAACAAACCTGCTGGCTTCTGATGCTTAGCCTTAATCTGTTGGCAGGTCAAGCATCTGGAAATGAACTCTGCTATCTCTTTCTCCATTTCTTTCCACCAATAGTGATCCTATAGAGTTTGATACATTTTAGTACTCCCTGGGTGCATGGCATAAGCTAAAGAGTGAGCTTTTTCCATGATGTCTTTCTTCAAGTCCTCTATACTTGGCACACACAACCTTTGCCGCACCATCAACGTCCCATCATCCCTCAATCAGAAATTAATCTGTTTCCCAACTTTTATTTCATTCCTTATTTTAATTAAGTAGGGATCTCTATCCTAGAGCTCTCTAACTTGATCCACCAGAACAGGACGGACATGAAATGTAGCTACTAATGCTCCAGAATCTGTCACCTCTAACCTAACCCCTATAGATGTTAACTCTACCAATAATGGCAAGTATTCTGCTTTTAGCTGGGCTACTGAACTTGAGGGTTTCCGACTTAGTGCATCCGCTACCATATTAGCCTTTCCAAGATGATACTCGATCGTGTAGTCATCATCTTTGATGAGTTCAATCCATCTTCTTTGCCTCATATTCAACTCTTTCTACGTAAATTAATACCATAGGCTCTTATGATCAGTAAAGATCCTATAAGGGACTCCATATAGGTAATGTCTCCATATTCTCAAAGCAAACACAACAACTGCAAGTTTCAAGTCGTGTGTTTGATAATTCTACTCATGTTTCTTCAACTGTCTAGATGCATAAGTTATCACCTTATCATGCTGCATCAATACACAACCTAGACCCTGTCTGGAGGCATCACCATACACTGTAAACCCATCCGTCCCTAATGGTAGCGTAAGCACAGGTTGATGGAAACCAAGATATCAATCATGGAAGACAAAGATACAATTGGACAACGAGGTAATTAAAGACAATTGTGCTTAATCTTGAAGGCTTTGAACACTAATTGAAAACAATTGGAAGCAAATTGAAGTTAATTGGGTTTTAATTAATTTGGGGTTAATTTGTATTATAGGATTGTTTTAAATTTGTTTAATTTATTAGGCTTTTAATTATAGGGCTGAGTCATTTATTTAAATTAAAAGCGCAATATGGGTGTGTTTAGTCGAGGTCAAAGTCAGAGTCAGAGTCAAAGTTAGAGTCATAGTCAATTAAAAATAGGATTTTATTTAGTTTCCAATAAGGTTTAGGATTGTATGCCTATATAGGGCTTATTAAACCTAAATTTTCAAGCAGTTGTTTGATGGAATAAAGTAATTGAGAGATTTGTTTCTCTTTTGTTCATTGTTGAACATGTGATCTTATCAAGCTATGCTTGTGGCAATCGAAACCATGACTTATCTCCCACATTCTCATCTCTTTCTTTGGAGTGGCGTCGTTATATCTTTGGTTCTTGATTCGCTAATCAACGGGTCAAAGATTTTCTTGAAATCTGAATTATCTTTCTTGGGGTTGTGTTTCAATTTGCTTGTGGGTGCCGTATCGATATATACGGGGTTCGCATCAGTTGGTATCAAATGATGGAAACCAAGATAACAATCATGGAAGACAAAGATACAATTGGACAACGAGGCAATTAAAGATGATTGTGCTTAATCTTGAAGGCTTTGAACACTAATTGAAGACAATTGGAAGCAAATTGAAGTTAATTGGGTTTTAATTAATTTGGGGTTAATTTGTATTATAGGATTGTTTTAAATTTGTTTAATTTATTAGGCTTTTAATTATAGGGCTGAGTCATTTATTTAACTTAAAAGCGCAATATGGGTGTGTTTAGTCAAGGTCAAAGTCAGAGTCAGAGTCAAAGTTAGAGTCATAGTCAATTAAAAATAGGATTTTATTTAGTTTCCAATAAGGTTTAGGATTGTATGCCTATATAAGGCTTATTAAACCTAAATTTTCAAGCAGTTGTTTGATGGAATAAAGTAATTGAGAGATTTGTTTCTCTTTTGTTCATTGTTGAACATGTGATCTTATCAAGCTATGCTTGTGGCGATCGAAACCATGACTTATCTCCCACCTTCTCATCTATGTCTTTGGAGTGGCGTCAATATCATTCTTGTTATAATTTTGGTTCTTGATTATCATATATTCAATGGGTCAAAATTCTTTATAATTTTGGTTCTTGAATGACATGATCAATGAGTCAAAATTTTCATTATAAACCTGTTTTAATCTTTCTTGGGGTTGTGTTTCAATTTGATTGTGGGTGTCGTATCGATATATACGGGGTTCGCATCAGTTGGTATCAGAGCTTTGGGTATTAATTCAGGTTTGATTTATCAATTTAATTTCTTATTTTTCTGATTCTCTTTTGTTGCCGCAAAATCAATATCTTTCTCATTCTTGATTAGCCGCATATTAATTCTTCACATTCGTGTCTTCTTTTTATATTTTGTTTCTTGACTTTGCCGCAAAATAAGATCAGCCGCATCACAAAACTGAAACATATAATTATTCTTTGCTTTTGTGATCTTGCACGCCACACAATCAATGTCCATTATCTTTTGTTTCTTGGAGACCACAAATCAACTTTCTTTGTTTTTTTTTTATGCGAACCCCGTATATATCGATACGACACCCACGATCAAATTGAAACACAACCCCAAGAAAGATAATTCAGATTTCAAGAAAATCTTTGACCCGTTGATTAGCGAATCAAGAACCAAAGATATAACGACGCCACTCCCAAGAAAGAGATGAGAATGTGGGAGATAAGTCAAGGTTGATAAATCAAGAACAAATCTTGATGCAATTCTCAAAGTTCACAAGAGAACAATGGAGAAAAGTTAATTCTTTTATTCAATTGACAACTGATTGAAAAGTTAGGTTTAATAAGCCTTATATAGGCATACAATCCTAAACCTTATTGGAAACCAAATAAAACCCTATTTTTAATTGACTTTGACTCTTTGACTTTGACTCTTTCCTAAACACACCCATATTGGGCTTTTTAATGACTCAGCCTCCTTAATTAAAACTTAATAGATTAAACTAAATTAAAAACAATCCTATAATACAAATTAGGCCCAATGTAAATCAATTAAATAAATAACAGCCCAATTGCATTATAATCGACACCCAAGCCTCAAGATTTCTTAAGATTGATGTTCTTGAACTTGAACAATATTTTGAAGTCTTGATGTTCCCTCCAAGCTGTCCAAGTCATGTTGTGCAAGACTCTTGGCCCAAATATCTTGAACGAGCCCATTTAAAGCTTCTTTCATCCTTTTAGCTCGAGCCCTCGTCATAGGTCCTCCGTTGATGCTCAAAGGATCCATAGGCTTGCTTCCTTCCATAGGCTTGCTTCGTTGCTTGCTTCGTTGGTTTCCATCATTTTTTTTGTCTGCACGTCACAAACAAATATTAATTGTTTTTCTTTGTTCTTGCAAACTGCACACACCATCTCAATATTTGTTTGTCTTTTGTTTCTATTGCACATACGTCACAAACAATTGTGTTCTTGTTTCTTGAGGAGCTGCATATCATCAATTATTTTGAATTCTTGAAATTATTTCTTATTTAGTTCTTGAATTGATTTATCAATTAGAGTTCTAGAATTCACAATATCGAGATTCTTGAAATCGCATTCTAGAGTTTCTTGAATTCTTGAATTTCTTGAATTTCAAGATTCATATCAATACTTTGTTTGTGGTTCAAATCTGCAATGATTTAAAAAGAAAAGGAAAAGTTTGAGCGTGGAAAGGAAGCCTTGAGTGATAAACACGTTAGTGGAGTGAAACACATGAGGGAGTGTGTGAAATTTTTTTCTTTCTAACATTCTTTTCAGGTTTCAATCAAGTCCCTTGGACAACATTACAGATTTCACGATTTGAGGAAAGCGAGAATGATGGAAACCAAGATATCAATCATGGAAGACAAAGATACAATTGGACAACGAGACAATTAAAGAAGATTGTGCTTAATCTTGAAGGCTTTGAATGCTAATTGAAGACAATTGGAAACAAACTGAAGTTAATTGGGTTTTAATTAATTTGGGGTTAATTTGTATTATAGGATTGTTTTAAATTTGTTTAATTTATTAGGCTTTTAATTATAGGGCTGAGTCATTTATTTAAATTAAAAGCGCAATATGGGTGTGTTTAGTCAAGGTCAAAGTCAGAGTCAGAGTCAAAGTTAGAGTCATAGTCAATTAAAAATAGGATTTTATTTAGTTTCCAATAAGGTTTAGGATTGTATGCCTATATAAGGCTTATTAAACCTAAATTTTCAAGCAGTTGTTTGATGGAATAAAGTAATTGAGAGATTTGTTTCTCTTTTGTTCATTGTTGAACATGTGATCTTATCAAGCTATGCTTGTGGCGATCGAAACCATGACTTATCTCCCACCTTCTCATCTATGTCTTGGGAGTGGCGTCAATATCATTCTTGTTATAATTTTGGTTCTTGATTATCATATATCCAATGAGTCAAAATTCTTTATAATTTTGGTTCTTGAATGACATGATCAATGGGTCAAAATTTTCGTTATAAACCTGTTTTAATCTTTCTTGGGGTTGTGTTTCAATTTGATTGTGGGTGTCGTATCGATATATACGGGGTTTACATCACAGGTACCGAGGTCAATCTCTTCTTTAATTCTTCAAAACTGCACTAACACCATCAGTCCACACGAGCTTCTCTTCCTTCTGCGTCAACTTAGTCAAGGGAACCACTATCTTCAAAAACCCTTCCACGAACTTCCTATAATATCCAGCTAATCCCAAAAAGCTCCTAACTTCAGTCACGTTTGTGAGCGGCTGCCAATTTACTATGGTTTCTATCTTCTGAGGGTCTATAAAGATCCCTTCCATCGAAACTACGTGGCCTAGAAATGCCACTCTATCCCGCCAAAACGGCACTTACTAAACTTAGCATAAAACTGGTGTTCCCTCAAAGTTTGCAACACAATCATTAAGTGCTCAGCTTGCTCCTCTCAGCTACCTGAATATATTAGAATGTCATCAATGAAAACTATCACAAACTTATCCAAATAGGGTTTGAAAACCTTATTCATTAAATCCATAAAGACGGCTAGGGCATTCGTCAATCCGAACGACATCACTAAAAACTCATAATGCCCATAGCACGTCCGAAAAGCCATCCTAGAAACATATTCCTTACGGATCTTCAACTGGTAGTACCCTGATCTTAAATCAATCTTAGTACTCTCTAAAGCTGATCAAACAAGTCATCTGTCCTTGGAAACGGGTACTGGTTCCTTATGGTCACCCTTTTCAACTGTCGGTAGTTAATAAATAACATGAGGCTTCCATCCTTTTTCTTCACAAACAATATTGGAGCTTCCCAATGTGACGTACTCGGCTTAATAAAACCTTTATCTGTCAGTTCCTCCATCTGGACCACTAATTCCTTCAATTCTAATGGGGTCATCCTGTATAGGGCTATAGAGATAGGCGTTGTACCCGAAGCCAACTCGATCTCAAACTCTATCTCTTTATCCGGTGTAGCCTTGGAAGGTCATCTGGAAACACATCTGGGAACTCCCTAACCATCGGAACCTTTTCCAACCTCACCTCATCAATCTTTGGTCCCACTGCATAAGCCAAGTATCCCTAGCACGCCGTCCTAAGCATTTTACTAGCTTTTATTGCACTTATCATACTAGTAGGGATCATCTTCCTTACACCATAAAAGACTACATCAGGTTTCCCAGGTCTGTTAAACCTAACCTCATTCCTGAAGCAATCTACTGTAGTGTGGTGCTTCGACAACCAATCCATCACTAATATAACATCAAAATCATGTATGTCTAACAGAATTAGATCCGCCTGAAATTCTTGACCAACTATCATTACTTTACTTCCCATATAAACCTTATCTAACATAAGTGTATCTCCATTAGGAAGGGACGCTATCATAATGTATTTTGACGGCTCATCTTCTATCTTAACTCTTGTAACAAAGTTTGCAGACAAAAAGGAGTGTGTGGCTCCTAAATCAATCAACACACGAGCATCAGTATTAAACAGAGAGATAATGCCTATAACAACTTCAGGAGAAGCATAAGCTTTTTGCTGAGTGACTATGTACACTATAGCCTGACTCCAAGGTCTACTAGGCTGTCTCTTGGGAGGTAAACCCCTACTGGGTGCGCCACTTAGCTGATCGGCACCACTTGATCCTCTACCCTGGGGGCCTCTCCTCTTGGGTCCACGACCCCCACTGGACTGCCCCAGGGTAGTAGTCCTGGCCTATGATTTATTGGATGAAGTTAGGTCGGGACAATCCTTAATGAAGTGGCCCTTCTGACCATACTTGAAACATACGTTCCTACCCTGACACACTCGCCCGGATGTGTTTTGCCACACTTCTTACAGGTTGGCCAATTCTTCCAATCTTCTCTAGTGCTTTGGGGCCTTGTGGACTATTTTACTGAACTCTGGCTAGATTGGGCTCCCTGACTTGATCTCTAGCTGCATTACCCTATGGACTTCTCTCCAGTTTTCATTGTCTTATTGGATCCTCCCTGAGATCCACCTGACCAACTGTGCTTAAGGGTGAACTTCTTAGGTCTGAGGATGGCCCTCACACTTCTCTCTGAAGGGAAAAATCGATTTTAATTCGAATGCGGAAATGAAGATTTTAAAAAATTTTCAAACAAAACATACCCAATCGATACTAGTAATAACTATTCAATAATTAAATTAATAAAATCGAATCGTACCTTGCATAAAGATTGAATTGATCCCTTTTGATACGCAAATTCTTCACCACTTGATCTTCCTTGCTATGACTCTTCACAAAAGAAACTGTGTATGGGCACAATCTTTTTGAAGATCCTTTTGAAGTAGATGGTTATTTGGTGATTTTTAATCAATGGAAATTTTGGTTTAAGTAGCCGAAAATTCTCTCTTCCACCGTTCACATTACCAATCATAAAAACATATTTTTATATTGGCAAACTAAGGTTCTTCAATTTTAATAAGGAATTTAAGTTCCTATTCAAATTGAAAGACTTAATTCATATCCAACATGGAACCAAATTCCTTATTGGGTTAGAATTTTGTTCTTTTAATTTAATATGGAATCTAATTCCTATTAAATTAAAACTCTTTTAATATAATTTTAATATGGAATCTAATTCCAATTAAAATTATTATTTCCATTAATTATTTAAATAATTTTTCATTAAATTAAATGATTCTAAATCATAATTAATTTAATGACACCATTTAGAATTGAACCCATGACCTCTACAAATAATTAAATAATTAACCATTAATTAAATAATTATAAATATTTAAATAATCAAATTATTTAAATAAATTATGAACATGTACATAAATTTACATGTACACCAATAATCGGACAATCAAATTATATTCTTCAACTTGTTTCTTTATGTGGTTGTGAGCTAGCAAGGGAACCAAATGGACCCACAATTTGAGCTCTAATAATATCGGAATCATTAATTAAACTCTTTAATTAATAATTCACTATTATTAACCTTAGAGTTACTCCACTAAAAACTTAAAGTTGCACTCTCAAAATTGTAGATGTTTTACACAATCTGAATTTTCAATGTCCGTCGATTTAATCATTTCATATGATTCGATCCTCCACGACGAGTAGTTCATAATTAGAGCTAGGTTATTAAAATCCGTTATACCTCTCTAATTATATCTTGTTTCATTAAGTACCATTGATTCTCTAATGAACAATATATCTATAACAACTTCTGAATTTATCTTTCCGTTTACTTGTAAACAGAAAGTTGAGCGCTCTTATTGTTCAAGACCTGAATCAACACTTAAGGGAACTACTCATCTACTTCTTACAAGAATGAGTGGATTCCACTATTATGTAGAATGTTCCCAGCCACTTATTAAATCACATCTCCAAAGTACAAAGCTTATTGACCGTAAATCTATAACAGTCTCACCCATGTAAATCAAAAGATATGACCCAACAAATAGGAGTCCATTAAATACTCATGATGAAGATCAATCCATATATGATCATCTAGTCGATAAATAAGAATTTCTTCGTTTAACGGATATTAATAAGAAATTCATTTTATCGTGGTCCAGTCCTATATAATCTCTATTATACAAGTGCCTCCATTTTCATATCGTCATATGAACAATCTCGGATAAGATCATCGTATCAAATATAAAATGGACCGCAGCTGTAGATTTACCACAAACAAAGTACCCAGTTTTGTTTGTTTTCTACGGGCTCTTTAGATTACTAATCTTAAACTAAATCCTCTTGTATATAACACTTACAAACTTAATTTGAGACTACATAAGTAATCATGGATATTATATGATATTTGTATGAAGCAAACATTTCATAAATGTACATTAATTTGAATAAAATAAATTTTATTTATTTATTATTTATTTAAACGTTTACAACTTGCAAGCTTTTTTAGGGCACAAACCCTAACACTCTCAACTCAAGTGACTGCTTCCACCAATCCCCTCATATTGAGTGTGACCAAATGATGCTATATAGGCCCTGATTTTGGGATTAAGGCCTATCATAAACCTGTTAATCTTCTGTTCTTCATATTTATTGATGAATGGCACTAATTTGTCTAACTCTGAGAACCTTTTTTCATATTTAACTACTGATTGATTGCCCTGCTCCAGTCTGAAAAACACTTCAATCTGGGCATCCCTGTAGCTCTTTGGATAAAACTTTTGAAGAAACTCCTAATTGAACATGGCCCAGGTAACTCTTTATGCATGTCTCCTCTACAGTGCCTTCCACCAATCCTTAACTTGATCTTTGAGGAGGAAAGTTGAATAAGTCACCATTTGATCTTCCGTACAACCCATGACCTGGAAGATCTCTTCATTAGTTTCGATCCAAGAAAAAGGCACGCTCCGGATCACCAATGCCATCATAAGACCTAGCGCCCAATTTCCAAGCACGTTCAATTGATCCCCCTACTTTATAAGGCTGGTGAAGCGCCGTTGCAAAGACTTGGGCCATATGCTCAAGATTAACCTGTGGACCAACTGGTTCGGCTGGCTGAGAGGGTTCTGCATAGGTAGGGCTAGTTGACATGTTAATGGACTCGTCAACATGCTCCTCCTCTGGCGAGATGCCTCTGCGGCTGCCCTCCTCGTCCTAGGGCGATTTCGACGTTGCATGCTTCTGAAATATATTGGCTTGAAAAAACAAAATCAACTATTTGTTTTTCATAAAATTAAGAATTTTGCAGAACATTGAGTTTCAAAACTTTTTAGAAAACTCAAGAACCTAGGATTCAATAAAACAATTAAATAAAATAATACAAAGAAATAAAAATCAGATTTTTACCTTCTATATACTATGTGGATTGCTCACCACCTTGTCTTCCTTGTTATATCTCGAAACCAAGAAACAAGTGAGTGGGCACAATTATATAGAATTGTGCTCACTTACTTTTTATTTCTTTCTAAAAAAAAATCAAATTAAATCAATATTTATAAGAGGTGAGTGTTTGATTTTTGGTTATACAAAGAACAAAGAGACAAATTCTTGTTCTTTGTATTTGTTGAAAAAAAATTCTTTTTCTTTTCTCTTATTGTTTCTCAAAACATAAACAACAACAAAAAAAACCATAATGTAGAAAAGAAACTTTTTCTTTTTATAGGCATACAATTAGGGTTTTAATTAATCAATATTAATATTGACCTTAATTTTATTATAATTAAACTTTTGCCCCATATATCATAATTAATTCAAAATTAGTTCATGTTATATTTTGAAATAGAACTTGTAACTTTTAATAAATTAATTCATAATTAATTTATACCAAAGTCAATAAGAATCGGATTCAAAACCTCTTATAAAATTAATTAAATAATTATTAATTCATAATTAGTAATTAAATAATTTGAATAATCAATATTATTCAAATACCAAGTGAACACAAATTTTTGTTACTTATGTAACACCTGTAATTGGACGGTCCAATTACAATATTCTATATACATGTTTCTTATAGTGAAATGAGCTATCAAGGGGATCCAATGTGATGGAAACCAAGATATCAATCATAGAAGACAAAGATACAATTGGACAACGAGGCAATTAAAGGCGATCGTGCTTAATTTTGAAGGCTTTGAACATTAATTGAAGACAATTGGAAGCAAACTGAAGTTAATTGGGTTTTAATTAATTTGGGCTTAATTTGTATTATGGGATTGTTTTAATTTAGTTTAATTAATTAGGCTTTTTAATTAGGAGGCTGAGTTAATAAAGAGCCCAATAAGAGTGTGTTTAGGAAAAATTAAAGTCAAAGTCAAAGTCAGAGTCAGAGTCAAAGTTAGAGTCATAGTCAATTAAAAATAGGATTTTATTTAGTTTCCAATAAGGTTTAGGATTGTATGCCTATTTAAGGCTTATTAAACCTAAATTTTAAGGGGTGGCTTATGATGAAATAAAGTTTGAGAGATTTGTTTCTCTTTTGTTCATTGTTGAACATGTGATCTTATCAAGCTATGCTTGTGGCGATCGAAACCATGACTTATCTCTCACCTTCTCATCTATGTCTTGGGAGTGGCGTCAATATCATTCTTATGATAATTTTGGTTCTTGATTATCATATATTCAATGGGTCAAAATTCTTTATAATTTTGGTTCTTGAATGACATAATCAATGGGTCAAAAGTTTTAGTTATAAACCTGTTTTAATCTTTCTTGGGGTTATGTTTCAATTTGATTGTGGGTGTTGTATCGATATATACGGGGTTCGCATCAGTTGGTATCAGAGCTTTGGGTATTAATTCAGGTTTGGTTATCCAATTTATTTATTTATTTTTCTTTTCTGCAAATTCATCTTCAATCAATTTTTTTTTTTGGCGTGTGTAGTCCGCAAAACACTATCAGGTCTGTTCCGCTTTGCTTTCACCATAATATTTTAACTTTGTTTTTGTCTTCTTTTGTTTCGTCTTGATCCACCGCCATATTAATTTTTTGTTTTTCATCCTTGCTTCTTGAATTTGCCGCACACTAACGTCAATATTTGCTTCTTTGTTATTTGATCTTGCACTGCATGTGCATCACAAAACTGAAACATATAATTATTCTTTTATTTTTGTGATTCTGCACGCACCACAAACATTAGCAATCTATATATATTCTGTTCTTTGACTTGTGCAAATTGCATGCCATTCACATAATATCAACAAACAATTTGTTGTCTTTTGTTTCTAGTGCCACATACACATCACCAGCCATCATCAATTTGCTTGAGATCTGTTCGCTACAAATTATTTGTGCGCCATCATTGTTTCATGTTGTTTCCATAATTTCAGTGACCGCATGTCATCAATTACTTTAGAATTCTTGAATTCTTGAAATGATTGCTTATTCAGTTCTTGAATTGATTTATCAATTAGGGTTCTAGAATTCACAATATCAAGGTTCTTGAAATTGCATTCTAAGGTTTCTTGAATTCTTGAATTTCAAGAATTTCAAGATTCGTATCAATACTTTGTTTGTGGTTCAAATCTGGAATGATTTACAAAGAAAAAGAAAAGTTTGAGCGTGGAAAGGAAGTCTTGAGTGATAAACATGTGAGTGGAGTGAAACACGTGAGGGAGTGTGTGAGATTTTTTTTTCTAACATTATTTTCAGGTTTCAATCACATCTTCGAACAACAATATCGATGGATCACGATTTGAGGACAAATCGTTTTGAGGAAAGGGGGAATGATGGAAACCAAGATATCAATCATAGAAGACAAAGATACAATTGGACAACGAGGCAATTAAAGGCGATCGTGCTTAATTTTGAAGGCTTTGAACATTAATTGAAGACAATTGGAAGCAAACTGAAGTTAATTGGGTTTTAATTAATTTGGGCTTAATTTGTATTATGGGATTGTTTTAATTTAGTTTAATTAATTAGGCTTTTTAATTAGGAGGCTGAGTTAATAAAGAGCCCAATAAGAGTGTGTTTAGGAAAAATTAAAGTCAAAGTCAAAGTCAGAGTCAGAGTCAAAGTTAGAGTCATAGTCAATTAAAAATAGGATTTTATTTAGTTTCCAATAAGGTTTAGGATTGTATGCCTATTTAAGGCTTATTAAACCTAAATTTTAATAAATAAATAAATTGGATAACCAAACCTGAATTAATACCCAAAGCTCTGATACCAACTGATGCGAACCCCGTATATATCGATACGACACCCACAATCAAATTGAAACATAACCCCAAGAAAAATTAAAACAGGTTTATAACTAAAACTTTGACCCATTGATTATGTCATTCAAGAACCAAAATTATAAAGAATTTTGACCCATTGAATATATGATAATCAAGAACCAAAATTATCATAAGAATGATATTGACGCCACTCCCAAGACATAGATGAGAAGGTGAGAGATAAGTCATGGTTTCGATCGCCACAAGCATAGCTTGATAAGATCACACTCTTATTGGGCTCTTTATTAACTCAGCCTCCTAATTAAAAAGCCTAATTAATTAAACTAAATTAAAACAATCCCATAATACAAATTAAGCCCAAATTAATTAAAACCCAATTAACTTCAGTTTGCTTCCAATTGTCTTCAATTAATGTTCAAAGCCTTCAAAATTAAGCACGATCGCCTTTAATTGCCTCGTTGTCCAATTGTATCTTTGTCTTCTATGATTGATATCTTGGTTTCCATCACAATGGACCTACAGTTTTGAGCTTCACTAATATCGAAATTATTAATTAAACTCTTTAATTAAATAATTCACTATTATTAATCTTAAAGTTACTCCATTAAAAACTTAAGATTGCACTCTCAAAACTGTAGATGCTTTTATACAATCTGAAAATTTTCAGTGTCTATTGATTACACTACATATGATTTGACCCTCCACAAATAGTTCATAATTAGAGCTAGGTCAAATGCCCGTTTTACCCCTCTAATTATTTCTTGATCCTTAAGTACCATTGATTCTCTAATGAACAATACATAATAACTTATGAATTTATCTTTCTAATTTACATATGAACAGAAAGTTGAGCGCTCTTATTATTCAAGACCTGAATCAACCCTTAAGGGAACTGTTTTTCTACTTCTCACAAGAAGGAGTGGATTCCATTATTGTATAGAATATTCTCAGCTACTTACTAAATCATATCCCCAAAGTATGAAGTTATTGATCGAGTATTTACACCGATCTCACCCATGTAAATCAAAGGAAATAATTTAATAAGCAGGAGTTCATAAAACACTCAAAATTAAGATCAATTCATATATGATCATCTGGCTGATAAATATAAATCTCTAAGTTTAACGAATATTATTTAGAGACTTATATTTATTGTGGTCCAGTCCTATATAATCTTTATTATATAAGGTGCCTCCATTTCCATGTCACCATATGAATAGTTTTGGATAAGACTATCATATCAAATACGAAAGGGACCGCAACTGTAGATTTACCACAAATGAAGGATCTAATTTCGTTTGTTTTCTACAGATTCTTTAGATTACTTATTTCAAACTAAATCCACCTGTATATAACACTTATACACTTAGTTTGAAATTACATTAGTAATCAAGGATATTTCTCATGATATATACAATTTTTGCAAAAATATATAAATTGAATGAAATAAGTACTTTATTAAAAATTTATAAAACCATTTACAACATTACAAGCTCTTAGAGCAGAAACCCTAACAAAATATTCAACCAAAAATGAGTATGGAATGCATGAGTTAGAAAACTAGTAATGCACGAAAGCAACTTTTTTAAATTCATACTAAAACAAATGTCAAAACATTTACAAAACCGGGCTTTGATACCACGTTGACAGGACCCAATCCGAATCATACCCTATTGGTATCCGAAGAGCCCTACTTGGCACCCCTACGGAATCCTCCTAAACTCCATTGATTAGGCTAAAAGAAATCCGTGGAGCGAACTTTTGAAATCTTTCCTTACTTATAAAACAAGAAAGGGTTGAGTTTTTTTTTTTTTTTTTTTTTTTCAAATGAAAAATTTGACGGCATAACGGCTATATTCTTAATGTTTCCAAAATACCTGAAAGTAAAATACACTTCCAACTACTTTCAATTTCCAACCCAACTTCTCCCACAAACATACTTTCAAAATTTCCTTTCCATTTCCATACAAAAGAAATCATATAAAACCATAAGCCATAAGTTACAAAATATCATCAAAACCTTATAAGAAATCAACTTAGAAACACCAATATTTTTCATAGCTTTAGTAAACGTTACAAAACTTTATACGCTTCAAAATATATACAAGTATCAACTATTGTTTTAGAAGCCATCAAAACTTATCATAAAGTACAAACAAAATAAATGGCTTTTCACTTGCAATTGCATGCAAAATGATTGTTCAAAAGAAGCAGCTATCGGATCTGCACCCACCTAGATAAACAGAGGGGATCTTGTGCCCTGGTCACCTGCACTTGTACCTGAAAAGTTTTTGAAATAAAACGAGAAAAGAGTGAGCTTAAGGAAGCTCAGTGAGTGAACGTAAGTTATAAATCAATAACATATTTTTTACTAAAATACCTCCTTAAAACCTTAAAAATAGAGTTTATTTACTTAATTGCACAAATTACAATTTCACATGTAGCACAACAAAACAATAGATTTCTCAACATAAAAGATACATAAACCTTTTATAAAACTTAATAAACATACATATTCATACAAAACTGCAACAATTATGAAATTCCTTTCGAAATATAATTATAATTCACATAAACACAATAACTCATTTTCAAATTTGCTTTGGTATTCTGAAATGCACCAATGTTACCCCTTAAAACTTACAACCATGAGATAGCTAGTTAAAAGTAAATCAACATGGAGTCACATGGCGATTTAGCTACGAACACCATCCGTGACACTTACAAAGACATCCCAACAACTACGTGCGGAATTGTGCATCACAAAGCGTAGCGTAAAACAACATCCCACACAAGTAAAAGCGACACAACGGACTCTATTACCTCCAAAGTGAAGGGAAAATTTCGATTTTAATTCGAATGCGGAAACGTGAATTTTAAAAATTTTATTTATTTATAATTTATTTAAATGTTTACAAATTACAAGCTCTTAGGGCACAATGCCTACTCTATGACATACAAAGAATCAATAATCAAAAGGAAATTCAATAATTATTGAATCAATTATTAAACTAGCGAAACGGGGCTCTGATACCAATTGAAGGGAAAAATCGATTTGAAAACGAATGCGGAAATGTGGATTTCAAAAATTTTCAAACAAAACATGCCCGATCGATGCTAGTAATAACGATTCAATAATTAAATTAATAAGATAAAATCTTATCTTGTATGAAGATTGAATTGATCCCTTGTGATTTGTAGATTTTTTACCACCTGATCTTCCTTGCTATGACTCTTTACAAAAGAAACTGTGTGTGGGCACAATTCTTTTGAAGTAGATGGTTATTTGGTGATGCACGGCCAGACCTGATGCATGGTCTGATGTGTGGTTCTTGCGCGTATCGGACTGGTTTTGAACCAGTTGGATGTGCAGTGGTCTTCTGCCTTGAATGGCTGTGCGAAGGGCTGTGTGTCAGCTTAAAGTGCAGTCAAATTCAGCGGTGCAGAAACTTGTACATGGCTGAATGGTTGCGCTGCTGTGCACGTGTTCTGCATTCGTGCATGTGATGCGTGCACGAGCCTGGTGTACGCATGGTCTGGTGTAGTCTGCTGCATCAAAGGGCTGTGCGACAGCTTGATGATGTGCTGGTCCACTGATCTGGCTGAGCTCGCTGTGCGTGTGACTGGTTGTGAACCAGTTTGGCTGCGCATGGAGGGCTGCTGGTTGCGTTGGTGCAGGCTGTGCGGTTGTGCGCTGTCTGTTCTGGTTTTTGAACCAGTTTGCTGTGTAGAATGGACGGCAGCGCACAGCAACAAAACCAGACAGCATGTGGACACGGCCAGGTTGTTGTGATCTGTTCGGCTGTGCGACAGCTTGATGTGCAGTCCAATTCAGAGATTCAGTTAGATGATTGGTTTGCGAACCGGTTTGATAAACCGCTGGGCAGTTTTTTATTCAGTTTGGCTGCGCATCAAGGACTGGTTTTTGAACCAGTTTGCTGCGTGCAGAAAACTGGTTTTGAACCAGTTTTTCCACGTCTCTTTGGTCTCTTCTGAAGCGATCGAGATTGCACAAATAGTTGTGCACAAAACAGATGAGCTGTTGGAAAATAAAGTGTGCATGTGATGCACAACCAGTTGGCAGGCACAAAGTGTGCATGTGCGATGCACACCAAGTGCAGCAACCTACGTGCACCAGGTGGCATGTGGTTTCTGCCACTTGGCAGCCAAAAAGCTGCTGCCACATGGCAACAACTGGACTGTTTCTGAACAGTCCCAAACGTGGTCTGTTTTTGAATTTTCTCGAGTTTCAGGTTTCCGTTTTCGATCGAAAAATTGTTGAAAATTATCCACTGGTTTTGGATAATTTTTGACTGCTTTAAAATCAAGAAATGGGCTTGTAACCGAATCCATTTGATGGAGGTTCTTGATAATTAAATTAGATTTAATTATAAGCCTTAAAGAGCCCATAAAGACCCATGAAGACTCTGAAGTTCTTAAAGACCACAAGTGAAGGCCAAGGAATGTCTTGGTTAATTTTGTAATATCTAAAATTAGTTTTAGGTTGTTAAAGCCAAAGAACCCGGTCAATCACATGTTATTTATTTTAATTGTTTATCATGTGATGATTGAATAATTTGTTGATAACATGATCATGCATAAAATATGTCATATAGAATAGAAAGTGCCTACTCGTTGCATTATAACATGACATACATACATGTATTATTATTTATTTTTTCTATTAAATAGTTTATTAGTTTAAATAGAGATAATAATACATTAAATACCAATTTCATAATTTGTTAGGATTTTAGTTGAAAATCCTAGGTTCACAAATTAGAAATATATAAATAGTTTTAATGTGATTAAAATAAATATATTTCAAATAATTGGTAGTTATAATGTGGATTAGATTTTAAGAGTTAAAATTGGGTAATCTCACATTAAATCTAATCTTCATAATTAAAGAGTTTAGATTATATAGATTAGATCTTTCATAATAAATTAGATTTTTAAGAGTTAAAAATTTGGTAATTTATTAGGTGTTAATAGGATGATGATTCTAATAACATACTGATTCCTAGTAACTTAGATTATACTTGTTAGCCGTTAATAATCTAAGATAATGACTAGGAATATTAAAAAGAAAACCCTAATCCTAAATAGTGAGTGGGAGAGGGATATATGACAATATATCCCACGGTCTCCATCGTTAGTTCAATACCGTGAGATTTGAGTGGTGTCTCGAGACGGCTTTGTTTTCGTCCCCCTAAGGGTGGTGTCCATTTGGGTCAATATCAAGGTTGACTTCCTAACGGATAAGATTTCTGGATGTATTTTGGGATTGACCTACCTTAAGGTTGACAGTTCTTAAGTTAAGTCTGAGAGATCTGAAATGATGGGTTACACTCACAAAGGAATAAATTAATTAGTTAGTTTATTCCTTGACTGAAATAAACGGTAGTCAGATAATATAGGAATAAGAGTTATTTTGTTATATTATTCGACTGAGATTTTCTCAATCTAACATACAAATATTTGACCTACCCTAAAGTGACATTTATTTGTGACATGTTAGATTATCATGGTATAGTAATTCTTTTTAGGGTATTTCTAATTCATTATTCATGTATCATGCATCATGTTTAATTTTATGCTAAAACTTATGATATTCATATGAAGCAAATTTTGAATAAAATGTTTTGTTTATTTATTTCAGCAATGCCGTCACCTTTAATTACCATACTTGTCAATGATAGAATGAATGGGGATAACTATGTTAAATGGAAAAATAATATGAACGCCATTCTAGTATGTGAGGATCTAAAATTTGTCCTGACGGAGGAATGTCCTCCTGTGCCACCTGCAAATACTACGCGTAATGTACGCGAAACCTACCAAAATTGGGTTAAGGCTAATGAAAAGGCCCGTTGCTACCTATTAGCAGGAATGTCCGACGTGCTTGCTAAGAAGCATGAGACAATGACTACAGCATCTCAGATGATGGAGTCATTACAAGGGATGTTTGGGCAACCTTCTGAACGGCAGCGACATGAAGCTCTTTTGTGTTGCTATGACTGCTAAGATGAAGGAAGGGACATCAGTTCGAGAGCATGTCTTGAACATAATGACCTATTTTAATACAGCCGAAACTCATGGTGGGGTGATTGATGAGCCTAGCCAAGTGAGCATGATACTGCAAACTCTCCCAAAGAGTTTTATGCAGTTCAAGAGCAATTATGTTATGAACAAGCTGCAGTATAATATTACTCAATTGCTCAATGAACTCACTAATTATGAGTCAATGAATAAGGATAAGATTAAGTCTGGTGAAGCAAATGTTGTTGAAACTTCTACCTCTAATAAGAAAAAGAGGAAAAGGACCATTAGTAAGGCTAAGGCAAAGCCTAAGAAGCAAGCTACCCAAAAGAAGAAGCAAAAGAGCTCTAAGGCTTCCCAACCCAAAGGAAAATGTTTTCATTGTGATGTGAAAGGTCACTGGAAGAGGAACTGTCCAAAGTACCTCGAAAAGCTCAAGAACAAAAAGAAAATGAAAGGTAAATATGATTTACTTGTCATTGAATCTTGTTCAGTGGAGAATAAATTATTTACCTGGATAATTGATTCAGGAGCTACTAATCATGTTTGTTCTTCTTTACAGTTGATTGATTCTTGGAGGGAGCTTTATGAGGGCGAGTTTACCATGCGAGTTGGCACTGGGGATGTCGTTTCAGCTAGAGCAGTGGAAGAAGTTAGACTTCAATTTTCAAATAATTGTTTTATTGTTTTGAACAATGTTTATTATATTTCGAATTTTAGAAGAAATTTGATTTCGGTTTCTAGATTATTGGAGCACAATTATTTAATTTCTTTTAGTAATAAAGATGTTATTACTTCTAGAAATGATTTGAATATTTGTTCTGCAATATTAAAAAATAATATTTACATGTTAAGATCGTTAACACGTAATTCACTGCTTAATGCTGAATTTTTTAAAGTTGAAAAACCTAAAGTAAAGCGACAAAAGATTTCTCCTAATGATGATACCTATCTTTGACATCTAAGACTTGGACATATTAATCTTGACAGAATAGACAGACTAGTAAAGAGCAGAACTTTAAGTGAGTTAAAGATCGACCCTTTACTTGTTTGTGAATCCTGTTTAGAAGGTAAAATGACTAAGAGATCTTTTAAGACAAAAGGTTATAGAGCCAAAGAACTGCTAGAGCTTATACATTTGAATGTTTGTGGTCCAATGAATGTTAAAGCTAGAGATGGTTATGAATATTTCGTCACATTCATTGATGATTATTCTAAATATGGGTATGTTTACCTAATGCAATGAAAGTCTGAAACTTTTGAAAAGTTCAAAGAGTCTAAAACTGAAGTTGAAAATCAATTAGGTAAAACATTGAAAGCTCTACGATCAGATCGTGGAGGAGGGTACCTTGATACAGAGTTCAAGGATTACTTGATTGAGAATAGGATTATATCCCAACTCACGGCTCCTGGAACACCGTAGCAAAATGGTGTTGCAGAAAGAAGAAATCGTACCCTACAGGATATGATGAGATCTATGATTAGTTTCTCATCTTTAAATAATTGTTTCTAGGGATATGCATTGTAAACTGCAGTATATATCCTGAATGTAGTTCTTTTCAAGTCTGTTCCTAAAACACCTTTAGAGTTATGGAATGGTCGCAAAGCTAGTTTGCAACATTTTCGCATATGGGGGTGTCTATCACATTTGTTGAAAAATAAGACTGAAAAGTTGGAACCACGTTCACAAGTTTGCCTATTTGTAGGCTACTTCAGAGAAACTAGAGGCGGATTCTTTTATGATCCTCAAGATAACAAAGTGATTGTATCAACAAATGTTACGTTTCTTGAAGATAATTACATAAAAGAACATAAATCTCGAAGTAAGATTGTACTCGAGGAGTTATTGCCTGGTTCGACCAATATCCAATCAACAATAGTTGTTGATAATAACATAGTTAAGACCACGTCTGATCGTCAGACAGACTTCTATCATAATCATTTACCACCTCGTCGTAGTGGAAAGGTTATTAGACCACCAATTCACTACAGAAAAATCGGAGAGGCATAGATTGCTATATCTGATGAGTGTGTAGATAATCCATTGACATATCATGATGCAATGGAAGATTCTGATAAGGAAGATTGGCTTAAAGCTATGAATCTCGAGATAGAGTCTATGTATTCAAACTCAGTCTGGGAACTTGTGGATCAATCAGATGGGGTAAAATCCATAGGTTGCAAATGGATCTACAAGAGGAACAGAGGAGTGGACGGGAAGGTGGAGGCCTTCAAAGCTAGGCTGGTGGCAAAAAGGTTATACTCAAAAAGAGGGAGTTGACTATAAAGAAACTTTCTCACCAGTAGCCATGCTTAAGTCCATTCGTATTCTTCTATCCATAGCTGCATGTCTTGATTACGAGATGTGGCAAATGATGTCAAGACTGCATTCTTGAATGACAATCTTGATGAAATCATCTATATAGTGCAACCAGAGGGATTTGTGATCCAAGGTCAAGAGCAAAAGGTTTGTAAGTTGCAAAGGTTTATTTATGGACTTAAGCAAGCATCTCGATCTTGGAACATTAGATTTGATACTTCGATCAAGTCTTATGGTTTTGAGCAAAATGTTGATGAACCTTGTGTATGCAAGCGTATCATCCATAAGAAAGTGGTTTTTCTCGTACTTTATGTCGATGATATTCTACTCATTGGGAATGAGGTAGGAGCATTATCTGATGTAAAGAACTGGCTTGCTAACCAATTCCAAATGAAAGATTTGGGAGAGGCTAGTTATGTTCTTGGGATCCAAATCATACGAGATCGTAAGAACAAACTGTTAGCATTGTCTCAAGCATCATAAATTGATAAGATCCTTGTACGTTATTCGATGCAGAATTCCAAGAAAGGTTATTTACCTTCTCGGCATGAAGTTCACTTGTCTAAGGAACAATGTACTAAGACACCTCAAGAAGTTGAGGATATGAGACGAATTCCCTATGCCTCTTCAGTAGGCAGTCTCATGTATGTTATGTTATGCACGAGACCTGACATATGCTATTCAGTGGGAGTAATCAATCGTTATCAATCTAACCTAGGATTTGATCATTGGATGGCAGTAAAATGTATTCTCAAATATCTTCGGAGAACGAGAAACTATATGCTAATATATTATGGTGAGAATTTGATTCCAACAGGATATACAGATTCTGATTTTCAATCCGATAAGAATTCTCGAAAATCCACGTCAGGGTCAGTATTCACCCTAGGTGGTGGGACTATAGTATGGAGGAGTGTTAAGCAATCTTGTATCACTGACTCCACCGTGGAAGCAGAATATGTTGTAGCTTGTGAAGCAGCTAAAGAAGTAGTTTGGCTTCGTAAGTTCTTGACAGATTTAGAAGTTATTCCAAATATGGATAAGCCAATCACACTTTATTGTGATAATAGTGGTGCAGTGGCTAATTCCAAAGAACCAAGAAGCCATAAGCGTGGAAAGCATATAAAAAGAAAATATCATCTCATCAGAGAGATAGTACATAGAGGAGATGTGTCGGTGATGAAAATAACTTCACAGGACAACCATGCTGATCTGTTTACAAAGAACTTAACGG
Source organism: Nephelium lappaceum (assembly GCA_021234005.1). NCBI lineage: Eukaryota > Viridiplantae > Streptophyta > Magnoliopsida > Sapindales > Sapindaceae > Nephelium > Nephelium lappaceum. Next base: position 25,566,518 of record CM037998.1, read on the forward strand.
CTAAAGTGTTTGACGGTCATCTAGAAGGTCTAGGATTACGAGATATGTCTCATTTGCTCTAGGGCAAGTGGGAGATTGTTAGGATTTATGCCATAAGAGCTTCTAATTTGTAAACGTTTAAATAAATTATAAATAAATAAAATTTATTTTATTCAAATTAATGTGCATTTATGAAATGTTTGTTTCATACGAATATCATGTAACATCCATGATTACTTATGTACTCTCAAATTAAGTATGTAAGTGTTATATACAAGAGGATTTAGTTTGAGATTAGTAATCTAAAGAGTCCGTAGAAAGCAAACAAAGCTGGGTAGTTTGTTTGTGGTAAATCTACAGCTGCGGTTTATTTTGTATTTGATACGATGATCTTATCCGGGATTGTTCATATGACGATATGAAAATGAAGGCACTTATATAAAGAGATTATATAGGACTAGACCATGATAAAATGAATTTCTTATTAATATCCGTTAAACAAAGAAATTCTTATTTATCAATTAGATGATCATAGATGGATTGATCTTAATCCTGAGTGTTTAACGGACTCCTATTTGTTGGGTCATGTCTTTTGATTTACATGGGTGAGACTGTTATAGATTTACAGTCAAAAGCTTCGTACTTTGAAGATATGATTTAACAAGTGGCTGGGAACATTCTACACAATAGTGGAATCCACTTCTTCTTGCAAGAAGTAGATAAGTAGTTCCCTTAAGTGTTGATTCAGATCTTGAACAATAAGAGCGCTCGACTTTCTGTTTACTAGTAAACGGAAAGATAAATTCATAAGTTGTTTTGGATATATTATTCATTAGAGAATCAATGGTACTTAATGGAACAAGATATAATTAGAGAGATATAACGGATTTTAATAACCTAGCTCTAATTATGAATAACTCGTGGATGATCGAATCAAATGAAATGATTAAATCGATGAACACTGAAAATTCAGATTGTGTAAAACATTTACAATTTTGAGAGTGCAACCTTAAGTTTTTAGTGGAGTAACTCTAAGGTTAATAATAGTGAATTATTAATTAAAGAGTTTAATTAATAATTCCGATATTATTGGAGCTCAAATTATAGGTCCATTTGGTCCCCTTACTAGCTAACAACCACATAAAGAAACAAATTGAAGAATATAATTGGATTGTCCGATTATTGATGTACATATAAATTTATGTACATGTTCATAAATTATTTAAATAATTTGATTATTTAAATATTTATAATTATTTAATTAATGGTTAATTATTTAATTATTTGTAGAGGTCATGGGTTCAAATCTAAATGATGTTATTAAATTAATTATGATTTATAATCATTTAATTTAATGAAAAATCATTTTATTAGTTAATGGAAATAATAATTTTAATTGGAATAAGATTCCATTTAAATTATATTAAAAGAGTTTTAATTTAATGAGAATTAGATTCCATATTAAATTAAAATAATAGAATTTTAATCTAATAAGGAATTGATTCCATGTTGGATATGAATTAAGTATTTCAATTTTAATAGGAATTTAAATTTCTTGTTAAAGTTAAAGAACCCTAATTTACCATTATAAAAAGATGTTTTTATGATTGGTAATGATAGTGATGATAGAGAGAATTTTTGGCTACTTGAACCAAAAATTTTCATTGTTTAAAAATCACCAAATAACCATCTACTTCAAAAGGATCTTCAAAAGGATTGTGCCCACACACAGTTTCTTTTGTGAAGAGTCATAGCAAGGAAGATCAAGTGGTGAAAAATCTGTTAATTAAAATGGATCAATTCAATCTTCATGCAAGGTAAGATTCGATCTTATTAATTTAACTATTGAATTGTTATTACTAGCATTTATCGGGCATGTTTTGTTTGAAAATTTTTGAAATCCACGTTTCCGCATTCGTTTTCAAATCAATTTTTCCCTTCACAAAGTTAGTGACGCGATCCCTCCCATACTTTGCCATACACGTGTGGGACATACTGACCAGGTCTATATAGCTTACAAGGGTGGGTAGACAATTGGCCTTTGAAAACTTATTTATACATACATTATTTTTACGGCAAACACATAATGTTTACAAATTTCATTTTCCTTTGAAAAACCATAAAACATAATTCAATTGTCACAAGCTCAAACTTGAAGTTTCATATCAAAATATAATTCATACTCATAAAAATCATAAAAACTAAACTTTCTCATACAAACACAATATCCTTAACAATACTCATTTTGAGTTCATAAATGGTAACCATGTCATAAAACGTTTAAACATTTCAAAACCAACATAAATTCTTTGAAAACCATTTTAGCGCTCACCTTACTTCCAAGCTTCCCTAACAAGCTTCAACGGTCTTCTCCGGCTCCGCTAGTCTCTCCTTCACCTAAACATCATAATTTCGCTTAGAATACACTAAATAAAGCTTCACGAAACTTATTACACAACTTTTAACCCAATTAACTTTATTGAACCCTATTATGCCTAAAAGATTCTCTACACAATTTCCACTTAACTGAAGTTTTCTAATTCTGATTTCTTTCCATAGATGTTATTTATTTTCACCTAGGAACACGCCCATACCTTCGAAATCATCGTTCGAAGCTCAAAACAAAAAATGGTCATTTTTGACCCCCTTTTGCCCAATGGTATGCACAACCCTACCTAGGGCTGTGCTTCACTTCTTCCTTGCTCCACACACCTTCTTGACTCGCATTTAGATCACCCGTAAAGTGGTTCTGAAAAATTTCAACATTCGGGTATCGAAACCTAGGAAAAACCTCACTTTTTCATCCATTTTTAGGGGGCATTTTCACACCTTTCATCCCTAACTTCAATTTTCCTTTCCTTAGTGCTATACACACTCAAACCTACTCATACAATTCATTTCAACACATAAAAGAAGTGGTATTCTATGACAATCAATGGTGCCCTTCATACATGCCTTACAATGCCTTACAAAGCAAGTGGTTCAAATTCAATTCTAACATTTTCGTAAGATTATATCTCACCTAAACAACATGGAATCATGCTTAAAACACCTTACTTCCATTGGATTCCTATATCTCTCACTATAGCCTTACATGTCTCAACACATACTAAATCCATTTCTTTCAAGTTTTTCATGTTGGTTCTTTGGACATTTTGTCAAACACCTTGCCTACAATTCATTCTATTAGTTTCCAATCCAAAACCAACTTGATATCACTCTCCTGCCAACCCTAGTGATGGAAACCAAGATATCAATCATGGAAGACAAAGATACAATTGGACAACAAGGCAATTAAAGACGATTGTGCTTAATCTTGAAGGCTTTGAACGCTAATTGAAGATAATTGGAAGCAAACTGAAGTTAATTGGGTTTTAATTAATTTGGGGTTAATTTGTATTATGGGGATTGTTTAATTTATTAGGCTTTTAATTATAGGGCTGAGTCATTTATTTAAATTAAAAACCCAATATGGGTGTGTTTAGGAAAAGTCAAAGTCAAAGTCAGAGTCAGAGTCAAAGTTAGAGTCATAGTCAATTAAAAATGGGGTTTTTATTTAGTTTCCAATAAGGATTAGGATTGTGTGCCTATATAAGGCTTATTAAACCTAAATTTTGAAGAAGTAGTTGATGGAATAAAGTAATTGAGAGATTTGTTTCTCTTTTGTTCATTGTTGAACATGTGATCTTATCAAGCTATGCTTGTGGCGATCGAAACCATGACTTATCTCCCACCTTCTCATCTATGTCTTGGGAGTGGCGTCAATATCATTCTTATTATAATTTTGATTCTTGATTATCATATATTCAATGGGTCAAAATTCTTTATAATTTTGGTTCTTGAATGACATAATCAATGGGTCAAAGTTTTCCTTATAAACCTGTTTTAATCTTTCTTGGGGTTGTGTTTCAATTTGCTTGTGGGTGTCGTATCGATATATACGGGGTTCGCATCACCTAGCTCATCAATCTTAGTAGGTTTCCATGCCATCTACACTAGCCTTTAAGTCTCCAAACACTCATCTTTTAATATAACTAAAAACCTCCCATCCAAACCCAACTTAAACATCATCAAAACCACCACACAATCTATCACAACCATAAGTTCAAAAGTAAGTAAACTAACCTTTGTTTATTTTGATTCTTGCTTCAAGTTTGTTTTTCTAGCTTAGGGAAGCTTGATTGGTTGAACTCACTTGATCACTTCCTCCTCTTCTTTGGCCGAACACACCCTCACTTCTTTCTCTCATCTCTCTTGTTTCTCTTCTTTGTATTTGTGGCATGAATTACCTTCAAAATTTGGTCAAGTGTTGTATTTATACTTATGACAATTCCATAATGACCATCATGTCCCTTAATTAATTGATTTTTGGCCCTTAACTCTTGCTTATTTAATCTTGAACCATGACAAGTAAACTTATTTTAATTTAGTTCATACCTTACACTAACTTTTACAACTCCAGTGACAATGACCAATTTACCCTTTTACTTAATTATGCTTCCAATGGGTTCGATAAACTTCTATATTTTGACAAAATTTACATTAGTCACTTAAGGTCTTAAAATGTCACTTAGGATTTGTTACTAAGGAAACCATAAATGAACACCGAGGGCTTACAATAACCATAAACTTTTCAAAAACCATTTTAGCACTCACCTTAAATTTCGAGCTTTCCTAATGAGCTCAATGGCCTTCTCCGACTCTACTAGCCTCTCCTTCACCTACACGTCACATATTTACTTAGAATACACTAAATTGAGCTTTACAAAACTTATTGCACAACTTTTAACTCAATTCAACCATAAAATGGCATATTCACTAAAAAGTTCCTCTATACGATTTCCACTTAACCCAAGCTTTTTAATTCCGATTTCTTTCCATGAATCCTATTTATTTTCATCTAGGAACACTCTCATACGCTTGAAATAATCGTTCGAAGCTCGAAATAAAAATTGGGTTTTTAGACCTCTTTTGGCCGAATAGTATGCATAGCCCTACCTAAGGCTGCTCTTTACTTCATTCTTGCTCCACACATCTTCTTGACTCGTATTTAGATCACCCGTAAAGTAGTTCTGAACAATTCCAACTTTCGGGTGTCGAAACTTAGGAAAAACCCCATTTTTTTCATCACTTTTTCAATGCCATTTTCACACTTTTCATTCTAAATCTTAATTCTCCTTTCCTTAGTGCTACACACACTCAAACCTACTCATATAATTTATTCAAACACATAAAAGAAGTGGCATTCCATGACAACCACTAATGTCCTTCATATATGCCTTACAATGCAAGTTATTCAAATTCATTTCTAACATTTTCATAGGTTTGTTTGCCATGCAAACAACATGGAATCATGCTTAAAAGACCTCAATTCCATTGGATTCCTGTGACAGGGGCCAATCTGAATCATACCATACTAGTATCCGGAAGGCCTTGCCTGGCACCCAAACGGAATCCTCCTAAACCCTATGGATTGGGCTAAAAAAAAATCCATGGAGAGAACCCTTAAAATTTTTTCTTATTTTGTAAAATTAGAATTGGTTTGATTTTTTTTTTTTTACAAATGGAAAATTCGACAGCATAACGACTGTGTTTTTAACTTAACCAAAATAAACTGTAAAGGAAATACACTTCCATATACTTTTATTTTTCAACCCAACTTCTTTATCCTCAAACATAAATTTTTATCACAAATCCATTTCGTAGAAATCAAAAGCGTTAAATCATAATTTAAATACTTTGTAACTTATGAAATTTCTTTAATGCGACTAAAGGTTTTGAAATTCATGCATAATTAATTTACGACTCATTTACAACTTAAACATGTATTTACATATAATTTATTTCAAATATAAAATGTGCAAAATACATTTATCAGAAGTGATGTCGTGTCTTGGTCTGCCTACTTTTTTGAAGGAGTTTTCTAATCTTGGTCACCCACTTCTATACCTGAGGAGGTTTTTAACATAAAAACAAAAAATTATGAGCTATGAGAGCTTAGTGAGTGCAGATATTTCATTTAACTTAAAATATTTTATTTCTTAAAATTACCTCTTTAAAACATTTTTAAAAATGCATTTATATTTCTTAAAACTTTTCGTAGGTTTCGAAACTTATTGCTTAGTAAAGCATAAATGGAAAATCTTTAAAATATATAGTAGCATCAAACTTCCCATAAAGATTTTAATTCCATAAAACTTATAAAGACATCAAAATAAATGTAAGCATATATATATATATACATAAAACTTCATGAAACTTATAACTTAAAATTCTTTATTTTTTAAAACTTTCCAGTTTTAATTTCGTTCCATTTCTAGGCATACTTAGAGAATTCTGAAACATATATATATAAGACTTCACATTGCTTGAAATCTTGAAAAATATAAATCTCATATAACTTATAAAACATAATAAAATTTACATAAAACTTACAAAATCGAATAACCTTTAAACTTATACATATAAACCTTAAAAATTGGATGTCAATTTGAAATTATACTCACATAAGCTTCATATAGAACTTGTAGTTCACAAACGTATAAAATTCCTATCCCATTTCCATACATAACTTAAAATAGAAAATCCGTAAAATTAGATATTCATAAACCTTCATAGAAAACTCATTAATGATAAAACTCATAGAATGAATTGTTGGCTTGAAAAAACAAAAAACAAAAATTTGTTTTTCATAAAATTAAGAATTTTGCGGAACATTGAGTTTCAAAAACTTTTTAGAAAACTCAAGAACCCAAGATTCATAAAATAATGAAATAAAATAATATAAAGAAATAAAAATCAGATTTTTACCTTCTGTATTAATCTCTATAGATTGCTCACCACCTTGCCTTCTTTGATATATATCGAAATCAAGAAACAAGTGAGTGAGCACAATTATATAGAATTGTGCTCACTTACTTTTTGATTTCTTTCTAAAAAAAAAAATCAAATTAAATCAATACTTATAAGAGGTGAGTGTTTGATTTTTGTTTATACAAAGAATAAAGACATAAATTCTTGTTCTTTGTATTTGTTGAAAAAAAACTTTTTCTTTTCTCTTATTGTTTCTCAAAAACATAAACAACAACAAAAAACCTAGATGTAGAAAAGAAACTTTTTTTTTTTTTTTTATAGGCAAACAATTAGGGTTTTAATTAATCAATATTAATATTGACCCTAATTTTATTATAATTAAACTTTTGCCCCATATAATATAATTAATTCAAAATTAATTCATGTAAAATTTTGAAATATAACTTGTAACCTCTTATAAAATTAATTAGATAATTATTAATTCATAATTAATAATTAAATAATTTGAATAATCAATATTATTCAAATACTAAGTAAACACAAATTTTTTGTTACTTATGTAACACCTGTAATTGGACGATCCAATTACAATATTCTATATACACGTTTCTTATAGTAAAATGAGCTATGAAGGGGACCCGATGGACTTACAATTTTGAGCTCCAATAATATTAGAATTATTAATTAAACTCTTTAATTAAATAATTCACTATTATTAATCTTAAAATTACTCCACTAAAAACTTAAGATTGCACTCTCAAAATTATAGATGTTTTTTATACAATCTGAAATTTTTCAGTGACCATTGATTTAATCACTACATATGATTTGACCATCCACCAATAGTTCATAATTAGAGCAAGGTCAAATGTCTGTTTTACCTCTCTAATTATTTCTTGATCCTTAAGTACCATTGATTCTCTAATGAACAATATATTCATAACAACTTATGAATTTATCTTTCTGTTTACATATAAACAGAAAGTTGAGCGCTCTTATTGTTCAAGAGCTGAATTAACCCTTAAGGGAACTACTTTTCTACTTCTCCCAAGAAAGAGTGGATTCCACTATTATATAGAATGTTCCCAGCTACTTACTAAATCATATCCCCAAAGTACGAAGTTATTGATCGGGTATCTACACCGATCTCACCCATGTAAATCAAAGGAAATAACTTAACAAGCAGGAGTTTATAATACACTCAGAATTAAGATCAATTCATATATAATCATCTGGTTGATAAATATAAATCTCTAAAATTAACGGATATTATTTAGAGACTTATATTTATCGTGGCCCAGTCCTATATAATCTTTATTATATAACATGCCTCAATTTCCATGTCACCACATGAACAGTATTGGATAAGACTATCGTATCAAATACAAAAAGGATCGCAGTTATAGATGATGCGAACCCCATATATATCAATACGACACCCACGATCAAATTGAAACACAACCCCAAGAAAGATAATTCAGATTTTAAGAAAATCTTTGACCCGTTGATTAGCGAATCAAGAACCAAAGATATAACGACGCCACTCCCAAGAAAGAGATGAGAATGTGGGAGATAAGTCAAGGTTGATAAATCAAGAACAAATCTTGATGCAATTCTCAAAGTTCACAAGAGAACAATGGAGAAAAGTTAATTCTTTTATTCAATTGACAACTGATTGAAAAGTTAGGTTTAATAAGCCTTATATAGGCATACAATCCTAAACCTTATTGGAAACCAAATAAAACCCTATTTTTAATTTGACTTTGACTCTTTCCTAAACACACCCATATTGGGCTTTTTAATGACTTAGCCTCCTAATTAAAACTTAATAAATTAAACTAAATTAAAAACAATCCCATAATACAAATTAGGCCCAATGTAAATTAATTAAATAAATAACAGCCCAATTGCATTATAATCAACACCCAAGCCTCAAGATTTCTTCAAGATTGATGTTCTTGGACTTGTTCTTGAATTTGAATAATATTTTGAAGTCTTGATGTTCCCTCCAAGCTGTCCAAGTCATGTTGTTCAAGACTCTTGGCCCAAATATCTTGAACGAGCCCATTTAAAGCTTCCTTCATCCTTTTAGTTCGAGCCCTCGTCATAGGTCCTCCATTGATGCTCAAAGGATCTATAGGCTTGCCTCCTTGGTTTCCATCATTCCCCCTCTCCTCAAAAGGATTTGTCCTCAAATCAAAACCTACATCAAAATCAAAAGTAGAAAGATCAGAAACATTAAAAGTAGCACTAACATTATACTCACCTGGCAAGTCTATCTTGTACGCATTGTCATTGATACGTTCAAGCACTTGGAATGGACCATCTCCACGTGGCTGCAACTTCGATTTTCGTTGAATAGGAAACCTCTCCTTGCGCATATGCACCCAAACCCAATCTCCTGGTTCGAACACAATTCGCTTTCGCCCCTTGTTAGCTTGAGTAGCATATTGCTCGGTTCGCCTCTCAATTTGTTGCCTAACTCTCTCGTGCAATTGCTTAACAACTTCAGCTTTCTTCTTACCATCCAGGTTAGCTCTTTCCTCCATAGGTAAAGGTATCAAATCCAAAGGAGTAAGTGGATTGAACCCATACACAACTTCGAATGGTGAACAACCAGTCGTTGAATGCACACTTCTATTGTAAGCAAACTCAACATGTGGCAAGCAATCTTCCCAATTCTTCAAATTCTTTTGGATAATGGAACGCAACAAAGCACCTAAAGTTCTGTTAACCACCTCCGTTTGTCCATCAGTTTGCGGATGGCAAGCAGTAGAAAACAATAACTTTGTTCCTAGCTTCCCCCACAAAGTTCTCCAAAAATGGCTTAAGAACTTTGCATCTCTATCTGAAACAATGCTTTTCGGCACTCCATAAAGTCGAACAATCTCCTTGAAGAATAAGTCAGCAACATGTGTGGCGTCATCGGTCTTGTGACATGGTATGAAATGAGCCATCTTCGAAAACCTGTCAACCACAACAAACACCGAATCTCGGCCCTTTTTGGACCTAGGTAAACCCAATACAAAATCCATTGAAATATTAATCCAAGGTTCACTAGGTATGGGCAAAGGTGTATACAAACCATGGGGTAAAATTTTAGACTTAGACTTTCTACATGTTATGCACTTCTCACACATTCTCTCAACATCTCTTTTCATGCGTGGCCAAAAGAAATGCTCATCTAACACATCCAAAGTCTTTCTAACACCAAAATGTCCCATTAAACCACCCCCATGCGCTTCTCTAACTAACAACTCTCTTATAGACCCTTGAGGAATGCACAATCTACTCTCCCTAAACAAATACCCCTCATGTCTATAAAATTTACCAAATGCACCTTTCTCACAAGCAACAAACACAGAAGCAAAATCAGGATCATTCACATACAAATCTTTAATATGCTCAAACCCTAACAATCTTGCATTCAAAGTAGAAATCAAAGTATACCTGCGAGATAATGCATCAGCTACAACGTTTTCCTTTCCCTGTTTATACTTGATCACGTAAGGAAACGTTTCTATGAACTCTACCCATTTAGCATGCCTCCTACTCAACTTACCTTGTCCTTTCAAATGCTTCAAGGACTCATGGTCTGTATGGATTACAAACTCCTTAGGCCACAAATAATGTTGCCAATTTTCTAAGGCCCTAACTAAAGCATACAACTCTTTATCATAGGTAGGATAATTCAATGATACTCCACTCAGTTTCTTGCTAAAATAAGCTATAGGACGCCTATCTTGCATAAGAACAGCCCCTATACCTATTCCCGATGCATCACACTCAATCTCAAATGCCTTAGAGAAATCAGGTAATGCAAGCAATGATGCAGAACATAATCTATCCTTAATCAAATCAAATGCATGTTGTTGCTCACTTTCCCATTTAAAACCCACACTCTTTTTCACAACCTCAGTTAATGGTGCAGCTATGGTGCTAAAGTCTTTAACAAATCTCCTATAAAAACTAGCCAACCCATGAAAGCTACGCACTTCACTAACATTCCTAGGTCTAGGCCACTCCCTAATAGCCTTAACCTTCTCCTCATCTACTTCTATCCCTTCTGCCGTAACAACATAGCCCAAAAATATAATCTTATCAGTGCAAAAGGAACACTTTTTCAAATTAGCATACAACTTTTCTTTTCTTAACACATCAAGCACACAATGCAAATGCCTAACATGCTCATCTATGCTTTTGCTGTACACTAATATATCATCAAAGTATACCACAACAAATTTTCCAATGAAAGAACGCAAAACATGATTCATTAATCTCATGAAAGTACTAGGTGCATTAGTTAAACCAAAAGGCATGACTAACCACTCATACAAACCATATTTCGTTTTAAATGCAGTTTTCCATTCATCTCCTTCTTTCATTCTAATTTGGTGATATCCACTTTTAAGATCAATCTTAGAAAACACACAAGATCCATGCAATTCATCCAACATGTCATCTAATCTAGGTATGGGATGTCGATACTTAACTGTAATTTTGTTGACAGCTCTACAATCGATAAACATACGCCAAGTCCCATCCTTCTTAGGCACAAGTAATACTGGTACGGCACATGGACTCATGCTCTCCCTCACATGCCCCTTTTTCATCAACTCTTCAACCTGCATTTGACGCTCCTTTGTCTCCTCGGGATTACTTCTATATGCTGGTGGATTTGGAATTGAAGCTCCAGGTATGAAGTCAATTTGATGTTCTATTCCCCTCTTTGGCGGTAATCCATCTGGTATGTCCTCAGGGAATACATCCTTGAAATCCTGCAAAAGAGTTGTAACAACACTAAGCAAAGACAAATCAAGGTCAGAGTTAGAAAAATAAGCATCTTTGTACAAAAGTATAAACATTTGTTGCTTGGCTAGAAAAGCAACCCTCACATCGCTCCCTTTGGCATAGACACTCATTTTCTTTTTCTCACTTTTCTTCCTCTCATTCTCTCGTTTACACTCAAGTGTTTTGTCACTCTTTCTCTCACACTCAACTCTCTTTCTCTCGACCTCACTAGTGTTTGAACTCTCAGCCTCTCTTCTTCCCTCGCTCTCTTTCTTTTGTTCACTCTCTCTTATCCTCACTTGATCTTCATACACCTGTCTAGGTGTTAATGGTACAAGAGTGATTCTTCGCCCATTCATGGTAAAAGATTATCTATTCTTAAACCCATCATGTATTACTCTTCTATCATATTGCCATCGACGACCCAAAAGCAAGTGTCCCGCGTGCATAGGTACAACATCACATAACACCTTATCCTTGTACCTACCAATAGCAAAGGATACTAGAACCTGTTTTGTCACCTTAACTTCTCCACAATCATTCAACCACTGTAACTTATATGGTTTAGGATGTTTTGAAGTAGGTAAACTCAATTTCTCCACTAATTCGGTACTAGCAACGTTGGTGCAGCTACCCCCATCAATGATCATACTACAAACCCTATCCTTGATATGGCATCTAGTATGGAAAATATTATCACGTTGCACCTCATCATCTTCCTTCACTTGCACACTTAGAGCACGTCTTGCCACTAGCAACTTTCCATCTGCGGGATACTCAATTTCAACATCACTAGCATCTTCCAACGGTGGCATCTCATCATCATCACTCTCCCCGTCGGACTCGATATCTCCATCCTTTCTTAGGATCATAGTTCGCTTATTAGGACATTGCGAAGCTATGTGACCTCTTCCCAAACACCTGAAACATTGGATATCCCTATTCCTGCCTTGTGTTGCCACGGCCTTGCCCTTATCATGGCTGCTATCCCTACCCTCCTTAGGCTTAGCACTCTCGGCCTTAGGCTTTTGTAATGACTTATCTTCTTTTCTATTCCAATTCGACTTCCAAGTGGATGTGGAACCCGAATTTCTGCCATATCGTGACATTGCACCATTCCTTTTGAATTGTTTCTCCACTTTCATAGCCATATGGACCAAGTCCTCAAGCTCCACATAATTTTGCAACTCAACAATATTGGCAATGTCTTCATTCAAGCCTTGCAGAAATCGCGCCATAGTAGCCTCTCTATCTTCCTCAATATTGGCTCTAACCATGGCTATCTCCATCTCCTTGTAGTAATCCTCCACACTTTTGGAACCTTGGGTAAGACTTTGCAATCGTCGATAAAGTTCCCTATAGTATGACCTAGGAACAAACCGTTTTCTCATAACAGTTTTCATCTCACCCCAAGTGTTTATAGGACGTTCCTCGTTTCTCCTCCTATCTTGCACTAATTGTCCCCACCAAACCACGGCATAATCTACAAACTCGGTTGCAGCTAACTTCACCTTCTTCTCCTCGGAAAAGTTATGACACTCAAAGACCAACTCTACTCGCTTCTCCCACTCTAGATACACATCAGGATCAGCCTTCCCATGAAAAGAGGGTATCTTCATCTTAATGCTACTAAGATCCTTATCTAGTCTATCGGGTCTATCATCCCATCTTCCTCTCTCATTCACATCCCCATAGTACCTATTATCTCCGTTACCTCTACGACCGCCTCTACCACCTCTAATTCTGCCCCTATTAGCATTAGTAGAAATGTCATCTCCTTCTAACTCTTCCCCATGTAAATCAGCCTCTAATTCATCATTGACACCATGTAATTCTGGAGTTCTTCTTTGCGGATCTCTATGCAATCTAGCTATGGCAGCATCTTGCCTATCCATTCAATCCCTAAAATCCATAAACACCATGTTCATCCTCTCAAATTGTTGTTGCATTGCCCTGAGCATGAACGATACATCTGTATTTTCTCCTCCTTCCACTTCTTTACTTTTGTCTAAAGACATGTTTGACACCTGAAAAGAATGTTAGTAAAGAAAATAATTCACAACACTCCCTCACGTGTTTCACTCTAGTCCTCACGTGTTTATCACTCAGCACTCTTGATTTAACTCAACACTCCCTGTCCACACTCAAACTTTTCTCACCAAGTTCTTTATAGAACTAATCGATCACAACAAGGTCACCCTTGAAATAATCACCCCTGACAAATCGCAACAAAGAAAAGAAAGCGCACAAAGAATACGAAAGAAAAAGGATCAACAATTAACACAAGAGTAACAATCAACAGAAAGCAATCTGGTTTCAAGAAAGATTCGAAAACCGTAAAGGACTTGAATTGCAATTAAGGAGAAACAATATCAACTCACTTCAATCCAAACAATTTATGGCGTTCAATTCTCTCTCTCTTTTTTTTTTGACACTTTTTTTTTTTCTGGATTTTTTTTTTTTTTGATACTGTTTTTTTTTTCTTTTTTTTTCTTTTTTTTTTTTTACTCAAACTAGAACGCTCACAAACTAAATTGAATGCAAATTGCAAATTTGAACCACAAACAAAATATTGATATGAATCTTGAAATTCTTGAAATTCAAGAATTCAAGAAACCCTAATTGATGAATCAAGAATCACCAAGAAGCAAATATATTGATATATGGTGCACAAGAAACAAAAGCAAACAGAATTAATTTAAGATGGGTGGGATGTGCAGTGAAGAAACAAAACCAAACAATGTATATATATAATGGATATTGATTGTTTGGCGTGCAAGTTCACAAAAGCAAAGAATAATTATATGTTCAGTTTTTGTGATGCAAAGTGATGTTTCTAAGTGGCGCAGATTGCAATGTGATGCGGCTGATGTTTCTAATTGGTGCAGATTGCAATGTGATGTGGCTGAGGTTTCTAATTGGCGCAGATTGCAAGAACAAGAAAGAATAGATTGTTGCGGCAAATAAAAAAAATCAGAAAATAAGAAAATAATTGATAGATCAATAATTGGCGCAGATTGCAAGAACAAGAAAGAATAGATTGTTGCGGCAAATAAAAAAAAAATCAGAAAATAAGAAAATAATTGATAGATCAAACCTGAATTAATTAACCAAAGCTCTGATACCAACTGATGCGAACCCCGTAATATCGATACGACACCCACGATCAAATTGAAACACAACCCCAAGAAAGATAATTAGATTTTAAGAAAATCTTTGACCCGTTGATTAGCAAATCAAGAACCAAAGATATAACGACGCCACTCCCAAGAAAGAGATGAGAATGTGGGAGATAAGTCAAGGTTGATAAATCAAGAACAAATCTTGATGCAATTCTCAAAGTTCACAAGAGAACAATGGAGAAAAGTTAATTCTTTTATTCAATTGACAACTGATTGAAAAGTTAGGTTTAATAAGCCTTATATAGGCATACAATCCTAAACCTTATTGGAAACCAAATAAAACCCTATTTTTAATTGACTTTGACTCTTTGACTTTTGACTTTGACTTTGACTCTTTCCTAAACACACCCATATTGGGCTTTTTAATGACTTAGCCTCCTAATTAAACTTAATAAATTAAACTAAATTAAAAACAATCCCATAATACAAATTAGGCCCAATGTAAATCAATTAAATAAATAACAGCCCAATTGCATTATAATCAACACCCAAGCCTCAAGATTTCTTCAAGATTGATGTTCTTGGACTTGTTCTTGAATTTGAATAATATTTTGAAGTCTTGATGTTCCCTCCAAGCTGTCCAAGTCATGTTGTGCAAGACTCTTGGCCCAAATATCTTGAACGAGCCCATTTAAAGCTTCCTTCATCCTTTTAGTTCGAGCCCTCGTCATAGGTCCTCCATTGATGCTCAAAGGATCCATAGGCTTGCCTCCTTGGTTTCCATCAATAGATTTATCACAAATGAAGTACCCAGCTTCGTTTGTTTTCTACGGACTCTTTAAATTACTTATCTCAAACTAAATCCACTTGTATATAACACTTATACACTTAGTTTGAAATTATATCAGTAATCAAGGATGTTTCTCATGACATATACAATTTTTGCAAAATATATAAATTGAATTAAATGAATATTTATTAAAAATTTATAAAACCGTTTACAATATTACAAGCTCTTGGGGCAGAAACCCCAGCAATCTCCCACTTGGCCTAGAGCAGATAAGACATATCTTGTAATCCTGAACCCTCTATATGACCTTTAAATACTTTAGTCGTTAATGATGCGAACCCCGTATATATCGATACGACACCCACAAGCAAATTGAAATACAACCCCAAGAAAGATAATTCAGATTTAAAGAAATTTTTGACCCATTGATTAGCGAATCAAGAACCAAAGATATAACGATGCCGCTCTCAAGAAGGAGATGAGAATGTGGGAGATGATAAGTCAAAGTCAAGGTTGATAAATCAAGAACAAATCTTGATGCAATTCTCAAAGTTCACAAGAGAAACAATGGAGAAAAGTTAAATCTTTTATTCAATTGACAACTGATTGAAAATTTAGGTTTAATAAGCCTTATATAAGCATACAATCCTAAACCTTATTGGAAACCAAATAAAACCCTATTTTTAATTGACTTTGACTCTTTCCTAAACACACCCATATTGGGTTTTTAATGACTCAGCCTCCTAATTAAAACTTAATAAATTAAACTAAATTAAAAACAATCCCATAATACAAATTAGGCCCAATGTAAATCAATTAAATAGATAACAGCCCAATTGCATTATAATCGACACACAAGCCTCAAGATTTCTTCAAGATTAATGTTCTTGGACTTGTTCTTGAACCTGAATAATATTTTGAAGTCTTGATGTTCCCTTTAAGCTGTCCAAGTCATGTTGTGCAAGACTCTTGGCCCAAATATCTTGAACGAGCCCATTTAAAGCTTCCTTCATGCTTTTAGCTCGAGCCCTCGTCATAGGTCCTCCATCGATGCTCAAAGGATCCATAGGCTTGCTTCCTTGGTTTCCATCATTCCTCCTCTCCTCAAAAGGATTTGTCCTCAAATCGGAACCAACATCAAAATCAAAAGGAGAAAGATCAGAAACATTAAAAGTAGCACTAACATTATACTCACCTGGTAAATCTATCTTGTACGCATTGTCATTGATGCGTTCAAGTACTTGGAATGGACCATCTCCACGAGGCTACAACTTCAATTTCCGTTGAATAGGAAACCGCTCCTTGCGCATATGCACCCAAACCCAATCTCCCGGTTCGAACACAATTCTCTTTCGCCCCTTGTTAGCTTGAGTATCATATTGCTCGGTTCGCCTCTCAATATGTTGCCTAACTCTCTCGTGCAATTGCTTAACAACTTCAGTTTTCTTCTTACCATCCAAGTTAGCTCTTTCCTCTATAGATAAAGGTATCAAATCCAAAGGAGTAAGTGGATTGAACCCATACACAACTTCGAATGGTGAACAACCAGTAGTTGAATGCACACTCCTATTGTAAGCAAACTCGACATGTGGCAAGCAATCTTCCCAATTCTTCAAATTCTTTTGGATGATGGAACGCAACAAAACACCTAAAATTCTATTAACCACCTCCGTTTGTCCATCAGTTTGCGGATGACAAGCAGTAGAAAACAATAACTTTGTTCCTAGCTTCCCCCACAAAGTCCTCCAAAAATGGCTTAAGAACTTTGCATCTCGATCTGAAACAATGCTCTTCGGCAGTCCATGAAGTCGAACAATCTCCTTGAAGAATAAGTCAGCAACATGTGTGGCGTCATCGGTCTTGTGACATGGTATGAAATGAGCCATCTTCGAAAACCTGTCAACCACAACAAACACTGAATCTCGGCCCTTTTTGGACCTAAGTAAACCCATAACAAAATCCATTGAAATATCAATCCAAGGTTCACTAGGTATAGGCAAAGGTGTATACAAACCATGGGGTAAAACTTTAGACTTAGACTTTCTACATGTTATGCACTTCTCACACATTCTCCCAACATCTCTCTTCATGTGTGGCCAAAAGAAATGCTCATTTAACACATCCAAAGTCTTTCTAACACCAAAGTGTCCCATTAAACCTCCCCCATTGATGCGAACCCCGTATATAACGATACGACACCCACAAGCAAATTGAAACACAACCCCAAGAAAGATAATTCAGATTTAAAGAAATCTTTGACCCGTTGATTAGCGAATCAAGAACCAAAGATATAACGACGCCACTCCCAAGAAAGAGATGAGAATGTGGGAGATAAGTCAAGGTTGATAAATCAAGAACAAATCTTGATGCAATTCTCAAAGTTCACAAGAGAACAATGGAGAAAAGTTAAATCTTCTATCCAGTTGACAACTGATTGAAAAGTTAGGTTTAATAAGCCTTATATAGGCATTCAATCCTAAACCTTGTTGGAAACCAAATAATACCCTATTTTTAATTTGACTTTGACTCTTTGACTTTTTGACTTTGACTTTGACTCTTTCCTAAACACACCCATATTGGGCTTTTTAATGACTTAGCCTCCTAACTAAAACTTAATAAATTAAACTGAATTAAAACAATCCCATAATACAAATTAAGCCCAATGTAAATCAATTAAATAAATAACAGCCCAATTGCATTATGATCGATACCCAAGCCTCAAGATTTCTTCAAGATTGATGTTTTTGGACTTGTTCTTGAACTTGAACAATATTTTGAAGTCTTGATGTTCCCTCCAAGCTGTCCAAGTCATGTTGCGTAAGACTCTTGGCCCAAATATCCAGAACGAGCCCATTTAAAGCTTCCTTCATCCTTTTAGCTCGAGCCCTCGTCATAGGTCTTCCATTGATGCTCAAAAGATCCATAGTCTTGATTCCTTGGTTTCCATCATTCTCCCTCTCCTCAAAAGGATTTGTCCTCAAATCGGAACCTACATCAAAATCAAAAGGAGAAAGATCAGAAACATTAAAAGTAGCACTAACATTATACTCACCTGGCAAGTCTATCTTGTACGCATTGTCATTAATACGTTCAAGCACTTGGAATGGACCATCTCCACGTGGTTGCAACTTCGATTTCCGTTGAACAGGAAACCTCTCCTTGCGCATATGCACCCAAACCCAATCTCCCGGTTCGAACACAATTCCCTTTCGCCCCTTGTTAGCTTGAGTAGCATATTGCTCGGTTCGCCTCTCAATTTGTTGCCTAACTCTCTCGTGCAATTGCTTAACAACTTCAGCTTTCTTCTTACCATCCAGGTTAGCTCTTTCTTCCATAGGTAAAGGTATCAAATCCAAAGGAGTAAGTGGATTGAACCCATACACAACTTCGAATGGTGAACAACCAGTAGTTGAATGCA
Source organism: Nephelium lappaceum (assembly GCA_021234005.1). NCBI lineage: Eukaryota > Viridiplantae > Streptophyta > Magnoliopsida > Sapindales > Sapindaceae > Nephelium > Nephelium lappaceum. The sequence continues at coordinate 25,585,431 of CM037998.1, forward strand.
CACTCCTGTTGTAAGCAAACTCGACATGTGGCAAGCAATCTTCCCAATTCTTCAAATTCTTTTGGATAATGGAACGCAACAAAGCACCTAAAGTTCTATTAACCACCTCCGTTTGTCCATCAGTTTGCGGATGACAAGCAGTAGAAAACAATAACTTTGTTCCTAGCTTCCCCCACAAAGTCCGCCAAAAATGGCTTAAAAACTTTGCATCTCGATCTGAAACAATGCTCTTCGGCACTCCATGAAGTCGAACAATCTCCTTGAAGAATAAGTCAGCAACATGTGTGGCGTCATCGGTCTTGTGACATGGTATGAAATGAGCCATCTTCGAAAACCTGTCAACCACAACAAACACCGAATCTCGGCCCCTTTTGGACCTAGGTAAACCCAATACAAAATCCATTGAAATATCAATCCAAGGTTCACTAGGTATGGGGAAAGGTGTATACAAACCATGGGGTAAAACTTTAGACTTGGACTTTCTACATGTTATGCACTTCTCACACATTCTCTCAACATCTCTCTTCATGTGTGGCCAAAAGAAATGCTCATCTAACACATCCAAAGTCTTTCTACTACCAAAATGTCCCATTAAACCTCCCTCATGTGCTTCTCGAACTAGTAACTCTCTTGTAGACCCTTGAGGAATGCACAATCTACTCTCTCTAAACAAATACCCCTCATGTCTATAAAATTTACCAAATGCACCTTTCTCACAAGCAACATACACAGAAGCAAAATCAGGATCATTTACATACAAATCTTTAATATGCTCAAACCCTAACAATCTTGCATTCAAAGTAGAAATCAAAGTATACCTGCGAGATAATGCATCAGCTACAACGTTTTCCTTTCCCTGTTTATACTTGATCACGTAAGGAAACGTTTCTATGAACTCTACCCACTTAGCATGCCTTCTACTCAACTTACCTTGTCCTTTCAAATGCTTCAAGGACTCATGGTCGGTATGGATTACAAACTCCTTAGGCCATAAATAATGTTGCCAATTTTCTAAGGCCATAACTAAAGCATACAACTCTTTATCATAAGTAGGATAATTCAACGATGCTCCACTCAATTTCTCACTAAAATAAGCTATAGGACGCCTATCTTGCATAAGAACAGCCCCTATACCTATTCCCGATGCATCACACTCAATCTCAAATGTCTTAGAGAAATCAGGTAATGCAAGCAATGGTGCAGAACATAATCTATCCTTAATCAAGTCAAATGCATGTTGTTGCTCACTTTCCCATTTAAAACCCACACTCTTTTTCACAACCTCAGTTAATGGTGCAGCTATGGTGCTAAAGTCTTTAACAAATCTCCTATAAAAACTAGCCAACCCATGAAAGCTACGCACTTCACTAACATTCCTAGGTCTAGGCCACTCCCTAATAGCCTTAACCTTCTCCTCATCTACTTCTATCCCTTCTGCCGTAACAACATAGCCCAAAAATATAATCTTATCAGTGCAAAAGGAACACGTTTTCAAATTAGCATACAACTTTTCTTTTCTTAACACATCAAGCACACAATGCAAATGCCTAACATGCTCATCTATGCTTTTGCTGTACACTAATATATCATCAAAGTATACCACAACAAATTTTCCAATGAAAGAACGCAAAACATGATTCATTAATCTCATGAAAGTACTAGGTGCATTAGTTAAACCAAAAGGCATGACTAACCACTCATACAAACCATATTTCGTTTTAAATGCAGTTTTCCATTCATCTCCTTCTTTCATTCTAATTTGGTGATATCCACTTTTAAGATCAATCTTAGAAAACACACAAGATCCATGCAATTCATCCAACATGTCATCTAATCTAGGTATGGGATGTCGATACTTAACTGTAATTTTGTTGACAGCTCTGCAATTGATACACATACGCCAAGTCCCATCCTTCTTAGGCACAAGTAATACTGGTACGGCACATGGACTCATGCTCTCCCTCACATGCCCCTTTTTCATCAACTCTTCAACCTGCCTTTGAAGCTCCTTTGTCTCCTCGGGATTACTTCTATATGCTGGTCGATTTGGAATTGAAGCTCCGGGTATGAAGTCAATTTGATGTTCTATTCCCCTCTTTGGTGGCAATCCATCTGGTATGTCTTCAGGGAATATATCCTTGAAATCCTGCAAAAGAGTTGTAACAACACTAGGCAAAGACAAATCAAGGTCAGAGTTAGAAAAATAAGCATCTTTGTACAAAAGTACAAACATTTGCTGCTTGGCTAGAAAAGCAACCCTCACATCGCTCCCTTTGGCATAGACACTCATTTTCTTTTTCTCACTTTTCTTCCTCTCATTCTCTCGTTTACACTCAAGTGTTTTATCACTCTTTCTCTCACACTCAACTCCCTTTCTCTCGACCTCACTAGTGTTTGAACTCTCAGCCTCTCGTTTACTCTCGCTCTCTTTCTTTTGCTCACTCTCTCTTATCCTCACTTGATCTTCATACACCTGTCTAGGCGTTAATGGTACAAGAGTGATTGTTCGCCCATTCATGGTAAAAGAATATCTATTCTTAAACCCATCATGTATTACTCTCCTATCATATTGCCATGGACGACCCAAAAGCAAGTGTCCCGCGTGCATAGGTACAACATCACATAACACCTTATCCTTGTACCTACCAATAGCAAAGGAGACTAGCACTTGTTTTGTCACCTTAACTTCTCCACAATCATTCAACCATTGTAACTTATATGGTTTAGGATGTTTTGAAGTAGGTAAACTCAATTTCTCCACTAATTCGGTACTAGCAACGTTGGTGCAGCTACCCCCATCAATGATCATAGTACAAACCCTATCCTTGATATGGCATCTAGTATGGAAAATATTATCACGTTGCACCTCATCATCTTCCTTCACTTGCACACTTAGAGCACGTCTTGCCACTAGCAACTTTCCATCTGCGGGATACTCAATTTCAACATCACTAGCATCTTCCAACGGTGGCATCTCATCATCATCACTCTCCCCGTCGGTCTCTATATCTCCATCCTCTCTTAGGATCATAGTTCGCTTATTAGGACATTGCGAAGCTATGTGACCTCTTCCCAAACACCTGAAACATTGGATATCCCTACTCCTACCTTGTGTTGCCATGGCCTTGCCCTTATCATGGCTGCTATCCTTACCCTCCTTAGGCTTAGCACTCTCGGCCTTAGGCTTTTGTGATGACCTATCTTCTTTTCTACTCCAATTCGACTTCCAAGTGGATGTGGAACCCGAATTTCTACCATATCGTGACATTGAACCCTTCCTTTTGAGTTGTTTCTCCACTTTCATAGCCATATGGACCAAGTCTTCAAGCTCCACATAATGTTGCAACTCAACAATATTGGCAATGTCTTCATTCAATCCTTGCAGAAATCGTGCCATAGTAGCTTCTCTATCTTCCTCAACATTGGCTCTAACCATGGCTATCTCCATTTCCTTGTAGTAATCCTCCACACTTTTGGAACCTTGGGTAAGACTTTGCAATCGTCGATAAAGTTCCTTATAGTATGACCTAGGAACAAACCGTTTTCTCATAACAGTTTTCATCTCACCCCAAGTGTTTATAGGACGTTCCTCGTTTCTCCTCCTATCTTGGACTAATTGTCCCCACCAAACCACGGCATAATCTACAAACTTGGCTGCAGCTAACTTCACCTTCTTCTCCTCGGAAAAGTTATGACACTCAAAGACCAACTCTACTCGCTTCTCCCACTCTAATACACATCAGGATCAGCCTTCCCATGAAAAGAGGGTATCTTCATCTTAATGCTACTAAGATCCTTATGTAGTCTATCGGGTCTATCATCCTATCTTCATCTCTCATTCACATCCCCATAGTACCTATTATCTCCGTTACCTCTACGACCACCTCTACCACCTCTAATTCTGCCCCTATTAGCATTAGTAGAAATGTCATCCTCTTCTAACTCTTCCCCATGTAAATCAGCCTCTAATTCATCATTGACACCATGTAATTCCGGAGTTCTTCTTTGTGGATCTCTATGCAATCTAGCTATGGCAGCATCTTGCCTATCCATTCGAACCCTAAAATCCATAAACACCATGTCCATCCTCTCAAATTGTTGTTGCATTGCCTTGAGCATGAACGATACATCTGTATTTTCTCCTCCTTCCACTTCTTTACTTTTGTCTAAAGACATGTTTGACACCTGAAAAGAATGTTAGTAAAGAAAATAATTCACACACTCCCTCACGTATTTCACTCTAGTCCTCACATGTTTATCACTCGGCACTCTTGATTTAACTCAACACTCCCTGTCTATACTCAAACTTTTCTCACTAAGTTCTTTATAGAACTAATCGATCACAACAAGGTCACCCTTGAAATAATCACCCTTGACAAATCTCAACAAGGAAAAGAATGCGCACAAGGAATACGAAAGAAATAAGGACCAACAATAACACGAGAATGCCGAATAACAGGAAGCAATATGATTTTCAAGAAAGATTCGAAAACCGTAAAGGACTTGAATTGCAATTAAGGAGAAACAATATCAACTCACTTCAATCCAAACAATTTATGGCGTTCAATTCTCTCCTTTTTTTTTTTGACACTTTTTTTTTTTTCTGGATTTTTTTTTTATACTGTTTTTTTTTCTCTTTTTTTTTTTTTTTTCACTCAAACTAGAACACTCACAAACTAAATTGAATGTAAATTGCAAATTTGAACCACAAATAAAGTATTGATATGGATCTTGAAATTCAAGAAATTCAAGAATTCAAGACGATGGATTATATGCGGCTCCTCATGAAACAAGAAAGAAAGAACAGATATATATATTGAATGGGTGGTGAATGTTTGGCGTGGAGATTGAAAAAAAATATATATAGTGATCACTAATGTTTGTGGTGCGTGCAGAATCACAATATATATGTGCACGTGCAGTGCAAGAACAAAGACAAGAAAGAATGAATATTTGTGGCGTGAAAGCAAAAGACAAAACAAGAATTAATTTATATGTCATAACACAAAGCCAAAACAGAATGTCTTTTGTGTTGAAAAGTCAAACGATTGGCTTTTTTGTTGATTTTGGTCTTCAAGAAACAAGACAGAATCTTTGATTTGTGGATATAAATAATGGCGTGCAGAATCAAAGAATCAAAAGAGCAAATTTATATGTAGTGAGTCACGACCAATAACTGGTGATGCGTGCAATTTAGGAATGAAAATAAAACAAAGTCAGACTCATGTGCAGCAATTCAAGAAGCAGAAAACAGATAGTGATTTGCGGCTATTCAAGAAACAAGAAAATAAATTGATAAACAAAACCTGAATTAATTAACCGAAGCTCTGATACCAACTGATGCGAACCCCGTATATAACGATACGACACCCACAAGCAAATTGAAACACAACCCCAAGAAAGATAATTCAGATTTAAAGAAATCTTTGACCCGTTGATTAGCGAATCAAGAACCAAAGATATAACGACGCCACTCCCAAGAAAGAGATGAGAATGTGGGAGATAAGTCAAGGTTGATAAATCAAGAACAAATCTTGATGCAATTCTCAAAGTTCACAAGAGAACAATGGAGAAAAGTTAAATCTTCTATTCAATTGACAACTGATTGAAAAGTTGGGTTTAATAAGCCTTATATAGGCATACAATCCTAAACCTTGTTGGAAACCAAATAATACCCTATTTTTAATTTGACTTTGACTCTTTGACTTTTTGACTTTGACTTTGACTCTTTCCTAAACACACCCATATTGGGCTTTTTAATGACTTAGCCTCCTAACTAAAACTTAATAAATTAAACTAAATTAAAACAATCCCATAATACAAATTAAGCCCAATGTAAATCAATTAAATAAATAACAGCCCAATTGCATTATGATCGATACCCAAGCCTCAAGATTTCTTCAAGATTGATGTTCTTGGACTTGTTCTTGAACTTGAACAATATTTTGAAGTCTTGATGTTCCCTCCAAGCTGTCCAAGTCATGTTGCGTAAGACTCTTGGCCCAAATATCCAGAACGAGCCCATTTAAAGCTTCCTTCATCCTTTTAGCTCGAGCCCTCGTCATAGGTCCTCCATTGATGCTCAAAAGATCCATAGTCTTGATTCCTTGGTTTCCATCACCCATGTGCTTCTCGAACTAGCAACTCTCTTATAGACCCTTGAGAAATGCATAATCTACTCTCCCTAAAAAAATACCCCTCATGTCTATAAAATTTACCAAATGCACCTTTCTCACAAGCAACATACTTAGAAGCAAAATCAGGATCATTCACATATAAGTCTTTAATATGCTCAAACCCTAACAATCTTGCATTCAAAGTAGAAATCAAAGTATACCTGCGAGATAATGCATCAGCTACAACGTTTTCCTTTCCCTGTTTATACTTGATCACGTAAGGAAACGTTTCTATGAACTCTACCCATTTAGCATGTCTCCTACTCAACTTACCTTGTCCTTTCAAATGCTTCAAGGACTCATGGTCAGTATGGATTACAAACTCCTTAGGCCACAAATAATGTTGCCAATTTTCTAAGGCCCTAACTAAAGCATACAACTCTTTGTCATAAGTAGGATAATTCAACGAAGCTCCACTCAATTTCTCACTAAAATAAGCTATAGGACGCCTATCTCGCATAAGAACAGCCCCTATAACTATTGATGCGAACCCCGTATATATTGATACGACACCCACAAGCAAATTGAAACACAACCCCAAGAAAGATAATTCAGATTTAAAGAAATTTTTGACCCGTTGATTAGCGAATCAAGAACCAAAGATATAATGATGCCACTCCCAAGAAAGAGATGAAAATGTGGGAGATAAGTCAAGGTTGATAAATCAAGAACAAATCTTGATGTAATTCTCAAAGTTCACAAGAGAACAATGGAGAAAAGTTAATTCTTTTATTCAATTGACAACTGATTGAAAATATAGGTTTAATAAGCCTTATATAGGCATACTATCCTAAACCTTATTGAAAACCAAATAAAACCCTATTTTTAATTGATTTTGAGTCTTTGACTTTTTTACTTTGACTTTGACTCTTTCCTAAACACACCAATATTGGGGTTTTTAATGACTCAGCCTCTTAATTAAAACTTAATAAATTAAACTAAATTAAAAACAATCCCATAATACAAATTAGGCCCAATGTAAATATATTAAATAAATAACAGCCCAATTGCATTATAATTAATACCCAAGCCTCAAGATTTCTTCAAGATTGATGTTCTTGGACTTGTTCTTGAACTTGAATAATATTTTGAAGTCTTGATGTTCCCTCTAAGCTGTCCAAGTCATGTTGTGCAAGACTCTTGGCCCAAATATCTTGAACGAGCCCATTTAAAGCTTCCTTCATCCTTTTAGCTCGAGCCCTCGTCATAGGTCCTCCATTGATGCTCAAAGGATCCATAGGCTTGCTTCCTTGGTTTCCATCACCTATTCCCGATGCATCAAACTCAATCTCAAATGTCTTAGAGAAATCAGGTAATGCAAGCAATGGTGCAGAACATAATCTATCCTTAATCAAATCAAATGCATGTTGTTGCTCACTTTCCCATTTAAAACCCACACTTTTTTTCACAACCTCAGTTAATGGTGCAGCTATGGGGCTAAAGTTTTTAACAAATCTCCTATAAAAACTAGCCAACCCATGAAAGCTACACACTTCACTAACATTTTTAGGTCTAGGCCACTCCCTAATAGCCTTAACCTTCTCCTCATCTACTTCTATCCCTTTTGCCGTAACAACATAGCCCAAAAATACAATCTTATTAGTGCAAAAGGAACACTTTTTCAAATTAGCATACAACTTTTCTTTTCTTAACACATCAAGCACACAATGCAAATGCCTAACATGTTCATCTATGCTCTTGCTGTACACTAATATATCATCAAAGTAGACCACAACAAATTTTCCAATGAAAGAACACAAAACATGATTCGTTAATCTCATGAAAGTACTAGGTGCATTAGTTAAACCAAAAGGCATGACTAACCACTCATACAAACCATGTTTCGTTTTAAATGCAGTTTTCCATTCATCTCATTCTTTCATTCTAATTTGATGATATCCACTTTTAAGATCAATCTTAGAAAACACACAAGATCCATGCAATTCATCCAACATGTCATCTAATCTAGGTATGAGATGTCGATACTTAACTGTAATTTTGTTGACAGCTCTGCAATCGATGCACATACCCCAGGTCCCATCCTTCTTAGGCACAAGTAATATTGGTACGGCACATGGACTCATGCTCTCCCTCACTTGCCCTTTTTTCATCAACTCTTCAACCTGCCTTTGAAGCTCATTTGTCTCCTCAGGATTACTTTTATATACGGGTCGAATTGGAATTGAAGCTCCGGGTATGAAGTCAATTTGATGTTCTATTCCCCTCTTTGGTGGCAATCCATCTGGTATCTCTTCAGGGAATACATCCTTGAAATCCTGCAAAAGAGTTGTAACAACACTAGGCAAAGACAAATCAATGTTAGAGTTAGAAAAATAAGCATCTTTGTACAAAAGTACAAACATTTGCTGCTTGGCTAGAAAAGCAGCCCTTACATCGCTCCCTTTTGTATAGACACTCATTTTCTTTTTCTCACTTTTTTTCCTCTCATTCCCTTGTTTACACTCGAGTGTTTTGTCACTCTTTCTCCTACACTCAACTCTCTTTCTCTCCACCTCACTAGTGTTTGAACTCTCAACCTCTCTTCTTCCCTCGCTCTCTTTCTTTTGCTCACTCTCTCTTATCCTCACTTGATCTTCATACACCTGTCTAGGTGTTAATGGTACAAGAGTGACTGTTCGCCCATTCATGGGAAAAGAATATCTATTCTTAAACCCATCATGTATTACTCTCCTATCATATTGCCATGGACGACCCAAAAGCCAGTGTCCCGCGTGCATAGGTACAACATCATATAACACCTTATCCTCGTACCTACCAATAGCAAAGGAGACTAGCACCTATTTTGTCACCTTAACTTCTCCACAATCATTCAACCACTATAACTTATATGGTTTAGGATGTTTTGAAGTAGGTAAACTCAATTTCTCCACTAATTCAGTACTAGCAACGTTGGTGCAGCTACCCCCATCAATAATCATACTACAAACCCTATCCTTGATATGACACCTAGTATGGAAAATATTATCACGTTTCACCTCATCATCTTCCTTCACTTGCACACTTAGAGCACGTCTTGCCACTAGCAACTTTCCATCTACGGGATACTCAATATCAACATCACTAGCATCTTTCAACGGTGGCATCTCATCATCATCACTCTCCCCGTCGGTCTCTATATCTCCATCCTCTCTTAGGATCATAGTTCGCTTATTAGGACATTGCGAAGTTATGTAACCTCTTCCCAAACACCTGAAACATTGGATATCCCTATTCCTGCCTTGTGTTGCCACGGCCTTGCCCTTATCATGGCTGCTATTCCTACCCTCCTTAGGCTTAGCACTCTCGGCCTTAGGCTTTTGTGATGACCTATCTTCTTTTCTACTCCAATTCGACTTCCAAGTGGATGTGGAACCAGAATTTCTGCCATATCGTAACATTGACCCATTCCTTTTGAGTTGTTTCTCCACTTTCATAGCCATATGGACCAAGTCCTCAAGCTCCACATAATATTGCAACTCAACAATATTGGCAATGTCTTCATTCAAGCCTTGTAGAAATCACACCATAGTAGCCTATTTATCTTGCTCAATATTGGCTCTAACCATGGCTATCTTCATCTCCTTGTAGTAATCCTCCACACTTTTAGAACCTTGGGTAAGGCTTTGTAATCGCCGGTATAGTTCCCTATAGTATGACCTAGGAACAAACCGCTTTCTCATAACTGTTTTCAACTCACCCTAAGTGTTTATAGGACGTTCCTCGTTTCTCCTCCTATCTTGTACTAATTGTCCCTACCAAACCACGACATAATCTACAAACTCGGCTGCAGCTAACTTCACATTCTTCTCCTCGGAAAAGTTATGACACTCAAAGACCAACTCTACTTGCTTCTCCCACTCTAGATACACATCAGGTTCAGCCTTCCCATGAAAAGAGGGTATCTTCATCTTAATGCTACTAAGATCCTTATCTAGTCTATCGGGCCTATCATCCCATCTTCCTCTCTCATTCACATCCCCATAGTACCTATTATCTCCGTTACCTCTACGACCACCTCTACCACCTCTAATTCTGCCCCTATTTGCATTAGTGGAATTGTCATCTCCTTCCAACTCTTCACCATATGAATCAACCTCTAAATCATCATTACCACCACGTAATTCCGGAGTTCTTCTTTGCGGATCTCTTTGCAATCTAGTAATGGCAGCATCTTGCCTATCCATTCAATCCCTAAAATCCATAAACACCATGTTCATCGTCTCAAATTGTTGTTGCATTGCCTTGAGCATGAATGATACATCTGTATTTTCTCCTCCTTCCACTTCTTTACTTTTGTCTAAAGACATGTTTGACACCTGAAAAGAATGTTAGTAAAGAAAATAATTCACAACACTCCCTCACGTGTTTCACTCTAGTCCTCACGTGTTTATCACTCAAACACTCTTGATTTAACTCAACACTCCCTGTCCACACTCAAACTTTTCTCACCAAGTTCTTTATAGAACTAATTGATCACAACAAGGTCACCCTTGAAATAATCACCCTTAACAAATCTCAACAAAGAAAAGAATGCGCACAAGGAATACGAATGAAATAAGGACCAACAATAACACGAGAATGTCGAATAACAGAAAGCAATATGATTTTCAAGAAAGATTCGAAAACCTTAAAGGTCTTGAATTGCAATTAAGGAGAATCAATATCAACTCACTTCAATCCAAGCAATTTATGGCGTTCAAACTTTTTGACACTTTTTTTTTTTTCTTCTGGGATTTTTCTTTTTTTCTGATACTGTTTTTTTTTTTTTTTTTTTTTTTTTTGACGCAAACTAGAATGCATACAAACTAAATTGAATGTAAATTGCAGATTTAAACCACAAACAAAGTATTGATATGGATCTTGAAATTCAAGAAATTCAAGAAATCAAGACACTCTAGAATGCAACTTCAAGAATGTGTAGATTGCTCGCAATATATATGTGATGAATGTTTGTGATGCCAGAAGCAATAGACAAAACAAAAAGAATTAATTGATGGTGATACTATGCGGCACAAGCACACATGAAGACAAGACAAGAAACAAATATATATTATAATGAATCTGAAAGCCCAGATGTGATGCGGCAAAATCACGAAGCAACAAGAAAAAATTAAGATGGTGGTGGCTTGAGACAAAAACAAAAGAAGACAAAAGAAATTAAAGAAACAGATCAAGAAAAGACAAAAGAAAGTAAATGGCGTGCAGACTCACAGAATTGAAAAGAACAATTTATGTGTCACTCCTGGTGATGCGTGCAGTTTAAGAAAAAAAAGTAAAATAAATTCAGATTCATGTTGCGGCAATTCAAGTGGAATGGTGTTTTGCCGCAACTAATGGTGATGTTTGTGATGCACGGATTTTGAGGACCAGATCAGATATTGATATTGCGGCAATAAAAGAGAATTAGAAAAATAAGACATAGATTGACAAATCAAACTTGAATTAATTAACCGAAGCTCTGATACCAACTGATGCGAACCCCGTATATATCGATACGACACCCACAAGCAAATTGAAATACAACCCCAAGAAAGATAATTCAGATTTAAAGAAATCTTTGACCCGTTGATTAGTGAATCAAGAACCAAAGATATAACGACGCCACTCCTAAGAAAGAGATGAGAATGTGGGAAATAAGTCAAGGTTGATAAATCAAGAACAAATCTTGATGCAATTCTCAAAGTTCACAAGAGAACAATGGAGAAAAGTTAAATCTTTTATTCAATTGACAATTGATTGAAAATTTAGGTTTAATAAGTCTTATATAGGCATACAATCCTAAACCTTATTGAAAACCAAATAAAACCCTATTTTTAATTGACTTTGACTCTTTGACTTTTTGACTTTGACTTTGACTTTTTCCTAAACACACCCATATTGGGTTTTTAATGACTCAGCCTCCTAATTAAAACTTAATAAATTAAACTAAATTAAAAACAATCCCATAATACAAATTAGGCCCAATGTAAATCAATTAAATAGATAACAGCCCAATTGCATTATAATCGACACCAAAGCCTCAAGATTTCTTCAAGATTAATGTTCTTGGACTCGATACGACACCCACAAGCAAATTGAAATACAACCCCAAGAAAGATAATTCAGATTTAAAGAAATCTTTGACCCGTTGATTAGTGAATCAAGAACCAAAGATATAACGACGCCACTCCTAAGAAAGAGATGAGAATGTGGGAGATAAGTCAAGGTTGATAATCAAGAACAAATCTTGATGCAATTCTCAAAGTTCACAAGAGAACAATGGAGAAAAGTTAAATCTTTTATTCAATTGACAATTGATTGAAAATTTAGGTTTAATAAGTCTTATATAGGCATACAATCCTAAACCTTATTGAAAACCAAATAAAACCCTATTTTTAATTGACTTTGACTCTTTGACTTTTTGACTTTGACTTTGACTTTTCCTAAACACACCCATATTGGGTTTTTAATGACTCAGCCTCCTAATTAAAACTTAATAAATTAAACTAAATTAAAAACAATCCCATAATACAAATTAGGCCCAATGTAAATCAATTAAATAGATAACAGCCCAATTGCATTATAATCGACACCAAAGCCTCAAGATTTCTTCAAGATTAATGTTCTTGGACTTGTTCTTGAACTTGAATAATATTTTGAAGTCTTGATGTTCCCTCCAAGCTGTCCAAGTCATGTTGTGTAAGACTCTTGGCCCAAATATCTTGAACGAGTCCATTTAAAGCTTTTTTCATCCTTTTAGCTCGAGTCCTCGTCATAGGTCCTTCATTGATGCTCAAAGGATCCATAGGCTTGCTTCCTTGGTTTCCATCAGTTAAGGTCTTCGTAAACGGATCAACAAGGTTGTTTTGTGATGCAATCTTCATCACTTTTACATCTCCCCTTCCTACGATCTCCCTAATGAGATGATATTTCCTCTATATATGCTTTCTTCGTTTATGACTTCTTAGTTCTTTGGAATTGGCCACCGCACCGCTATTATCACAATAAAGGGTGAGTGGTTTATCCATGTCTGGAACAACTTCCAGATCAGCCAAGAATTTACGTAGCCATACCGCTTCTTTGGCTGCTTCATAAGCTGCTACATATTCAGCTTCCATAGTGGAGTCAGCAATGCATGATTGCTTAACACTCCTCCATGTAATGGCTCCACTACCAAGGGTAAATACTGATCTAGACGTAGATTTCCTAGAATCTTTGTCCGACTAAAAATCAGAATCTGTATATCCTAAAGGGATCAAATCCTCTCCAGAATATACTAACGTATAGTTTCTCATTCTCCGAAGATACTTGAGAACATGTTTTACAGCCACTCAATGATCAAATTCTAGATTAGATTGATAACGACTAACTATTCCCACCGAATAACATATATCCGGTCTCGTGCATAACATAACATACATGAGACTGCCTATTGCAGAGGCATAGGGAATCTGTCTCATATCCTCAATTTATAGAGGTGTCTTAGGACACTGTT
>CM037998.1:25599180-25944180 GCA_021234005.1 Nephelium lappaceum
AAAGTTCATGTATATTCATAAGATTCCATAGAAAACTTAGGGATTATAAAATGCATAGAAGGATTTCCATTCCTTAAATTTTCTCAAAGCTTAATTTCATTTAATCATAAAACATACTTAAAACATATTAAAATATTTTCCTTTGTTTTCGATACTTAAAATACTTGCTTAATTTTTCGAAAAGCACCATTCATACCTCATAATGCTTACAACCATGCGGAAGCTATAATAACGCTAACCGACGTGGAGTCACGTGGCTCTTTTAATAGACACTAACCATGACACTTACTTACAAAGACATCCGGTAATTATGCGCAGAATATTACATCGCTAATCATAACACGAGATAATATCCCACAGAATTAGAGGCGACACGACAGACTTAAATCCCCCCTGAGTTAGTGATGCATCCCCCCTGGATCTGCCATACTAATGTGGGATATACTGGCCGGGTCTGAAACTTACTTATAACGGCAGGTATACTTATGGCCTTTGAAAATTCATTTTATTTTCTTACTTAGTGCAAAAGCACAAAATATTGTTTCATACTTAATCATATTTCAAGCCTCATATATATATATATATATATAGAACTTCATATGGAAAATTTGATTTTAATAGACATATATAAAATAGCTTAATAAAGCTTCATATAAATCATATATATAACAATGAAAAATGTACATAAAAATCCATAAAAATAAATTTTCATATTTGCATATATATCATACAATTTGCAAAACTTATAATCTACTAAACACTTAAAATGTCTTATAGGGACATAAAAAAAAAAAAAAATTGCTTTTCTTGGCTTATCATAAAACATAGCTTCATTTATAAAAAAAAAAAGGTTTAAAACTTAAAACTTAAATTTCATTCCTCATCAAATTCATACTTATAAAATTATAAATGACAACTTTACACATACAATGCCATAAAAGCAAAAATATTCGTTGTGAATACTAAATAACAATACATTTACAAATAGCTTAAAAACTTAAATTAATGCAACTTACATATAAGTTACCTTAACAATCACATAGGGAAATTTTCTTAAAATCTTCAATTTCTTAAGGGGCTTTATAAATCCATCACAATTATTTCAAAACCATATATGTAAGCCCTCAAATGTAATTTTACGGATCTCTCCGGAAACAATCCCTAAATAATTATTAGATACCCTAAATGGTCCATGGAAGCGCATAAGAGTATAGGGAACCTTTAGAGATCGATTTAAACTTGATCAGAGATTAAACAAAAGGATAAAATGGTAAGCGAAATTGAGTAATTAATTAAAGTGATAAGGGACTAAATTGAAGATAAGTTTTAATAATTGTGGTCAAACTAGGATTTAGTTAAAAGTTAAGGGGGGAGACCAAAATTTTATCAAGATGTGACCGTCATTTTTAGAATAGTTTGTGGAGGAAAATAGAAGCCAAAAAGTTTGGGTTGACTCACCAAAACAAAATCAACCCAGTCAACTCGTCGAACCAAAGAAGAAGAGAAGAAAAAGAAAACAAGAAGAGAATAAGAGAATAAGAAAGAAGAAGAAGAAGAAGAAGTTATCGCCGATCGAGCCGCTCGTCGAAACCGCCGCAGAATCAGATCGTTGACAAGCAGAATGACGATAGAAGCATGACTTGAAGCTGTCGAGCAGACCTGACACAGAACTCAACCCGAACAGACCGCTGACCACTGCCGACGACGATGAGGACCAGCCATCCCGATCGAGCTATGCCGACTTGCAGAACTCAGCCAACTCGATGTCGATCCAGTATCCTGAAGCCGCAAAATCAGACCTGTCGTCAAGCAGAAGGAGGTAGATCAAGCTAGGAAGAGAGCAAGAGAGGAAGAGAAGAGAAAGAAGAGGAGAAGACTAGCGAAATCAACTTGAACTCAACCTAAAACCAGCTGCAAAACGCGACCAAAACTCGCCGAAACAATGCTGAAATGTGACAGAAGTTGAAGCAGAACAAAGGTAGCAGATCAGAGGAGAAGCATAAGAGAGAATCCGGTAGGGGAAGAGGAGCACGCACGGAGGAGAAGGAAGATGAAGGAGACCCAGCCCGAGCCCAACCCGAATTAGTCCATTTACGCATCCAAAACAGCCCCGAATCAAGCTCAACTCGAAGAGGTGACAAGGGCACTCGAGGATTGAGGCGAGAGTAGTAGGGGCTCTGCATGCACCATTTTCATTCATCAGTTTCGTGAGTGAATTTTATTAAAAGATTTTAAAAGTATTTTATATTATTAAATTGAGTTAATAAGTAACTGTTTGTGTTTATTTTAAATGCATTGATATAAACATGAATTTAGAGCTTGAGATGATACTATTTTCTGCTTTTGCACTTACCAAAGATATTATAGTACTTAATGCATTCAGAAAATGAGTTTTAGTGCTTATTGCACTCAGAAATCAAATTTTAGTGCTTTATGCACCCATAAAAGAGATTTGTGCTTTTGCACTAGAAAGTTAAAGTAAAAAGAAAAGTGTTTTCAAAACTATAAGTATACCCTCAGAGATTTTCAGAGATTCCAGATTAAATTAGACCAGACCGGTCTATCCTACATCAGTTCACACAGTCCTAGGTAGGGGTAAGTCACTAACCTGGGGGGATAGGTGTTCGAGTTTGTCAGTCGAGTCGCCTTTGCTGATGTGGGGTAGTGTTTCGTGTGCTGTGGTTAGCGTTGAGAAATTCCGCACATAGCCGCGAAATGTCTCAGAGCAAGTGAGCTATGGTTAGCGTTAACAAATTCCGCACATAACCGCAAGACCCCAGATTTAGGGATACTATGATAATTTTGAAAGATATCAGAAAACAATTTTAAAAAGAAAAGCAGATTTGAGAGAAAAGAAATTTTATAATTATTATTCAAGTTATTTATGACTTACAATTATAAGTTTTGAATTTAAAAGCAAACCTATGTTTATATATAAATTCTCTTGTTTAAGTTGATGTTAAGAAATTTAAGTTTGAAATGCTTTAGAAACAGCGAATAGTTTTCAAACGTTTTCAGAGGAGGAAGTTTAGAAAATCAGATTTTCAAATAAAAGAAAGATTATCACTTACTGAGCTTCTAGCTCATTATTTTCTGTTTTATATAAAAACCTCATCAGATACTCTTAACAGATAGCCTAGCAATAGCATTACCTCAAGTGGGCGAGCCAGCGCGACACGACGTCATTTGAGCCGTTCATATTTTTCATCAGTTAGATTTCATGTAAATCTTTTTTTCAAGTGTATAAATGATTTGCAATTGTAAATATTTGTTCGTAACTGTTTTTAAATCATTTTTGAATTAAATATGGTTTATTAAATTGCGTTTGAAAGTTATTGAGTTGATTTGAAAATAAAAAGCATGATTGAGGCCTACGGGCAACCAGAAGTTGGGCTGGTGATAAATTTTAGTCAAAGTGTGATTTTTTTGTAAACAAGTTTTTTGGGAACATAAAAAATGCAGTCGTTATGCTGCCGAAATTTTGTTAGAAAAAATGAGTTTAAAAAAAAAAAGAAAAAAATCTATGCGTTTTCAGTTTTTAAAAGAAAACCAACCCAACAATATTTTAGAAAGTATCAGAGAGTTTAGGGTTTGTTCCACGAGTTTTGCTTAGCCCGACAAGTCGGGTCTGAGAGGGATTCATTGGGATGCCTGGCATGACCTACCGGATCAGAGCTAGAGGTATTCGGGTCGGGTCGCGTCAATATATAACACTTAGAATAAAATATATATATGCTTAAAATTTTCAATTCCAATTGCAAAAACTTTGAAATCAAGTGTAGCACTCACCTTAATTCAAATTTCCTTAAGTGGCTCTAATAGCCTTCTCCGATTCCGCTTCCTCCCTTTTCACCTACACATCTTATTTATGCTTAAAATAAGCTACACTTAATCATACAAAACCCAATACATAGCTTAAAACTCAATTAATTCACTTAAAAACTATTTTACCTACTTACTTCCCTATTCAGTTTCAACTTAATCGAAGCTTTGAAATTCCGTTTTCTTTGCATGAATCCTACTCATTCTTATCTAGAAACACCCCCATACACATAAAACCATCATTCGAAGCTTGAAACGAAAAGTAGTAAAAACATACCCCCTTTGGCCGAATGGTATACCCAGCCTTCCCCCTTGATTTTCTTTGCTCAATTTTTGTTCCAATCATCTCCTTAACTCGCATTTAGATCACCCGTAAAGTGGTTCTGAAAAATTCTAACTTTCGGGTATCCAAACCTAGGAAAAACCTTATTTTTCATCACTTTTTAAGTGCCATTTTTATTCCTTTTCATTCTAATTCTCATTTCTTCTTTCTTTAATACTTCCTTAGTGTCATACATACTTAGACATATTCCATTTCTTCTTTCTTTAATACTTCCTTAGTGTCATACATACTTAGACATATTCATTTAATGCATGAAAACACATACATGGGGTGATATTTCATAGTATCCATTAATGCCCTTCACTTTAAGTTATAAAGACCAAATTATCCAAATGAATTCCTAACATCATTATAAGTTTTTCATAGGTTTCCTTATCACTTTTTCATCATGGAACCACACTTAATAATCTCAATTGACATTGGTTCCATACTTTCCTCATCATAGTCTTACATGGCCTAATACATAATTAATCCATTTCATTCAATTTTTACATTTTTCTTCACTTAGGCATTTTATCAAACACTTGGTGGGCATAAAAATTCACCTAAACCAATTCAAGCAACTTAATATTCATTCCAACAAAACCCTAACACACCAAACCTAATGATTGCCATATAGTTTATACTTAGTTTTTGTCTCAAAAAATTCAACTTAGATCTAAAAAACCCCACCAAAATATCACACAAATATCATGAATAACCACCACAAACACATTTAAAAGTGATGGAACTCACCTATTTTTAACTTTGATTTTGTGCCAAGCTTGTTCTTTTAGCTCAAGGTTGCTTGATTACTTGTTTTGGAAGATAAATTGGCATGAAATCCACTTGATTCACTTCATCTCCATGCATGGCTGAAATTACCCATTTTTCTCCACTCTCTCGGTTTCCTTCTTTCATTTTGGCAAGACTTGCTTCATTTTGTGGTAAGTCAACATATATATATATATATATATATATTAATCTTTTCAAAATGACCATTATGTCCCTTAATTAATTATGCTTTGGCCCTTAGCTTTTGCTTATTCCCTTTTGGCCCATTTCATGTAAACTTATCTCCATTTGATCCTTACTTCACTTTCTCTTAATCCGACTTTGACCACAATTAGGAAAATGTATTTCATTTTAGTCCCTGGTCATACTTACTATTCATTTAATACCATTTACAATTCGTTCCGAAATAAATTTCAAATTAATTTTATGATCACCCATTCTTCAAATTGACTTTACAATACTCTAATTAGATCCCTGAGGACTCAATCCATAGCTTCGAAAACAATTCAAACGGAGTTTAGGTCAACAGTATTCACAATCCTGTCTATAAGGGCATTTTCATCAAGTAACTTTCAGAACCTTCAAAAACTACCCAAACGGACTCATTTTTACTCCGTTTCAGTTTTATTGGATCTTACTAATCATTCCAAGTATTTTTGATTTTCTAAGGTTCGTCTAAAAATTTTACTATTCATTAGATACTATTCACCCGAAAATAATACTATTCATTCATAAATAAGGTCGAGGGCTTACACAAAATCACTCTCAATATTTTGTAATTAATTTATTTCCTTAAAAATTGTTTGACATTTGAAAATAGTATTTAAAAGAGAAGTTAAGAATTTTTATTAAACTTGTTTTCCTTTTTTATTTTTTCCTTTTTATCTAAATATAATGATTTCATCATAATTTTGATTCATTTTCAATATTCTGCAATTAGTTTGTTTCCTTAAAAATTGTTTACCATTTAAAATTAGTATTTCAAAATCATTTTCAATATTCTGTAGTTAATTTATTTCCTTTAAAGTTGAAAAGAGAAGTTAGGAATTTTAGAAAATAAGAAGATATTATCATATACATGAGGATGTGATCAAGTGATTAATGTAGTCACAAATTATTTATCTTTTTTAGTAATTTTCTGTAATGATAATATTGAAATTTTAGAAATAAACTATGTTAGGGTGTACATACAATTGTTTTGGGGTGTAAACATCGTTACTCTTTTTTCCATGAATCAATCTTGATCTACCTCAATCAAGATCTCTAATCCAATAAAAATGGATCCTTAAAATGGGTATTTATCCCATTTTTCCAACAAAAAATCTATAATAGAGCATACATAATTTTTTTAAAGAGTTTATTGGATTTCATAGAGAATTATAACAAAATTAATTTGAAGTTTATAAGAGCCTCTACAATGTTGTTATGGATTGTAAAAAAATTACATGCCACATAGAATGAATAGGCATTAAGTTAAAAAAAAAAAACAAAAACCCGCTCAAATACAATTATTAATCATCAATATCAAGCTGATGTGACAAAAAAAAAAATAGATATTGTTAATATGACTATCTATTTTCAGAAGGTGTGTTAGATAGTTATATCAGTAAATCAATAATTATTTAATTTTAATTTTTCAAATCTAATTAAAAGTAAAACAGAAAAAACATCGAAGCATTAAATGGAAAATATGAAAACATTAAATGGAAATACATGGAGACATTAAATGGAATGCATGAAAGCATTGAAGATCAATTTTTTAATTTGATTGTCTATCAAATGATATCTGTACCATATAGGAAACAAATCTTTTGACATTGATTGTAAGACCCCAATCCAAGTGGACCCGAGAGATTAATTGATATCTAGTTTATTGTTATTAATTTGGTCCGGTTTAAGTTTTAGAAATAAATGAATATTTGGATAAATATTCACTTGGAGAACATTTTTAAAAGAAATTAACAAAGTTGGAGAAAAAAGGAAAAAGAACATAGCAAAAGGTGGGCTGTAAAATGAAAATTTACAAGTTAAAAGATTGAGACAAATTGTGACCGTGCATGGAGAAGGAAAAAGTGACAAAATTGCCAATATTTTATTGAAAAAAAATGGACAATTGTCATGAGATGGTGGATGGCTATTTAAATGGTAGCAAATTTTTAATAAAAAATTAAATTGGATTAACATGAGATAAGAATGAAAAAAAGAGAAGGACATGTGGCATTACTATAGAACCTAGAAACTCTTGTTTCTATGATAAATAACAATTTTCGGATGAATAGTATTTTTGGATGAATAGTATCCGTGTGAATAGCGATTTTTTTGGAAAACAAACTTTCAATACTTTTCATTAACAATATGCACCATGACCTTGTACAGCCATACAATTCTTGTCCTTTTTTAACACAAAGAAATAATTTTTTTTTTCTTTTTTGCTATTTATTTGACCATTTGGTGCCTAAAGGCTAAAGTCTCCACTTTGTCTTATTGTCCATTCAATATCTCATTATATATATATATATATATTTTATTATTATTTTTTTTTTTCAATTGGACTTAATTTAGTCTCAACTCGCTTTAAATTTGGATTTTAATCAATCTTCAAAATCCATTAGGATTCAAGCCTTACATATATAGATATACAAAAACGTAATAAATCCTCATTTCAATCATAACACAAAATTCATAATCTAAAACATTATTTAAAAGAATAAATCATTAATTTCTAATAAATAATAAACACAAAAATATAAATAATCAAGATCTATTAAATTAAGTCAAGATAAAAACAATCCACTTTATTTGTTTATGTTTGTGCACCGGTCCTACTCATTTTTTCTCAACATTTATCATGTCAATTTTCATTTTGCGCCCCACCTTTTGTTATGACATTTTTCCTTTTACACCCCTTTATTCATATATCTTTTATGCTTGAAACTAAATGGGTGCATTTAGTAGAAAATCGGACTATTTTAGTTTTCAATTGCGGCTCACTTAAATTTTTTGAGCTCTATAAATGATTAATTAAACTATTCTGATCACATCAATCGAGCTCTTTAATAAATTCAATAAAATTATTTTTTGGGCTTGTAGTTAAATTGAGTCAATCTATAGATTTCATTTTGGGCTCAATTTATTTTTTGGGTCCACTTGAATTGGGGGCTTTACATTAATATTCATGGGTGTAGGTACAAATTATTTACCTTTTTTAGTAATTTTCATTAATGATAATATTGGATTTATGAAAATAAACCACGTTGGGGTGTACATACAATTTTTTAGGGGTGTAAATATTGTTACTTTTTTTTTTCCCCATGAATCCATCATGATCCGCCTCAATCAAGAACTCTAATCCAATAAAAATGGATCTTTAAAATGGGTATTTATCCCATTTTTCCAACAAAAAATCTATAATAGATCTTACAATTTTTTTTTTTAAATGTTCATTGGATTCCATGAAGAATTATAACAAAATTAATATGAAGTTTATAAGAGCATCTCCAATGTTATCATGGATTGTGAAAAAATTATATACCACATAGGATGAATAGACATTGAATTATAAAAAAAACCTCTCAAATGCAATTATCAATCATCAATGTCAAGCTAAGGTGGCAAAAAATGAAAATAGATATTGTCAACAATACTATCAATTTTCAGAGGATGTGTTAGACCACTATATCAACAAATCATTAATGATTTAATTCCAATTTTTCTAATCTAATTAAAAGTCCAAAAAACATAAAATCATTAAATGAAAAATATGAAAGCATTAAATGGAAATACATGGAGACATTAAATGGAAATGTGTGGCAGCATTGGAGAACAATTTTTCAAATTGAATGTCTATGACGTGACCCGATCCGGATGCCTCTAGCTTTGATTCGGTAGGTCACGCTGGGCACCCCAATAGATCCCTCTCAGACCAAACTCGTCGGGCTAAGTGAAACCCGTGGAGCGAATCCTAAACTTTCTGATACTTTCTAAAACATTGTTGGGTTGGTTTTCTTTAAAAACTGAAAACGCGTAAGAATTTTTTTTTTTAAAACTAATTTTTCTAACAAAATTTGGGCAGCATAACGACTGCATTTTGGACATTCCAGAAAAATCTGTTTACAAAAAAATTACACTTCGACTAAAATCCATCACCAACCCAACTTCTGGTTGCCTATAGGCCTCAAACATGCATTTGATTTTCAATTCAACTCAATAAAATCCAAACACAATTTAATAACTCACATTTAACTCAAAAACAATTTAAAAACACTTACAAACAATTAATTACAAATTACAAATTATTCATACAATTCAAAAAGAGATTTACATGAAAATATAGTCAATGCAAAATCAACTGCTCAAGTGACGTCGTGTCACGCTGGCTCGCCCACTGGAGGTAATGCTACTATTCAGCTATCTGCTGAGAGTACTTAGGGAGGTTTTTATATAAAAACAGAAAAATAATGAGCTAGAAGCTCAGTGAGTGATAATTTTTCTTTTCTTTGAAAATCTAATTTCCAAACTTTTTCCTCATAAAACATTTGAAAACAATCTTTATTTCTTTAACAATTCAAACTTTAATTTCTTAAACTTAATTGAAACAAGAGAATTTATATATAAATGCAAGCATGTATTTAAACTCAAAACTCATAGCTTAAAATCACAATTAGCTTGAATACTAAACAAAAAATCTCTTTTTCTTTCGAATTCACTTTTCTTTTAAAACTATTTCTGAATCTCTTTCGAAATTATCATAGTACCCTTAACTCTAGGGTCAAGTGGCGGTTTTGAATTGACACCAACCGTGACAACTCTGCTCTGAGACATCTCGTGGCTATGTGCGGAATTTCCCAGCGCTAACCATAACATGCGAAACACTACCCCACATCAGCAATGGCAACTTGACTGACAGACTCGGACACTTGTCCCCTCAGGTTAGTGACTTATCCCTCCCCAAGACTGTGCCAATTGATGTGGGATAGATCGGCCGGGTGACAAGACCCAATCCGAAACCCTTCATACATATGTCCGGAGGGCCATACCTGACACCCCAACGGAATCCTCCTAGACCTTGTAAATTGGCCTAAAAGAAATCCATAGAACGAACCCTTAAAATCTTTTCTTATTTTGCAAAACTAGAATAGGTTGGATTTTTTTTTTCCTTTTTTATAGAAATTTCGATAGCATAACAGTTGCGTTTTAACTTAACCAAAATAACCTGCAAAGGAAAATACAATTCCATATACTTTCATTTTCCAACCCAACTTCTTCCACAACCATACATTTCAATCATAAATTCATTTCGTAAAAAATCAAAAGCATGAAATCGTAATTCAAATACTTTGTAACTTATGCAATGATTTAAAAACTAGGAATTTTATTGTCATAAATAAATCTGGACCACTCATATACAACTTAAAATATATATAAATACATGATTCCTTTCAGACATAGAGTATACAACATATTTATGCAGAAGCATTGTCGCGTCATTGCCCACTTACTCTTTTGGAGGAGCCCTTTCATCTCGGTCACCTACATCTGTACCTGAAGAGGTTTTTAACATAAAATAGAAAAATGATGAGCTATCGGAGCTCAATGAGTGCTTAATCTCTTTTAACTTAAATTATTTTGTTTCTCAAAATACCTCCTTAAAAATATTTTCAAAACACATTTATATTTCTTAAAACTTATCATAGGTTTTTAAAATTGATTTCATTGCAAAATTATACGTAGAAGACTTATAAAAATGCATGTGTACCTTAGACTTCACATAAAGCTTATAAAACCATAATACTCTTAAGAGTATCCACTTCATATAAAACCTATAATTTGGAAAGCAATGAGAACTTATATATATACATATAACGTGTCATAAAACTTAAAAATTAATTTCTTAGACTTTCTCAATTTAATTACTAGTATCAAAGCATACGTAAAGAACTTTAAAACTTATGTATATATAAAACTTCATATGGCTCACAACTTATAAAGAAACTTAATACCTTTCTTCAATTTCAAAGCATACACATGAAACTATCAATTCATAATTGCATAAAATTCCATATAAAGCTTTTAATTTGAGCAACATCTTGAACTTATACATAAAAATTCATACAGAATTTATAATTTCTTAAAAGTTGCATTAACTTAGAATTTAAATAACAATTTTAAATGTTTAGATACATAAAGTCTTATATCAAAACTTATAAAATTCAGGGATTCATAAACTTTGTAGAAAACATATTCCTTTCAATGTGTAATATGCATGGA
Source organism: Nephelium lappaceum (assembly GCA_021234005.1). Lineage (NCBI taxonomy): Eukaryota > Viridiplantae > Streptophyta > Magnoliopsida > Sapindales > Sapindaceae > Nephelium > Nephelium lappaceum. Next base: position 25,610,387 of record CM037998.1, read on the forward strand.
AAACTTATAAAACTTATATAATTTCATGTAAAAATTATAGATTGAAAACGTATAGAATTTCAAGCACTTAAAAATCCACTTATGGTAGAATCAATAAAATATTTTTCTTTATTTTTGATATTTCAAATGCTTACTTTGTTTTTCGAAAAGCACCATTCGTACCCCATAATGTTTACAACCCTGCGATAGCTATGATATGCTAATTGACGTGCAGCCACGTGACGCTTTTAACAGCCACCAACCGTGACACTTACTTACTTACAAAGACATCTCGTATTTATGTCCAAAATGTTACATCACTAACCATAACACGAGATTATATCCCACAAAAGTAGAGGCGACACGACAGACTTAAATCCCCCCTGAGTTAGTGATGCATCCCCCCTGAATTTGTCATACTATTGTGGGATATACCGGCCGAGTCTAAAACTTACTTATAAGGGTGGGTATACTTATGACTTTTGAAAACTTAATTTATTTTCTTACTTAGTGCGGAAGTACAAAATATCATTTTATACTTAATCATACTTAAACCTCATATATATATATACTTAAAACTTAATATGAAACTTTGATTTTAATAAACACATAAAATAGCTTAATAAAACCTCATATGAAATTTAGATTATAATAAACATTTAAAATGACTTATTAAAACTTCATATATATGTATTAATGCAAAATATACATAAATAATCCATAAAAAGTTCACATTTGATGAGCCTCATAAAATCATATAAATTACAAACTTATAAATTAATAAACTTTTAAAATCACTTATAGGAAAATCAAAATTTCTTTTCTTTGCATAACATAAACTTGGCTTCATTTATAAAAAGGAGTTTAGAACTTAATCTTAATACTTGAATTTCATCTCATACAAACTCATACTTATAAACCATAAATAATAACCTTTTGACTTCCAAAATAACAATACGTTTATAAAACACTTACTATTTAAAACAAACATAAACGCATACATATAATTTCCTTAAATAATAACTTAGGAAATTTTCTTATAATTCAATTTCTTAAAGAGTTTTATAAATTTATTCTGAATATTTTAAAACAATATATATCACTTACAATAAAACAACTTTTTATAATTTCCAAATTTGATTGCAATTGCTTTAAAATTAAGTGTAGCACTCACCTTAACTTTAAATTTCCTTAAGTAAGCTCCATTAGCCTTCATTGGTTCCGCTTCCTTCCGTTTTACCTACACATCACATAATTGCTTAAAGCACACTCATTTTAGCTTCACAAAGCTTATCACATAACTTACAACTCAACTAATTCAAGGAATTACTATTTTACCAACTTACTTCCCTATTCGTTTTCAACTTAATCGAGGCTTTAAAATTCCATTTTCTTTGCATGGACCTTACTTATATACACCTATGAGCATCTCCATATACCTGAAATAATTTTCTGGAGCCCGAAATGAAAAGTCAAAATTTTGGTACCCCTTTAGGCCGAGAACTGTTCACAGCCCATTCTAGGGCTGCTCTTCACCTCATTTTTGCTCCATTCATCTCCCTAACTCGTATTTGGATTACCTGTAATACGGCTTTGAAAAATTCCAACAAACGGGTGGCGAAAACTAGGAAAAACCACATTTTTTCATCACTTTTTCAATGTCATTTTCACCATTTCCATTATAAAATTCTAACTCTCTTTTCCTTAATGTCATACATACTTAAATATACTCATTTAATGCATGAAAATACATACATGAGGTGATATTCCATGATTCTCACCAATGCCCTTCACTTGAGGCAATTAGAGATAATTTATCTAAATGAATTTCTAACAATTTTATTAACTTATCCTCGGTTTCTCCATCAAGTTTTCAACATGGAATCATGCTTAGTAACATCAATTGACCTTGGTTCCATACTTCCCTCAATATGTTCTTACATGGCTTAGCACAAAAACAATTCATTTCTTTCAATTTCTTCATTTTATTTCACTTAGACATTTATCAAACACTTGGTGGGCAACTCATTTTAACTAAAACCAATTCAACACAAACTTAAGGATTCTCCCATACAAACCCTAGCCTATCAAACTTAATGATTTCCATGAGGTTTACACTTACTTTTTGTCTCATAAAATTCTACTTCAGTCATATATAAAACCCCATGTCAAAAGTCCAACCAAATAACCAACACAACATCATCACACAACCATCAACACCATATCATAGAAATGGGTTCAAAATGATAAACTAACCTTTATTTTGCTTGATTTCTTGCTTCCAACTTGTTCCTCTAGCTTAGAGTGGATTGAATTCTTGGTTTGGAACTAAAAAATGCATGAAAATCACTTGATTCTCCCTTTGGTTTCTTTCATGGCCGAGTTTCCCCTTTGCTTCCACTCTCTCTCGGTTTTGCTCTTGTTTTTGGTGTCAGAATGGTGTCAAAAATGACTTAAGGATTGTATTTATACTAATCTTTCTCAAAAATGACAAGTGTGTCCCTTAATTAATTAGATTTTGGCCCTTAGCTTTTGCTTATTCCATTTTGGCCCATTTCATGTAAACTTATCTCTATTTGATCCTTACTTCACTTTCTCTTAATCCCACTTTGACCACAAGTAGGAAAACTTATTTCATTTTAATCCTTTGTCACACTTACTATTCATTTAATACTATTTACAATTCATTTCAAAATAAATTCCAAATTAATTCTATGATCGCCCATTCATCAAAATGACTTTACAATACTCTAATAAGATCCCTTAGAACTCAATCCATGGCTTCGAAAAAATTTCAAACAGAGTTTAGGTCAACAATATTTACAATCCTATCCATAAGAGCGTTTTCGTCGGGTAACTTTCGGAACCTTAAAAAACTACCTAAACGGACTCATTTTTACTATGTTTCAATTTTATTGGGTCCTACTAATCATTCTAAATATTTTCAATTTTCTAGGATCCGTCTCAAAATTTCACTATTCATCGGGTAGTATTCACTCAGAGATACTATTCACCCGAAAATATTACTATTCATCCATAAATAAGGTCGAGGACTTACACTGGGTCTAATCTGATCTAGAAATCTCTGAGGGTATACTAATGGTTTTGAAAACATTTTTCTTTTCTTTTCTCAATTCAAACTAGAAGACTTATTTTTTGAAATTTCTTTTCAACAATCTCATTTGTGCATATAAATTGAAATTCTCATTCAAGCAATAAATCATGTTGATATCAACGCATTTAAAATAAACTCAAGCAATCACTTATCAAATTAATTTAATAATTTGAAATACTTTTAAAATCTTTAAAATAAAACTCACTCATAAAATTGATAGCTGAAAATGGCTCGTGCGGAGCCCCTACTCCTCTCGCCTCGATCTCTGCGCGTCTTCATCACCTATACAACATATGGATACGTAAATTTACGTTCGTGTCAACTTCTAGAAACTTGAAATAGTCAAATTATACAATCGCCCTTCAAACTAGTTTATCGCACGATTCGATTTCTCTTTAAATTTTTTTGATAAACATCAATCCATTAATTTCTCAACTCATTTTCACTCAAAACCAACCAACAACGAATCGTAATAAAATCCGCTTTGAAATCAACTTAATCATCAACATAATCTTCAACAAAAACACTTCCAAAAACTTGAATACTGACCCCTTTTTCTTCCTCACGAAATCATTCTCTTCCTCTTTGCGCTGAGCTCGATTTGGGACTGGGTTCGGGCTAGATCTCCTTCCTCCTTCTCCTCCGCGTGGCCTCTCTCTTCGTCAGCCAAACCTCCCTTCGTGACACTATTTTAGGTCTGATTTGGAGCTGTTTTTGGTGGCCGATCTGGTGCGTTTAGGGTCTGATCTTTCTCTCTTCCTTCTCATCTCTTCCTCTCTTACTCTCTCCTTCTCGATCTGTTGTAGTTCCGTTGTTAATCGAGTTTCGTTCATCTTCGTTTCTGCTTGGCGACGGGTCTGGTTTACGTGCGATTCTAGTCGAGTTCGGTGAGGTTTACGGTTGGACGAGCTGGACTTGACGTCGGGTTTAGATGGCCAGAGCAGTTCCTCGTCGTCATCGTTGACGTGCTAGTTTGTGCGTGGCGAGGTCCGATTCTATCGTCGGCTTGAGCTGGATTGGAGCTGAGTTTGACTAAGTTTTGGTCGGCATCGGGCTGAGCTGGTCGGAGCGCTGCATAGTCAACGTCGTCCTCATTTTCTTCTTCTTCTTCTTCTTTTTCTTCTTCTTTTCTTCTTCTTCTTTTGGATTCACGACAGCCCTCTCTCTCTCTCTCTCTCTTTTGTGATTTAAGACAAACTTTGGCTTCATGTTTTCCTCAACAAACAATTTCCATAATACCGATTACACCCTGAGAAAATTTCATTCTCATACCTTGGCTTTTAACTTAATTTCACTTTAACCACAATTATTAAATCTTATCTTCGATTTAGTCCCTTGTCACCTTAAATAATTACTCAATTTCGTTCACTATTTTACCCTTTCATTTAATCTCCGATCAAATTTAAATCGATCTCTAAGGGTTCTCTATACCCTTAGGCGCTTCCGTGAATCATTTAGGGTCTCTATTCGTTATTTAGGGACTATTTTCTAGGAGATCCGTAAAAGTACGATAGAGGACTTACAATCTATCAAATGATTTTTATACCATATAGGAAATAAATCTCTTGACATTGATGACATGATGTTTTTTTTTTAAGACACAATCCATGAGAGCATTAAAGATGCTTTAAAATCTATAAATTCCACCAAAATTGATCATTAAAAAATTTCATTAAACTGAAATAAATTCTAGATTAAATACTCCTTCCTTAATATCTTTTTTAACAAAGAACCATTTGATATCGGCCAAATATATTCACATTTGATATTATTAAATTTGTACAAATTGTTTATGAATATAAATAGGCTCGTATAACTCAAAATTATTCATTATTTGTATATTGTTTGCAAACATGTCTAAGGTTAAGATGGTTCATTTCATTCTCACAGTGACCTTTCTCGTTTTCATGGCATAAACACCAGCATATACAAAGTCGTTGTTTCCTGATAGATACACAGTTCACATCACTAATGACTTCACTGGTAACTAGACACCACTGCGAATGCATTGTTGGTCCGAAAGAGATGATTTGGGAGAGCATACTCTTTGGATGAAGAACGTGTTCCATTTTAGTTTTCGGGAGGATTTTTTTGGACGGACTCATTTTCAGTGTAAAATGCATCATGGTACACAAGTGAAGATTGTTGATGTCTTTTATTCTAGGCATAGTCTTTTCCAATGTCTGTAAGGGATTTGCTATATTTCTGTAAGAAATGATGGATTCTATTTGAGGGTTCATCAAAATCTATGGCATAAGTATAGTGAATGGTGATGAATTAATGTAATAAAGAAGTACCAATAATTATCACTCATGTTCTCCTATATTATATCAATAATCTAAAGCTATCAGTTATTTTATATGCCTAATATTGGCTTTTTTTTTTTCCCTTTAATTTTACAACTGTTGTTTATCAGAGTGATGTGGAAAATAATATATTAAAGACATTGGCTTACACAAAGAAGTAGTGTTTATCTAAGTGTATGAATTGTATTACGAAGAAAGAAAATTTGAATTCGTCAATAATTCCGTATGGAGTACTTGAAATAAAAAAAATTTCTTGATGTATGCTCTAATTATTTTATCCTCTTTAACTACATACATTAATTTCATCATGATTTTGATTCATTCTCAATATTCTGCAATTAATTTGTTTACTTAAAAATTGTTTGATATTTGAATTTAGTATTTAAAAGAGAAGTTAAAATTTTTATTAAACTTGTTTTCCTTTTATACGTTTTCCTTTTTAACTAATTATCATAATTTCATCATAATTTTGATTTATTCTCATTATTCTGTAATTAATTTATTTCCTTAAAAATTGTTTGATATTTGGATTTAGTATTTAAAAGAGAAGTTAAGATGTTTATTAAACTTGTTTTCCTTTTATATGTTTTCCTTTTTAACTAATTACAATAATTTCATCATAATTTTGATTCATTCTCAATATTCTTCAATTAATTTATTTTCTTAAAAATTGTTTAATATTTCAAATTAGTATTTCAAAATCACTCTCAATATTTTGTAATTAATTTATTTCCTTAAAAATTGTTTGACAATTGAAAATAGTATTTAAAAGAGAAGTTAAGAATTTTTATTAAACTTGTTTTCCTTTTTTTATTTTTTCCTTTTTATCTAAATATAATGATTTCATCATGATTTTGATTCATTTTCAATATTATGCAATTAGTTTGTTTCCTTAAAAATTGTTTACTATTTGAAATTAGTATTTCAAAATCATTCTTAATATTCTGTAATTAATTTACTTAAAAATTGAAAAGGGAAGTTAGGAATTTTAGAAAATAAGAAGATATTATTGATGTAACTCGATCCAGATACCTCTAGCTCTAATCCGGTAGGTCACACCGGGTACCCCAATGGATCCCTCTTAGACCAAACTCGTCGGGTTAAGCGAAACCTATGGAGCAAACCCTAAACTTGCTAATATTTTCTAAAACATTGTTGGGTTGATTTTCTTTAAAAACTGAAAATATGTAAGAATTTTTTTCTATTTTTAAACTCATTTTCTAATAAAATTTCGGCAACATAACGGCTACATTTTTTACGTTCCAGAAAAACCTATTTACAAAAATCAACAGTTCAACTATTATACAGCACCAACCCAACTTCTGATTGCCCGTAGGCCTCAAACATGTATTTAATTTTCAAATCAACTTGATAAAATTCAAAACACAATTTAATAAACCACATTTTACTCAAAACGATTTAAAACACAATTACGAATGAATAATTACAAATTACAAATTATTTATACAATTCAAAATGGGGTTTACATGTAAATAGGCTAAATGCAAAAATAGGCGACTCAAAATGGCGTCGTATCGTGCTACCTAGCCCACTGGAGGTAATTTCGCTATTCGGGTACTTGCTAAGGGTATTTGAGGAGGTTTTTATACAAAAACATAAAAATAATGAGCTAGAAGCTCAGTGAGTGATAATTTGCCTTTTCTTTAAAGATTTGATTTCTAAACGTCCTTCTCGAAAAACGTTTGAAAACAATTCTTTATTTCTTTAAGCATGTCAAAATTTAATTGCTCAAGCTCAATTTAAACATGAGAATTTATATATAAATGCAAACATGCTTTAAATTCAAAACTTGTAACTTTAAAATTATAAGTAGCTTGAATAATAATCATAAAATTTCTTTTCTTTCAAATCTACTTTTCTTTTAAAGCTATTTCTTGATATCTTTCAAAAATACCATAGTATCCCTAACTCTGGGGTCATGTGGCCTCTGTACGAGGGATGTTCCAATGTAGAGAACCATATGTGACAACTTTGAGACATCTCACGGCTGTGTGCGGAATTTCCTAACACTAACCATAACATGCGAAATACCACTCCACATCAGCAGAGGCGACTCGACTGACGGACTAGGACACTTTGTCCCCCCAGGTTAGTGACTCATCCCTCCCCAAGACTGTGCCAATTGATGTGGGATAGACCGGCCGGGTCTAATCTTTTTTGAAAACCTCTAAGGGTATACTAATGGCTTTGAAAATGTTATTACTTTCTTTTCTCAATTCAAACTTGAAAACTTGGTTTCTGAAATTTCATTTTAACGACCATATATATGCATATAAAATCAAAATTCTCATTTCAAGCTGTAGCTCATGCATATATCAACACATTTAAAATAATTTCAAGTAAGCAAATGATTTATCACATCCAACTTAACAATTTGAAATACTTTTGAAATCTTTAAAATAAAACTCACTCACAAAAATGGAAAACTGCAAACTGCGAACGATGCACATAGAGCCCCTACTCCTCTCGCCTCAATCCTTGCATGTCCTCGTCACCTACACAACATAAGTATACATAAATTACGTTTGCATCAACTTCTGGAAACTCGAAATAATTAAAATTACACAATTGCCCCCAAGTGACCCTTTTTAAGCATAAACCTCCCTTTTTAATTTCTTTATCGATTCTAGGGTTCCGAACTCCATTTTCTTTGCATGGAACCTATTTATTATCACCTAGAGACGTTCTGACACTAACAGAATCACATTCGGAGACTTCAAATGAAAATCATCCGATTTTGACCACTTTAGGCCGAACACTATTCACGGCCCTACTCGGGGCTTTTCTTTGTTCCATTTTTGCTCCAAACACCTTCCCAACTCACCATCTAGTCGATCCAAGAGTCAGTATGGAAGGAAACGGCCATCGGGTAAGCGTTTTAGGCTAAAAATACGTTGTTTTCGCTACTAATTTCAGGCGTTTTCTTGGTTTTGATTTCTAAATTTAATCTTTCACTTTTAATAGTCTCAACATGCCTAATTAACTCTTTAGGGTCATCAAAACTTTCAACAGATGCAGTGTAAGTTAATTTATGGAATCGCCCTTCAAACTAGTACATTGAGCATTTGATTTTTCTCTTCAAGTTTTTGGTATTTTCTTGGTTTCCTAAGCCTCCAATAAACTCAAAATGACGTCCATTTCATTCGACTTATCATCGGATGATTTTGCCCCTATAATAACCTTAAATTTCCAAATTTAACCTTAAACTAAAACTCTCAAACTCTAACACTAAAATTCCATTTAATACACAACAATCAACAACACAAATCGTAACAAAACCCACCTTAAAACCAACTTAATCACCAACAAAATCATCAATAATAACCATTTCAAAACTTGAACAACTTACCCCCTTTTTTTCCTCATGAATTCATCCTCTTCCTCTTCATTTTGGTTTCATTTCTGGACTGGCTTGGGTACGAAAATGGCTGGGTTTCAGTTGGATCTCCTTCATTCTTCTTGTCATTCGCTCCCTCTTTCTCTTCCTCAATTGGATTTCCCTTCTTCTTCCTTGATCTATCGTCGTGCATCTCTGCTTTAGTGGCTGTTCGATCATACTTAGAGTCTGATTTGGTGTCAGTTTCGAGCTAGGAATGGTGTGGATTAGCTGGGTTTTCTTATGCCTCTCCTTCCTCACATGATCTCTCTCTCCCTAGCTCAATCTCCCTTTTTCTCTCTTCGTTCTGCCGTTTGGTTTATGCGTGCGTACGGTCGGTTTTGGTCCCATTTTGCATTGGCTTCTAGTCTGGTTTGGCAAGCTTAGCGTCGAGTTCTTGGTGGTTGGGATGGCAGCTTGGTGCTTCTTCTTCTTCTTTTCTTCTTCTTCTTGTTTTGGTCTATGCGTGACTTTCTTCTATTTTGTTTTTGTGATTCAATTAATTTTGTGTTCATGTTTTCCTCCACAAACAACTTCAATAATAACGTCATGCCTTGAGAAAATTTCATTCTCATCCCTTAGCTTTTCGCTTAATTCTAGTTTGACCACAATTATTAAATCTTATCTTCAATTTAGTCAATTGTCACATTAAAAAATTACTCAATTTCGTTTACCATTTTACCCATCCATTTAATCTCCAACTGGGTTTAAATCGATCTCTAAGGATTTTCTACAACCTTAGGCACTTCCATTGACCAGTTAGGGTCTCAAATCATTACCTATGGACTATTATTGGGAAATTTATAAAATTAAAAATAGAGGGTTTATAATTTCTCCCATCCTTATAAAAATTTTGTTCTCGAAATTAAATTACATACCCGATTCAAAGAGGTGCGAATACTGTGCATGCATTTGCTCCTCATGCTCCCATGTAACTTCCTTTGATCCATGATTCCTCTGTAAGACTTTGACTAATGGTATCACTCTACGGCGCAACACCTGCTCCCTACGATCTAAGATCTCCACAGGCTACTTTTCATAGGTCAGATTCTCTTTCAGTTGCACTGACTGCTCTCTAAGGATATGTGAAGGATCTACTACATATTTCCATAACATGAAAACATGGAATACGTCGTGGATATTTGCTAGCTCTGGTGGCAGCTTCAGATGATACGCCACCTCTCCAATCCTCTCCACGACCTCATACGACCCTATGTACTGCGGACTTAGCTTGCCTCACTTTCTGAATCTAAGCACTCCTTTCCATGGCGAGATCCATAGGAACACTTTGTCACCCACCTGAAATTCCAAATCTCTCATTAGATTGTCCGCACAGCTTTTTTATAAACCCTCATTCACATGCGTGACTAGTTTAGTATTAGTAGATGAGCTAAGTTAAGGGACATTGAGTTTAAGAGTGTTAAGGACCAAATTGTAAAAAATCAAGACTTTCCATGGTCAAGAGCAATTTTAAAAGGTTTAGGGTCATAGTATAATATCAAAAGGTGGTCAAATGAGTCAAACGAGCCTTATATATAATCAAACACTTAGTCATTTTGGGCAAGAGAGGCATACATACGGGAACAAAAAGAAACCAAAGAAAGTTATGGCAACCAAGGGGGAAGGAAGAGAAGTATAGGTGATCATCCAATCCAAGACTTCCCACTCATCAAGTTAAGCTGTCCCAAGTTTGATTAACATCCCAAGAGCTTAATTCAAGTTAAAAGAGATAAGAATTCTTGAATTGAGATTAGTTTGGTGGAACTTTAAGTATGATTCCGTGTTGGTTTCAAGTTAAGTTTTGAGTTGATTTTTTATAGGGCTTTGGTGCTAGTGTAAATCCTCATTCGCATACATGACTAGATAAGTAGAAGTAGTCAAGCTAAGTTGAGAGCATAGAGTAAGATAAGCAATTTTTTTTTAAATATTCAATAAAGAGATGAAGGAGATTAATAAACAAGTGACTAATGCCAAATTCAAGTTTTTAAATTGTGTAGAGAACTTGATAAAAGTCATGGAATATGATTTTAGAACAAGTTCCAAGAAGGGGCATTTTAGTCATTGTCATTGGAGTCATAAGTTAGTATGACCTATGAACTAAATTGAAAGAAGTTCATAAGTTAAAGGTCAACATGGGATAAGTAAAAATTAAGTGGAAAAAATCAATTAAAGAAAGGATACAATGGTCATTTATGGAATTGTTAAAGCTATATATACCACACTTAGAGAAATTTGAAGCAATTCTCGCCAGAAACACAAGTCAACCCGTGAGTCACAAACAAGAAGAGAGAAACGAGAGACAAAGAGAGGTGAGTGTGTGTGGTTCAGCCAAGAAGACAAAAAGGGTGATCAAAGTTGTTTCAACTCATTTTTGGACTTCTAATCCATCAATCAAGCCTCCCTAAGCTAGGATATCAAACTTGAAGCAAGAATCAAAGCCAAATAACGTTAGTTTGCTCATTTTTGGATTAGTTTTTGTGATGTTGGTGTTGGTTATTTTGATGACGTTTGAGTTGGTTTTGGCGGGAAGTTTTTATCTATGTTGAGAGATGATTTATTGGAGACTTGAAAGCATGTGAAAGATGGCATGGAAACCTACTAAAATTGATGGGTTAGTGTCGGCATGATATAGATTTTTAGTGGATTTTGGATTGGAAATCAATGAAATGACATGTAGACTAAATGTATGACAAAATGCCTAAAAGAACCAACATTTATGTATGTTGTCATATGTTGTTGTATAGTTTTGCACGTTGCCATAAACTCTTTTCACAACATGCATTCTTTGCATGTTGTCATAGGTGGTTACCTACAACAATATAGACCTCATGCACGTTGACTTTTAAATATTGTCATAGACAAATTTTGTAAGATCGAGTGAGGCGAGTTGTGTTGATGTGATGTGAGAGAAAGACTATCCTGCCTCTAATTTTATGAAAGACACTCATTTCAGTCCCTAATATACAATGCACATAAATTGACAGTTCTAAGAGCTCAACACCCAAAATTAGATACAGCACACACATATCATACTTATGGCAAAAATCACCACAATGTGCCAATTTACAAATGAATTAGTTTAATCATTCAAAAAGCTTTCTAATTATAAATATAATTTTGGACTCGTGTATTCCATGATAATTAATTATGGCAAACTATTATGTTCTTCAATAGCATAACTAGAGATTTCAGAATCCAAAAGCATGTTTGATTAATAACTAATGATTGTCGTCACGCTAGATAAATTAACTAATTATTGTTTTCTAATTTCGACTAGAACGTTTTTTTCAAAAACAAATTTGGAATACAATACAAAAACTCTAACCAAGCAGCAAAATTTGTCTTTGAAAAATTGTTCTATCGACTCTTTTAAAAAATGAAGAATTGTATTTATATTTTGTATCAGATAGCAAAACAAACACGAGGACCAATTTTCATTATCAAAACAAATGAAGCGGCAAGTTGAATGACGATCTCCTAGGCCAACAATATAACCCACCTAAATTGATAAGGATGAAGAAGTTGCTATTATTATTAACTATTTAAAGTTAATAATAATAGAAAATCATAAGTTAGTTCATTGCCAAGAAGTAAACAATCAATCTAAGAAACTAATACAGAACATGATTTTAGCAATAAATGGTAATTATTTATCACAAATATTAAATGAAAACGATATAAATACATATTGAAAGCTGAACTCATGCTGTAGAAAAGATGGACAAGACAGACAAATAACAAATTTTTTAGTATACATTCCATTTGTCATTAATTTGATTTAACTTGCAGAGCAAGAAGTGTGTTAGAAGAATTAAAGATAATGAGTATTTGATCACTACAAGAAATTTTGTCTACGACAACATTTAAAAGACAACACAAATGAGATCTACGTTATTATAGGTTACTTATGGTAACATGCAAATAATGCATATTGTGGAAGGAGTTTACAACAATATGCAAAATGTGCAAAATTGTGCAAAACCATATGGCAACATGAAAAATCATGCACGTTGCCAAAATCGTACAAAAGCATGTTGTTATAAATTATTATTCATAAATAGAGTGTTTTAAACACATATTCATATGAAATACTTTATTTGCACAATTTTTCACAGTTTTAGAAATGTGCATGATTTTATATTTTGTCATATGGTTTTGCACATTGCCATAAACTCTTTTGACAAGATGCATTCTTTGTAGGTTGTCATAAGTAACCTACAACAATATAGATGACAGATCCAATTCAAATCTTACTGTACTTACATCTGAAGGGCCCCGCCTGACACCCTAATGGATCCCTCCTAACCCTACTTAATGGGCTAAGAGAAATTCGAGGAGCGAACCCTTAAAATCTTTTCTTACTTATAAAACTAGAATGGGTTGGATTTTTTTTTTTTTTTCTAGAAAATTCAGCAGCATAACGACTGCATTTTTGAAATTTCCAAAATAACTGCGAGGGAAATTACACTTCTAACTATTTTTATGTTCCAACCCAACTTCTTCTACAAACATATATATTTCAAATCATAAATCTATTTCGTTAAAATTCATAAGCATAAAATCAAAATCAAGCTAGATTACATGTCACAACATGATTTAAAATTAAAACTTTTGTATCGTAACTAAATATGGACCACTCATTTATAATTTAAAATATGTATATACATAATTTCTTTCAAATACAAAGTATGCAATGTATTTATACAGAAAAAATGTCATGTCCGTGCCCACCTACTCTTTTGGAGGAGCTCCTCCGTCTTGGTCACTCATTTCTATCCCTGAAGAGGTTTTTATCATAAAAACAAAACCATGAGTTATGAAAGCTCAGTGAGTGCAAATATTTCCTTTTTAACTTAAAATGTTTTATTTCTTAAAAATACCTCCTTAAAAATCTTTTCAAAATGCATTTATATTTTTTAAAACATTCTCATAGATTTCAAAACTCATTTCGTTGTAAAACGTAAGTACTAAATCCATAAAATACATATGTACATTAAATCTCATATAAAACTTATAAAATCATAAAACTCGTAAGAGCATTCTCATAGAGCCTGGAAAATCATATCCAGGCTGTCTAGTGTATGCAGTAAAGGTGAAAGACAGCAGATTGAGATTAGACGATATTTCTGTAGTTAGGGAGTTTCCAAATGTGTTCCCATATGATCTTCCTAGTTTGCCATCGAACAGAGGGATTGAATTTGAAATAGAATTAGTCCTTGGAACTACACCCATTTCTATGACACTCTAGAGGATGACTCCTACAAAACTGAAAGAATTAAGAGTATAGATGGAATAATTGGTCAATAAGGGGTTTGTTCAGCCGATTACTTCACTATAGGGAGCACCAATGTTATTTGTGAAGAAGAAAGATGGTAGTATAAGGTTATGCATTGATTACAAACAGTTGAGTAAAGTGATGGTGCATAATCAATACCCGTTTCCCAAGATAAATGATTTGTTTGACCAACTTTAGGGGTTAAAGTGTTTTCCAAGATAGTCTTGAGATCTGGGTATCATCAGCTAAAAATACGCGGCGAAGATGTTCCTAAGACTGCATTCAGAACTCGATGTGGACATTATAAGTTTCTAGTCATGCCTTTTGGGCTGACGAATGCCCTCGCAGCTTTTATTGATTTGATAAACAGGGTGTTCCATGATTATTTAGACAAGTTTGGCATAGTGTTCATTGATGATATATTGGTGTATCCGAGTAGTAAGAATGAACATGTAGAGCATCTAAGGATTGTCTTACAAACTCTAAGGGAATAACAACTCTATGCCAAACTTAGTAAGTGTCAGTTCTGGTTAGATAGAGTTGCCTTTCTAGGACATGTGATTTCAGCTGAAGGAATTAGTGTAGATCCTCAGAAGATTGAGGCTATAATGAATTGGAAACAACCTACTAATGTAACTGAGGTTAGGAGTTTCTTGGGATTGGTAGGTTATTACAGAAAATATGTGGAAGGATTCTCCAAATTAGCATTGCCATTGACTAAGTTAACAGGAAAGGAAGAAAAGTTTGTGTGGTCAGATGCATGCCAACAGAGTTTTGATGAGTTGAAGAAGAGAATGACCTTAGCCCCAGTACTCACTCTTCCATCAGGAGACGATGGTTTTATAGTATATTGTGATGCTTCAAGACAAGGTTTAGGGTGTGTATTGATGCAACAGGGAAAGGTAATAGCATACGCTTCCAGATAGCTAAAGAAACATGAACTGAACTACCTTACCCATGACTAGGAACTCACAACAGTGGTATTTGCTTTAAGAATATGTAGACATTATTTGTGTGGAGTTCCTTATCAAATTTTTACAGATTTTAAGAGCCTGTAGTATTTGTTGACACAAAAAGAATTGAACATGAGACAAAGACGGTGGATTGAGCTTATTAAAGACTATGATTATACTATTGAGTACCATCCAAGGAAGGCGAATGTGGTAGTAGATGCTTTAAGTAGGAGACCCCCAAATTCAATAGCTCAGATGAAGGCGGTATATATATCATTATTAGTTGAGTTGAGGTCATGAGGGGTGAAGTTAGAAACAATAGATACAGGAGCACTGCTAGCTACCTTTCATGTTCGACCTATTCTAATTGACCGCATCAGGGAATTGCAAGCTCAGGATCCTTAGTTGGTTAAGATTAGAAGTGAAGAGAAGTCGAAGCAACGAGAGGATTTCTCAGTAGGAGATAATGGTACACTGATGTTAAGTCACAAACTATGCATACCAAACATAGGTGTTCTGAATTAGGAAATCATTGGATGAGGCGCATTCCTCGACTTATGTTATGCATCCAAGGAGTACGAAAATGTATCATACATTGAAGGAACATTACTAGTGGAACAATATGAAAAGGGAAATAGTTAAGTACGTCTCAAGATTTTTAATTTGTCAACAAGTGAAAGCAGAACACTAGAAGCCTGCAGGTCTATTACAGCCACTCCCTATCCCATAATGGAAAAGGAAGAAGATTACTATAGACTTCGTGGTAGGACTTCCGCGTAGCAGGAGTGGTCATGATGCGATATGAGTGATTGTTGATAGATTGACCAAATCAGCCCATTTCCTACCTATACGGAGTAATTATTCACTAAAGAAGCTGGCATAGCTATATGTTGATGAAATTGTAAGACTACATGGTACGCCAATTTCCATTATATCAGATAGGGATTCGAGATTCACTTCTAGGTTCTGGCCCAGTTTACAGAAAGCTTTAGGCACCCAACTACACTTTAGCACAGCTTTTCACCCTCAAACAGTTGGACAGTCTGAGAAGACAATCCAACCCTTAAAGATATGCTCAGTCGTGTGTTATAAAGTTTGAGAGAAGTTGGGATACACACCTACCACTAATGGAGTTTGCATATAATAATAGTTATAAAGCAAGCATAGGTATGGCTCTGTATGAAGCACTATATGGAAGGAAATGCAGAACTTCAGTGTGTTGGGATAAGGTAGGTGAAAGGAAACTGATAGGTCCCGAGCTCGGCCAAATCACCTCAGATAAGATTAAGGTGATCAGGGATCGTCTCAGTACAGCTCAAGATAGATAGAAAAGTTATGCAAATAACCACCGGAGAAATCTAGAGTTCGAAATTAGTGATAAAGTATTTTTGAAGATATCCCCGTGGAAAGATGCACTTAGCTTTGGAAAGCGTGGTAAGCTGAGTCTGACCTATATTGAGCCTTATAAGATTATGGAAAGAGTTGGTGGGCCTTATGAGATTATGGAAAGAGTTGGTTCAGTAGCATACAGGTTGAAGCTACCACTAAAATTGGCCAGAATCCATAATATGTTTCACGTGTCTATGTTACGAAAGTACATCCCCAATCCTTCCCATGTACTTAAAGAACAACCTGTAGAACTAAAGGAAAACTTAATGCATGAAAAGCAACCAGTTCAGATACTAGACCGTAGGGAGCAGGTCCTGTGTACCAAAGTTATTTCTTTAGTGAAGGTATTATGGAGAAACCATGGAGTGGAAGAGGCAACATAGGAGCATAAGGATCAGATACGCCATAAGTACCCATATCTTTTCGTAGTAAACTAGTATGTGTATGTAAAATTTCGGGGATGAAATTTCTTAAGGGGGGGGAGAATTTGTAATATGCATTTCTAGACACGTGTATAAGCCTAAAGTGAATGAAATTATTCTATTGATCTAGTAATGTGTATATGAAGTGTATAAGTTTATAATTGTTAAATCATGGGTGGACTAGAAATATTTTAGGATCCCATCGGAATTACGAAAGAATTCCGAATATTAATAATAGTTTGATCGGGATCCCTAATGAATATCAAAAAGTTTAAAAGATATTTTAGAATTCTAAAGATGCTTTCAAAAAAAAATCCGGATTTTAAATCAGATTTATATCAAAAAGCGTTTTAAAGTTAACTTTAAGAACATGAGGACCCAAAATAGGGCATAGGATGACTTTTAGGAATTTCAGAGACTACAGGAAGGACGAAAGAAATTCGAATATAGGCCCCATAAAATTTAAGGGAAGTTTTGAAGAGATCTTGGAGTAACCCGTTAGGACTGTTTTCGAAAAGCTCGTATTAAACAAAAATACAAAAAGATGCGCATGATTGACACGTGTCAAGGAGATTTAGTGCATGAATGCCACTTGTCAAGGAGGTTGCATGCACGGTGACACTTGTCAAGCCTTTGTGGATGGCACAATGATAATTTTGAAGAAGTCCAATGGCAATTTCAATTCCAATGCAATATATATATATATATAAGCCATTTCAAAGCAAATCAAAGGAAATGAAGTTAGTGCCGTAAATGGAGAGAAAGCAATAACAATGAGGAAAAGCAAATAGAAGAGTTTGTTGCCGTCCATTTAAGAGAAAAGAATGAAATGAGAAGTCATTCAAACCGAGACACAAACAAGAAACAAACGAGTTTGACGAGTTTGAGAGAAAGAAAGTGAAGCCGAGAGGAGGAGAACCAAAAAGGAGAAGCTAGGTGGTCACAGCAACTAGCTATTCCAAGTGGTTTCAAGTGATTTCCAATGTGAGTTTACTAACTCAAAATTGAAAATGAAATAGAAACTTGATTTTGCAAATTTAAGGTGTTAGTTGTTGTCATGATATTGATATAGGTTCCATGTGATTTTCGTGTGATTTTCTATGTAAAAACTTAAAGAAAATGGATAAATTGTGTTGGTATGAGTCACGGCTAAAGTGATGGATAAAGATTCAAAATGAGTTTGAATGATATGGATAAGTTTTATGCTCGCAAATGCTTGGAAATAACTTGAAATGAAGTTAAAATAAAAAATGAAAAAGTTGTGTGTGATTTGTTAAGCATTCGGCCAAGGTGTGCTAGAGTTGATAGCTACTGATTTTGATACATTTGAATAACTTATTGAGTTATTGGAATGCTATAATAACCATAGAAATTGAAAGAATCGAATTAGGATTCATATGGATATTGTACGGACGAAAACTGACATGTTACGTGCAAGCTGTCTTGGTTTTCATTTTATGTGTCTTGGATGGTTTAGCATGATTTTATGCATGTTTGAAGTAATTTATAAGTGCTTGGATGTATAAATAATCAAATGGAATGGATTCACAACTAAACAAATTCATATTGAATAAAACGGCAATGATTCAGAAACTATATGCGATAAATGAATATACGTTTTAAAGGAAAATTTGGACAATTTGTATATATTAAATGTATGGCAGCTTGTGAGTATCTTTGTGTGGATGAAAATAGCATCTTGTAAACCTTTGAAATTAGGTTTCAAGATAGCCTAAATTAGTGTAAAAATTGAGTAGGTAGCGAGGAAGCAAGAAAGGTTGAATTCGTAGGTTTCGCGATAGGAAACTGTGAGTGTCTTTAAAATGTTTTCGAAAGTTCTTATTTCTAATTAAATGAGTTTTATATATGTTATGCTTTGAGAAATTCATGCTTGAAATATTTAATATGTTATGCTTAGAAAATTCATGATTGAAATGTTTCATGTGAATTTTATCAATTGAACATGATTTGAAATTTAGAAATTGCATGTGTGAATCAATATAATGCTGCTTTAATTTTATTTCCTCGAGTTATCAATTATGGAAATATTTTATATAGTTCATAAATATTAAGCAATATGTTTTGAAAGGAAAGTTTTTGTATATAGTACACCCTTATGGTAAATTGGGATATTGCCGGTCAGAGTACCCTAAGCATGCATGGCAGTGTCGGGCCTTTTGTCACTAACATGGGTTGGGATTGTGTCAGTTTGTTCAGTCTAGTGTGTTGCCCTCTGTATGTACAGGGTATATATTTAGTTCACAAGCTAGCTTCCACGAGACGATGCAGAAATTCCGTTGCGTTTACCGATTTTGGTGGTTTGAGTGATGTAGGGATTTTGTTCTACCACCCGATACGACTTGAGCGATGTAGTAATTCCGTTCCACCGTATCATCGAGGGTACAGTACTTGTTAGGCGGTTGGGTCCTAGCCACCCGGGGGCAAGCCCCAGCCTGGCCTCAACGGTGGTTGGATATTTTAGCCTAAAAGAACATTTAAAAAAAAAATAATACCACTAGAATAAGTTTTAAATGAAAAGGAAAACAGGAATTTTATTTATAATTCACATACATGTTACATGTTTATTATGCAAACACGATTTTGAATTTTAGATTGAAAGCATGATTATACATTATAGCATTAAACTGTTTTAGCATAACATTTTCAGGGAGGAAATTTTATAAAGAGCAAATTAATTAGAAACACTTGACACTTACTGGGCTTTTGTAGCTCACCCAAACTTTTATGTTTTAAACAAACCTCCCCAGGTGCAGGTATCAATGCGTTTGTCACAGGGACACCCCCCCAAGACTAAGTGGATCAATTGTGTTGTGCTGTGAATTAAAATGTATATATTGTAAAAGAATGTTTTGTAAATAAAATTATTTAGAGTTGTAACACTTGTATATATTTTGTTTTGAGATTGTGAAACTATGTTACATTTAATTTATATTACTTCAGATGAATTTTGTCTATTCTGATTTTTCGATTGAACTTGTTGAAATGGTTGCGCTGTGATTGAGAAATTGAGGGCTAAAGGCTCGGTAGTTTGGGAAAAATGAATGGCAGGCCCCTCTCCCTATAGGCAATGTAAGCCCTCGATGTTTAATTAATGTTACTTTACTAATAATCTATAAGTGGTGTATGAAATCGTAAATAATTATTAAGAGATGTTTTGAGACCCTAGGGGATTAAACGAAAGTATTGTAAAACCATAGGGATTGATGCAACTCCATAGGAAGCTTAGTTAAGTATAAGGGCAAATTGGTCATTGTCATTTGAATTCATAAGTTAATATGACCTATAGACTAAATTGAAAGAAGTTGATAAGTTAAGGGTCAAGATAGAATAAGTAAAAGCTAAGTGCCAAAAGTCAATTAATTGAAGGATACATTGGTCATTTATGAAATGTTAGTAATATATAAGTGAACACTTAATCAATTTTGGAGTCATTCACGCCAACAAACCAAAGAAATAAGAGAAACCAAGAGAAAAGAAAAGAGAGGCGAGAAAGAAGAAGAACTTGGTTCGGCCAAAGAGAGAACATGGTGATTCAAGTTAGTTCAAGTGAGTTTTGAGTTTCTAATCAACCAATCAAACTTCTCTAAGATAGAACAACAAGCTTGGAGCAAAACCTAAGCTAAATAAAGTTAGTTTCTCATCTTTTGAAGTCATTTTTGATAGTTAAAAGTGATGATTGGATTGGTTATCTTGATGATGCTTGAGTGGGTTTTGATGAGAGGTTTTTATTTATGTTGAGAGATGATTCATTTAGGGTTTTAAAGTATGTGAAAGATGGCATGGAAACCTACTAAAATTAATGAGGTTAGGAGGATTCCGTTGGGGTGTCAGGCAGGGTCCTCCGAACGTAAGTACGATATGGTTCGAATTGGGTCCTGTCAAAGTGGTATCAGAGCACCGTTTTGTAAATGTTTTAATGTTTGTTTTAGTATAAATTTTTACAAGTTGCTTTTGTGAATTATTGTTTTAACTCATGCATTTCATACTCATGTTTGATTAAATATTTCAGAAGTATGCAACGTTAAGATCGCCCTAGGACGAGGAGGGCAACCGCCGAGGCACCTGCGCCCGAGAAGGAGCATGTTGACGAGTCCGTCAATGTGCTAGCTAGCCCTACCCATGCTGAACCTTCTCAGCCAGCTGAACCAGCTGGTCCACAGGTTAATTATGAAAAGATGGCCCAAGCATTTGCAATGCTACTTCCCCAGCCTTGTGAGGCAATAGGATCGATTGAGCGCGCCAGGAAATTGGACGCTAGGTCTTATGATGGAACAGGTGATCTGGAGCGTGCGTATTCATGGATGGAAACTAATGAGGAGATCTTCCAGGTGATGGGTTGCATAGAAGATCAGATGGTGACTTATTCAGCTTTCCTCCTGAAGGATCGAGTTAAGGATTAGTGGAAGACACTGCAGAGAAGGCATCCAGAGGGAGTCACCTGGGCCTTGTTTAAGCAGGAATTCCTTGAAAAGTTCTATCCTAAGAGCTACAAGGATGCCTAGATTGATGAGTTTTTCAAATTAGAGCAGGGCAATCAGTCCGTAGCTGAATACGAGAAAAGGTTTTTAGAGTTGGCTAGATTAGTGCCATTTATTAATGAAAATGAAGAATAGAAGATTAGTAGGTTTATGGTAGGTCTTAATCCCAGAATCAGGGCCTATGTAGCATCGTCTGGTCATACTCACTACGAGGATTAGTGGAAGCAGTCACCAGAGTTGAGAGAAGTGTGGAGGCTATCCCCAGACCTAAGAAGTTCACCCCTAAACGTGGCTGGTCAAGTGGATCTTAGGAAGGATCTAGCAAGATGGCGAAGACTGGAGAAAACTCTGTAGGGTCATCCAACAGTATACCAAGTCAGGAAGCCTAGTCCAGCCAGAGTTCAGTGAGACAGTCATCTAGGCCTCGAGGCACCAAGGAAGATTGGAAGAATTGGCCAACTTGTAAGAAGTGCGGGAGGACACATCTGGGCGAATGTGTTAGGGGTAGGAATATATGTCTCAGGTGCGGTAAGAAGGGCCACTTTATTAAGGATTGTCCCGACCTAGCTTCATCCAATAAACCAGAGGCCAGGACTACTACCCCAGGATAGTCTAGTGGGGGTCGTGGACCCGAGAGGCGAGGTCCCCAGATGCAAGGATCAGGTGGTACAGATCAGCAGAGTGGTGCATCTAGTAGGGGTTTACCTTCCAAGGGACAGCCTGGTAGACCTCGCAGTCAGGCCAATGTGTATGCAGTCACTCAGTAGGAAGTAGATGTTGCTCCCGATGTTGTTATAGGTATTGTTTCCCTGTTTGATACTGTTGTCCGTGTATTGATTGATTCAGGAGCTACCCACTCATTTCTATCTGTAAACTTTGTTACAAGAGTTAATATGGAAGATAAGCCTTCAAAATGTAGTGTGGTGGTGTCCTTTCCTACTGGAGATACACTTTTGTCAGATAAGATTTATATGGGAAGTAAAGTCATGATAGCGGTCATGAATTTCAGGTCGATTTGATCCTGTTAGACATACCGGATTTTGATGTTATATTAGGGATGGATTGACTGTCAAAGCATCATGCTATAGTAGATTGCTTCAGGAAAGAGATTAAGCTCAACAGACTAGGGGAATCTGATTTGGTCTTTTATGGTGTACGAAAGATACTCTCTACTAGTATGATAAGTGCAGTAAAGACCAATAAGATACTGAGAAATGAGTGTCAGGGATACTTAGCTTATGCAGTGGGACTAGAGAATGATGGGATGAGGTTAGAAGAGGTTCCAGTGGTTAGGGAGTTCTTAGATGTGTTTCCAGATGATCTCCCAAGGTTACCACTTTATAGGGAGATAGAGTTTGAAATAGAGTTGGCTCCGGGTATAGCACCTATCTCTATAGCCCCATATCGTATGGCCCAAACAGAATTGAAAGAGTTGAAGACTCAAATGGAGGAATTGACAGATAAGGGTTTTATTAAGCCAAGCATGTCACCTTGGGGAGCTCCAGTTTTGTTTGTAAAGAAGAAGGACGGAAGCCTTAGGTTATGTATAAACTACTGACAGCTCGATAGGGTGACCATAAGGAATCAATACCCGCTTCCATGGATAGATGACTTGTTTGATACTGTTGTCCGTGTATTGATTGATTCAGGAGCTACCCACTCATTTCTATCTGTAAACTTTGTTACAAGAGTTAATATGGAAGATAAGCCTTCAAAATGTAGTGTGGTGGTGTCCTTTCCTACTGGAGATACACTTTTGTCAGATAAGATTTATATGGGAAGTAAAGTCATGATAGCGGTCATGAATTTCAGGTCGATTTGATCCTGTTAGACATACCGGATTTTGATGTTATATTAGGGATGGATTGACTGTCAAAGCATCATACTATAGTAGATTGCTTCAGGAAAGAGATTAAGCTCAACAGACTAGGGGAATCTGATTTGGTCTTTTATGGTGTACGAAAGATACTCTCTACTAGTATGATAAGTGCAGTAAAGACCAATAAGATACTGAGAAATGAGTGTCAGGGATACTTAGCTTATGCAGTGGGACTAGAGAATGATGGGATGAGGTTAGAAGAGGTTCCAGTGGTTAGGGAGTTCTTAGATGTGTTTCCAGATGATCTCCCAAGGTTACCACTTTATAGGGAGATAGAGTTTGAAATAGAGTTGGCTCCGGGTATAGCACCTATCTCTATAGCCCCATATCGTATGGCCCAAACAGAATTGAAAGAGTTGAAGACTCAAATGGAGGAATTGACAGATAAGGGTTTTATTAAGCCAAGCATGTCACCTTGGGGAGCTCCAGTTTTGTTTGTAAAGAAGAAGGACGGAAGCCTTAGGTTATGTATAAACTACTGACAGCTCGATAGGGTGACCATAAGGAATCAATACCCGCTTCCATGGATAGATGACTTGTTTGATCAGCTTTAGGGAGTTAGGGTATTCTCTAAGATTGATCTAAGGTCCGAGTACTACCAATTGAAAATCCGTAAGGAAGATGTTCCTAAGACGGCTTTCTATACGCGCTATGGACATTATGAGTTTTTAGTGATGCTGTTCAGATTAACTAATGCCCTAGTAGCCTTTATGGATCTTATGAACAGGTTTTCAAGCCCTATTTGGATAGATTTGTGATAGTATTCATTGATGACATTTTGATATATTCAGGTAGCGGATAGGAGCACGCTGAGCACTTGAGGATTGTATTGCAGACATTGAGGGAACATCAGCTTTATGCTAAGTTCAGAAAGTGCTAGTTTTGGCTGGATAGAATGGCATTTCTGGGTCACGTAGTTTCAATGGAAGGAATCTCTATAGACCCTCAAAATATAGAGGCCATAGTAAACTAGCAACCGCTCATGAACGTGACTGAAGTTAGGAGCTTTTTGGGATTGATAGGATATTATAGAAAGTTCATGGAGGGATTTTCTAAGATAGCAGTTCTCTTAACTAAGTTGACGCGGAAGGAAGAGAAGTTCGTATGGATTGATGAGTGCCAGCGCAGTTTTGAAGAATTGAATAAGAGATTGACCTCGGCACCAATGCTTACACTACCATCAAGGACAGATGAGTTTGCAATGTATTGTGACGCCTCCATACAAGGTCTAGGTTGTGTACTGATGCAACATGATAAGGTGATAGCCTATGCATCTAGGCAGTTGAAGAAACATGAGTAGAATTATCCAACGCACGACTTGGAACTCGCAGCAGTAATATTTGCTTTGAGAATATGGAGGCATTACCTATATGGAGTCCCATGTAAAATCTTTACTAATCATAAGAGCCTACAGTACTTGTTTACCCAGAAAGAGTTGAATATGAGGCAAAGAAGATGGATTGAACTCATTAATGACTATGATTGTACGATTGAGTATCATCCAGGCAAAGCTAATGTGATGGCGGATGCACTAAGTCGAAAGCCCTCAAGTTCAGTAGCCCAGCTGAAAGCAGAACACTTACCTATATTGGTGGAGTTGAGATCTATGAGGGTTAAGTTGGAGGTGTCAAATTTTGAAGCATTGTTAGTTGTATTTTATGTCTGTCCTGTGTTGGTGGATCAGATTAAAGAGCTCTAGGATAGAGATCCCTACTTAAGGAAGATAAGAAGTGAAGTAAAAGCTAGAAAGCATAGCAGTTTCTCATTGAGGGATGACGGGACATTGATGATGGGGCAACGATTGTGTGTGCCAAGTGTAAAAGAGTTAAAGAAAGACATCATGGAAGAAGCTCACTCTTCAGCTTATGCCATGCACCCAGGGAGCACTAAGATGTACCGAACTCTGAAGAAGCATTACTAGTGGAAGGGAATGAAAAAAAAAGATAGCAGAGTTCGTTTCCAGATGCCTAACCTGCTAGCAAATTAAGGCTGAACATTAGAAGCCAGCAGGTTTATTGCAACCTTTGCCCATCCGAAGTGGAAGTGGGAAAGGACTACTATGGACTTCATGGTAGGGCTTCCACGGAGTCCGAGCGGATTCGATGCCATATGGGTGATAGTTGATAGGTTGACAAAGTCCGCTCACTTCTTGGCAATCAGAAACAATTACTCTCTGGATAAGTTAGCTCAGTTGTATATAGATGAAATCGTGTTAGATAGAGATCCGAGGTTCACCTCCAGATTCTGGTCGAGTTTATAGAAGCCATTGGGCACTAAGTTGAATTTCAGTACGGCTTTTCACCCACAAACAGATGGACAATCTGAAAGAACCATCCAGACCCTAGAAGATATGTTAAGGGCGTGTGTAATGGAGTTCAAAGGAAGCTGAGATACTCACCTGCCTCTAATCGAATTTACACACAACAATAGCTATCAGTCTAGCATTGATATGACATCGTATGAGGCTTTATATGGTCAAAAATGCAGGACCCTAGTTTGTTGGGATGAGGTGGGTGAGAGAAGGCTGATAAGGCCTAAGATTGTCTAAGCTACCATAGAAAAGATCCAAGCCATAAGAGAAAGATTGAAGATAGCAAGTGATCGACATAAAAGTTATGCGGATAATTGTAGACGAGACTTGGAGTTTCAGGTGGGTGATAGAGTATTCCTGCGCGTCTCACCTTGGAAGAGTGTATTGAGATTTGGGAAGCATTGGAAGCTATCTCCTAGATACATTGGGCCGTACGAGATAGTGAGAAGAGTTGGAGAGGTGGCCTATTAGTTGCAGTTGCTGTTAGAGTTGGCTAGGATTGTCACACCTCCTACCCGTCCTTTTACCAGACGACTCCAAGGGGCGCTACAATCATATCTCTTTTTACAAAATCTTTAATTTAAAACCTTATATTCATTTATTCCACATTAAAATCCGAAATTTCAAAATCAATTTACAAACAATACAAAATCCATTTATTTCAAACGGAAAAACTAACAGAGTTTCCTCTAAAATTCTGACTTTCCAAACCTGTTACAAATCCATATATTCATATCTAAAACATTTCTTTCACAAACATATTCAATAACTGAAACCAAACTTCGTTTGGTTCATCATTTTCCATATCTATCACATGTACCAACATATTTACACAACTTGACTTTTCTTTACCAAAAACACTATTTTAAATCCAAATACATATATATATATATATGCGCACGAATACAAATTGAAACTTTTTTTTTTTTTTTTTTTTTTTTTTTTTTTTTTTTTTTATGTACAAAACCAAAGATAATATATATATACCCAAAAATATATGTGGAAGGATAGATGTGACTGTCTCAGCTCATTGCAGATGCTTCTCTTCAATCTTCGCCCTCTTTATGCAATCTACTACCTACGCGCGGAAATTCCAACGCACTAAGCATATTTGATTAGTTGGTGTACACAAAACTCAATATTTATATTTTAACACAATCAATTTATAAAATTGGTAACAAAATATCACAATTTATCAATAATTCAATTAAATATCAAAAGAAATTAAAAACGATACATTGATCAAAATAATTCTCATAATAACTTTTCATGCCCCTAGTAAACACAAGCACGATACCATGGACTGGTAGTCGGGTTTTCCGGTATCGGACACTCGGTGACTATCCGCCGAACTATCATATAATCATGTATATTCGAGACCGGACACTAGGTGCCTCCTACAACCTCCGAATTCACTATAACTTTTCACTATAGTCGGTACAAAATCAAACGGCGTAGTACTGCTCTTATGACCCATTTATGGCATGCCACTCCAATCCCCACCTATCTGTGTCAAAGCTTACTAGGGCTTGAACAACAATTTATTTTCAAAATTCGTTGAGTTGGTTTCGTTTAAACTTTCCGTTTCTAATCATTTTTCAAACAAAATCTGGCAGCATAACGGCTGCATTTCGAAGGTTTCCAGAAAACCTGAAAATATGCAATAACACTTCCAAATATCTCATTAATCCAACCCAACTTCGTTTTCCCACAATCACACAAATCAAAATTTCAAATTCATCATTTCGTTTTTGTCATAACCATATAAATTCATCAATTATCACAATTCAAAATAATATATTTCATCAGACATATATCAAAATATTCACAAACAATATTTCAAAGCATTAAAGTATTCAAAAATCGATAATATTCTATTTATGAAAACGAATTAAATAAAGTGTACACCAACCTTATTTCCCAACGAAAGGTCACACTTTCTCCTTTCCTTTTCTTTGGCTTTCGTGAGCTACCTCCTCTCCTGGATTTTCAAAATTACATAAATACTTAATAAAAGCTCATTCCATAAGTCTAAATGCATGATCTACTCTTGTTTTAGATCGCTAAATACTCAATTCATTTTACTCATGAAAGCTCCCATCAATTACTCACCAAAATATCAACACTAACCATTATTCAAATGAGTTCCAAGGTTGTAAAACTAACCTCCTTTAGTTTAGTTTCTTGCTTCTAACTCGATTATCTAACTGGGATTGGCTTGAAGACTTGGATTGGATGTTGAAAATCACATAAAATCGCTTAATTCCTATTTATTTCCACCTTGGCCGAACACTTCCTATTTTTCTCTCTCACTCTTGGCTTTGGCTTTGCTTTGTCTCGGTTTTGAATTGTTTTGCTCTCGGCTTTCCTTTGGTCTCTCGGCTTTGGTTCTTGTTTTGGTCTCGGGTTTGGCTTGCTTCTCTTGTGCTCATGGACGACAACTATCTATTTTGTTTGCTTCTCATTTTTTTCTCTCAAATTGGACGACATCACTTGTTTGCTTGATTCTCTTTGAATTGTCTTATATATATACTTTGCATTAGAAGGGAAATTGCCATTGATTTTCTATTTATTCACCAAATTGCCACTCTTGCATGTGTGACACTTGTCACACATGCATTCCATTGCATGACAAATGTCATGCATGCATCTTGTCCTCATGCCACATGTCATTCGTGCATATCTTGTCGTATTTTCGTTTAATACGAGCTTTCCGAAAACATCCCTAACAGGTTACTTCGAGATCTCTTCGAAACTTCCCTTAAATTTTCTGGGGCCTATATTCAAATGTCTCTTGTCCTTTTTGTAGTCTCCGAAACTCTTAAAAGTCATTCCATCCCCTAATTTGGGTGTCTATAATCTCATAGTTAACTTTAAAAAGCTTATTGATATAAATCTGATTTAAAATCCGGATTTCTTTTTCGAGAGCATCTTTTAGGATTCTAAAATATCTTTTAAACTTTTGGACATTCATTAGGGATCTCGATCAAACCATTATTAATATCTAGAATCCTTTGGTAATTCCAACGGGATCCTAAAATGTTTCTACTCCATCCATGATTCAACAATTATAAACTTATACATGTATCTAGAAATACATATTACACAATATTTAAATTTTCCTACATTCTTTTGGCACTTTCATAAATTATTTAGGGTCCTACATCATCACTCTTAATTTATTTGTGCATGCCTAATCTCCATAATCATAATAATAATAAAAATGATATTCATGGTGAATAATTCGGGGTGTTACAAGGATTCATGATGTTTTCCATGTTTCCATGCTTTGTAAGTATGTGGCGGATCCTTCACACATATTAAGAGAACAACCGGTGCAACTAAAGGAGAATCTAACCTACGAGGAAGAACGAGTAGAGATACTAGACCCTAGAGAACAAGTGTTACGCCACAAAGTGATTCCGTTAGTAAAGCAGTTGTGGAGGAACCATGGATCCGAGGAAGCTACGTGGGAACATGAGGAGTAGATGAAAGCTCAATATCCTCACCTCTTCGAATCAGGTATGTAATTTTAAATTTTGAGGATGAAAATTCTATAAGGAGGGGTGAAACTGTAAGCTCTCGATGTTTAATTAAGGTTACTTTAGTAATAATCTATAAGTGGTGTATGAAATCGTAAATAATTATTAAGAGATGCTTTCAGACCCTAGGGGATTAAACGAAAGTATTGTAAAACCATAGGGAATGAAGCAACTCCATAGGAAGCTTAGCTAAGTATAAGGGCAAATTGGTCATTGTCATTTGAATTCATAAGTTAATATGACCTATGGATTAAATTGAAAGAAGTTGATAAGTTAAGAGTCAAGAGAGAATAAGTAAAAGCTAAGCGCCAAAAGTCAATTAAATGAAAGTTACATTGGTCATTTATGAAATATTAGTAATATGTAAGTGAACACTTAGTCAATTTTGGAGTCATTCACGCCAACAAACCAAAGAAATAAGAGAAACCAAGAGAAAAGAAAAGAGAGGCGAGAAAGAAGAAGAACTTGGTTCGGCCAAAGAGGGAACATGGTGATTCAAGTTGGTTCAAGTGATATTGTTAGGCATTGTGCCCTAAGAGCTTGTAATTTGTAAACGTTTAAATAAATTATAAATAAATAAAGTTTATTTTATTCAAATTAATGTGCATTTATGAAATGTTTGCTTCATACGAATATTATGTAACATCCATGATTACTTATGTAGTCTCAAATTAAGTATGTAAGTGTTATATACAAGAGGATTTAGCTTGAGATTAGTAATCAAAAGAGTCCGTAGAAAGCAAACAAAGCTGGGTACTTTGTTTGTGGTAAATCTACAGCTGCGGTCCATTTCGTATTTAATACGATGATCTTATCCGAGATTGTTCATATGGCGATATGAAAATGGAGGCACTTATATAATAGAGATTATATAGGACTGGACCACGATAAAATGAGTTTCTTATTAATATCCGTTAAACAAAGAAATTCTTATTTATCCATTAGATGATCATATATGGATTGATCTTAATCCTGAGTGTTTAATTAACTCCTATTTGTTGGGTCATGTCTTTTGATTTACATGGGTGAAACTATTATAGATTTACGGTCAATATGCTTCGTACTTTGGAGATGTGATTTAATAACTGGCTGGGAACATTCTACACAATAGTGGCATCCACTCCTTCTTGCGAGAAGTAGATGAGTAGTTCCTTTAAGTGTTGATTCGGGTCTTGAACAATAAGAGGGCTCAACTTTCTGTTTATGAGTAAATGGAAAGATAAATTCATAAGTTGTTATGGTTATATTGTTCATTAGAAAATCAATGATACTTAATTGAACAAGATATAATTAGAGAGGTATAACGAATTTTAATAACCTAGCTCTAATTATGAACTACTCGTGGAGGATCGAATCATATGAAATGATTAAATCGATGGACACTGAAAATTCAGATTGTGTAAAATTTCTACAATTTTGAGAGTGAAACTTTAAGTTTTTAGTGGAATAACTCTAAGGTTAATAATAGTTAATTATTAATTAAAGATTTTAATTAATAATTCCAATATTATTGGAGCTCAAATTGTAGGTCCATTTGATCCCCTTGCTAGCTCACAACCATATAAAGAAACAAGTTAAAGAATATAATTGGATTGTCCGATTATTGGTGTACATATAAATTTATGTACATGTTCATAAATTATTTAAATATTTATAATTGTTTAATTAATGGTTAATTATTTAATTATTATTAGAGGTCATGAGTTCAATTATAAATGATGTCATTAAATTAATTATGATTTAGAATCATTTAATTTAATGAAAAATCATTTAATTAATTAATGGAAATAATAATTTTAATTAGAATAAGATTCCATTTAAATTATATTAAAAGAGTTTTAATTTAATAGGAATTAGATTCCATATTAAATTAAAAGAATAGAATTCTAACCCAATAAGGAATTTGATTCCATATTGGATATGAATTATGTCTTTCAATTTTAATAGGGTTTTAAATTCCTTGTTAAAATTGAAGAACCTTAGTTTGCCAATATAAAACGATGTTTTTATGATTGGTAATAGAGTAGTGGTGGTAGAGAGAATTTTTTGGCTGCTTGAACAAAAAATTTTCATTGATTAAAAATCACTAAATAACTATCTACTTCAAAAAGATCTTCAAAAAGATTGTGCCCACACACAGTTTATTTTGTGAAAGAGTCATAGCAAGGAAGATCAGGTGGTGAAGAATCTGTGAATCAAAAGGGATCAATTCAATCTTCATGCAAGGTAATATTCGATCTTATTTTAATTATTGAATCGTTATTACTAGCATCGATCGGGCATGTTTTGTTTGAAAATTTTAAAAATCTACGTTTCCGCATTCGAATTAAAATCTATTTTTACCCTTCAATTGGTATCAGAGCCTGGTTTCATTAGTTTAATAATTGATTCAATAATTAGTGAATTTCATTTTGATTATTGATTCTTTGTATATCATAGAGTAGGCACAGATTATTGTTTGATGTGCATATTTTCTATTCATGTTTGATTAATTGGGTTTGCATGGATTGATCGTTAATTGTATGGTTCTTTGGCTAATTTAATTTGAATAATTTGTAAACCGTTTGTGGCGATTTAATTTTCGTTGTAATCATAGATTTAAGTTTTTATTTTTGTCGAAGAATTAACCGCGAAGATTGATATCAACGGGCTGATTTTATGGGCGAAAATTATGGTTGAAAACGAATGCAATCAACATGTACAAGCAGTGCATGTGATGCACGGCCAGACCTGATGCATGGTCTGATGTGTGGCTCCCGCGCAAAGGACTGGTGCGATTGGTTATGAACCAGTGCAACAATGGTCTGCTGCACGTCTGTTTCGGCTGGACAGAACGCGTATGGCTGATGCGCTGGTGCAGGTCTGGTTCGGCTGGAGAGAATGCGCATGGCTGACGCGCTTGCTGTAGCAGATTGGTGCGAACTGGTTTTGAACCAGTTGGGCATGCGGCTGAGCGGCTAAGGGCTTCAGCGGACCAGTTTGGCAGCTGATCGACTGTGCGGACTGGTTTCGAACCAGTTGCGCTCGAGCGGCTAGACTGCAGTGCGCTGCGCTGGTGCAGCTGGACTACCGTGCGCACCGCTGATGCGGTTGCTGCGTTGCAGTGTGCTGCGCTGGTGCGGCTGGACTGCAGTGCGCAGCGCTAGTGCGGCTACTGCGCTGGTACGGCTGCTGTGCTGGCGCGGTTGGTGCCTGGTGCACTGGTTCGCTACGCAATGGGACTAGTTGTGCCTGTGCAGTTGTTCAACAGCTGCGCGATACGAGACTAGTTTTGAACCAGTAGCACATGCGGTCAGATGACTGGTTTGTGAACCAGTTTGATGAACCGCAAGGCAGTTGTGGTTCAGTTTGGCTGTGCTTGAATGGAGTTCAGCAATGCATGAAGGACTGTTTTCTTGAACCAGTTGGGTGTTCATCCAGTGGCTACAAATACAGACTAAAATTGCTGCAGGTTGGTGCATGTTGTGCATGACAGGTAGCATGCTCAAATTGTGCACGTGTGCGTGAAGGGACCCGCATGAGTGTGATGCACAAAACAGTGAAATTATTGCACCTGTTTGAATGATAATGCACTGGTTGCATGAGTATGCGACACATGTGCATTTAGTGCACATGATTGATGATGCACAATCTGCACATGTATGCTCACACTTGAATATTTCTTTGTTGGCTTTAAAAATCAAGAAATGGGCTTGTAACCCAGTCCAAATTATGGAGGTTCTTGATAATTAAATTAGATTTAATTATAAGCCTTAAAGAGCACATCAAGACCTTGAAGACCATGAAGTTCTTGAAGATTACAAGTGAAAGCCAAGGAATGCTTTGGTTAATTTTGTAATATCTAAAATTAGTTTTAAGTCGTTAAAGCCAAAGAACCCAGTTAATCACATGTTTATTTAAATTATTTATCATGTGATGATTGAATAATTTGTTGATAACATGATCATGCATAAAATATGTCATATAGAATAGGGAGTGCCTACTCATGCATTATAACATGACATACATACATGTATTATTATTTATTTTTTCTATTAAATAGTTTATTAGTTAAAATAGAGATAATAATACATTAAATACCAATTTCATAATTTGTTAGGATTTTAGTTGAAAATCCTAAATTCACAAATTAGAAATATATAATTAGTTTTAATGTGATTAAAATAAATATATTTCAAATAATTGGTAGTTATAATGTGGATTAGATTTTAAGAGTTAAAATTTGGTAATCTCACATTAAATCTAATCTTCATAGTTAAAGAGTTTAGATTATATAGATTAGATCTTTCATAATAAATTAGATTTTTAAGAGTTAAAAATCTGGTAATTTATTAGGTGTTAATAGGATGATGATTCTAGTAACATTCTGATTCCTAGTAACTTAGATTATACTTGTTAGCCGTTAATAATCTAAGATGATGACTAGGAATATTAAAATAGAAAACTCTAATCCTAAAATAGTGAGTGGGAGAGGGATATATGACAATATATCCCACGGTCTCCATCGTTAGTTCAACATCGTAAAACTTAAATGACGCCTCGAGACGGCTTTGTTATCGTCCCCTTACGGATGGTGTCCATTTAGGTTGATCAAGGTTGACTTCCTAATGGATAGGAATTCTAAATGTATCTTGTGATTGACCTACCCTACGACAGCAATTCTCGAGTTAAGTCTATGGACTCCGAAATGATGGGTTACACTCATAAAGAAAATAATTAATTGTTAATTATTTTTCTTGACCGAAAAACGGTAGTCAAATAATATATGAAAAAAAGTTTTCTGTTATATTATTTGATTGAGAATGTCTCAGTCTAACATACAAATATTTGACCTACCCTACGGCAGCACCTATTTGTGACATGTTAGATTATCGTGGCATGATAATTCTTTTTAGGGTATTTCTTATTAATTATTCATGTATCATGCATCATGTTTAATTTTATGCTAAAACTTATTTTTAAAGTTTTGGGATCCAAATCATACGAGATCGTAAGAACAAACTGTTAGCATTGTCTCAAGCATCATACATTGATAAGATCCTTGTACGTTATTCGATGCAGAATTCCAAGAAAGGTTATTTACCTTCTCAGCATGGAGTTCACTTGTCTAAGGAACAATGTATTAAGACACCTCAAGAAGTTGAGGATATGAGACGAATTCCCTATGCCTCTACAGTAAGTAGTCTCATGTATATTATGCTATGCACGAGACCTGACATATATTATTCAGTGGGAGTAGTCAGTCGTTATCAATCTAACCCAGGATTGGATCATTGGGTGGCAGTAAAATGTATTCTCAAATATCTTCGGAGAACGAGAAACTATATGCTAGTATATTCTGGTGAGAATTTGATTCCAAAAGGATATATAGATTATGATTTTCAGTCGGATAAGGATTCTCGAAAATCCACGTCTGGGTCAGTATTCACCCTAGGTGGTGGGGCTATAGTATGGAGGAGGAGTGTTAAGCAATCTTGTGTCGCTGACTCCACCATGAAAGCAGAATATGTAGCAGCTTGTGAAGCAGCTAAAGAAGCAGTTTGGCTTTGTAAGTTCTTGACAAATTTAGAAGTTGTTCCAAATATGGATAAGCCAATCACACTTTATTGTGATAATAGTGGCGCAGTGGCTAATTCGAAAGAACCAAGAAGCCATAAGTGTGGAAAGCATATAGAAAGAAAATATCATTTCATTAGAGAGATAGTACATAGAGGAGATGTGTCGGTGATGAAAATAGCTTCACAGGACAACTATGATGATCCGTTTACAAAGACCTTAACGGCTAAAGTGTTTGACGGTCATCTAGAGGGTCTAGGATTACGAGATATGTCTCCTTTACTCTAGGGCAAGTGGGAGATTATTAGGCATTGTGCCTTAAGAGCTTGTAATTTGTAAACGTCTAAATAAATTATAAATAAATAAAGTTTATTTTATTCAAATTAATGTGCATTTATGAAATGTTTGCTTCATACGAATATCATGTAACATCTATGATTACTTATGTAGCCTCAAATTAAGTATGTAAGTGTTATATACAAGAGGATTTAGCTTGAGATTAGTAGATTAAAAGAGTCCGTAGAAAGCAAACAAAGCTGGATACTTTGTTTGTGGTAAATCTACAGCTGCGGTCCATTTCGTATTTGATACGATGATCTTATCCGGGATTGTTCATATGGCGATATGAAAATGGGGGCACTTATATAATAGAGATTATATAGGACTGGACCACGATAAAATGAGTTTCTTATTAATATCCGTTAAACAAAGAAATTCTTATTTATCCATTAGATGATCATATATGGATTGATTTTAATCCTGAGTGTTTAATGGACTCCTATTTGTTGGGTCATGTCTTTTGATTTACATGGGTGAGACTGTTATAGATTTACGGTCAATATGCTTCGTACTTTGGAGATGTGATTTAATAACTGGCTGGGAACATTCTACACAATAGTGGAATCTACTCCTTCTTGCGAGAAGTAGATGAGTAGTTCCCTTAAGTGTTGATTCGGGTCTTGATTCGGGTCTTGAACAATAAGAGGGCTCAACTTTCTGTTTATGAGTAAATGAAAAGATAAATTCATAAGTTGTTATGGATATATTGTTCATTAGAGAATCAATGGTACTTAATTGAACAAGATATAATTAGAGAGGTATAACGGATTTTAATAACCTAGCTCTAATTATGAACTACTCGTGGTGGATCGAATCATATAAAATGATTAAATCGATGGACACTGAAAATTCAGATTGTGTAAAACATTTACAATTTTGAGAGTGCAACTTTAAGTTTTTAGTGGAGTAACTCTAAGGTTAATAAAAGTGAATTATTAATTAAAGAGTTTAATTAATAATTCCGATATTATTGGAGCTCAAATTGTAGGTTCATTTGATCCCCTTGCTAGCTCACAACCACATAAAGAAACAAGTTGAAGAATATAATTGGATTGTCCGATTATTGGTGTACATATAAATTTATCTACATGTTCATAAATTATTTAAATAATTTCATTATTTAAATATTTATAATTATTTAATTATTTGTAGAGGTCATGGGTTCAATTATAAAGATGTCATTAAATTAATTATGATTTAGAATAATTTAATTTAATGAAAAATCATTTAATTAATTAATGGAAATAATAATTTTAATTGGAATAAGATTCCATTTAAATTATATTAAAAGAGTTTTAATTTAATAGGAATTAAATTCCATATTAAATTAAAAGAATAGAATTCTAACCCAATAAAGAATTTGATTCCATATTGGATATGAATTATGTCTTTCAATTTTAATAGGGTTTTAAATTCCTTGTTAAAATTGAAGAACCCTAGTTTGCCAATATAAAAAGATGTTTTTATGATTGGTAATAGAGTAGTGGTGGTAGAGAGAGAATTTTGGCTAACTGAACCAAAAATTTCCATTGATTAAAAATCACAAAATAACCATCTACTTCAAAAGGATCTTTAAAAAGATTGTGGTGAAGAATCTGCGAATCAAAATGGATCAATTCAATTTTCATGCAAGGTAAGATTCAATTTTATTAATTTAACTATTGAATCGTTATTACTAGCATCGATCTGACTTGTTTTGTTTGAAAATTTTTAAAATTCACGTTTCCGCATTCGAATTAAAATTGATTTTTCCCTTCATATCCATCATCTGGAACCAGACACTAGGTGCCTCTTATGGTATCTAAATTAATTATTGTGATTTTTATTTCAAATATATCAACGCAGTACTGTTATAATAACCCTATTGACATGCCAAATTCCAATCTTCACCTACCAATACTCAGGTTTATTAGTGCTCCTTTAATATTTCAAATGGATACATATAATGGTCACAATTTCTTTTCAACAAAAAAACAATTCCCATTAATCATTCAAATAAATTACAATCGGTACTCAATTTCTCCCTTTAACTAACATAGTCATTCAAAATACACATTCAAACATGGTTAACAAATCAATTTAATTAAACAACTCAAATATTGACATTTTAGATAGGTATATTCATACAATTAAAAGCAAAAATTCAAATTAAATGTACATCA
Organism: Nephelium lappaceum; assembly: GCA_021234005.1. Taxonomy (NCBI): domain Eukaryota; kingdom Viridiplantae; phylum Streptophyta; class Magnoliopsida; order Sapindales; family Sapindaceae; genus Nephelium; species Nephelium lappaceum. Next base: position 25,647,511 of record CM037998.1, read on the forward strand.
ACCTTTTTGTCTCTTTCTTGAATGATTGCACTCTCCAATGGTAGGTTAAACCTTCTTATTTCCTTTTCCTTGGCTTTCTTGTGCTACTTCTTCTTCTAAATTTTTTCAAGAACACATAGATAATAAATAAAAACTCATTCCATCAATCTAAATACATGATCTACTAATCCTATATGATCCAAATGCTTTTACAACTTACTAATCTCTATTGAAACCCATTTTGCTTACAAGCTTCTCTTCTTGGTTCCAACTTAACCAAAGCTTTAAATTCTAATTTCTTTTCATGAATCTTATTTATTCTCACCTAGGAAAACACCCATATACCTGAAATAATTTTTTGAAGCTCAAAACAAAAGTCACCCGTTTTTGACCCCTCTTGGCTGAATGCATGTTAAGGAGCAATCCGTAGCTTTTCTTTCATCATTTCTTACTCCATTCATCTTCCTAACTCGCATTTACGTCAGTCCAAAAGTTAATTTGAAAAGAAACGGTCATCGGGTAAAGGTTTCTAGCTGAAAACCCTTTTTTTTTACACTAATCTAGGTGCAACTTTACCATTTTTCATCTCTAAACTCAATTCTCTTTTCCTTAGTGCTATACATACTCAAATTTACTCATACAATTCATTTAAACACATAAAAGAAGTGGCATTACATGTTAACTACTAATGCCCTTCATATAAACTTTACAATGTAAATTGTCTAAATTGGTTTCAAACCTTTTCATAGGTTTCTCTAGCATGAAATCAACATGGAATCATGTTTAAAATACTTAAATTACATTGGTATCATAGACCCCTCACAATGGCCTTGCATGGCCTAACACATACTAAGTGCATTTCATTCAACATTTTCATGCTAAATCACTTAGCCATTTCATCAAACACCTAACAAACAACACACTTCATTGAAATCAACTCAACTCAATCTTAGGGTTTCTCTTACATAACCCTAGCTTATCAACCTTGCATGATTCTACATGATTTACTTTTGCTTTTGGTCTCTTTAAACTCAACTCATGATATCAATGAAAACCCAAATCAAATCCAACTCAATCATCAACATAAACATCAACACAACATCATATAAATAAGTTGAAAAGTTGATGAACTAACCTCTTTTTGGCCTAAATCTTGCTACAACCTTGTTTTTCTAGCTTAGGGTAGCTTGAACTCTTGATTTGGATCTTAAAAATGGCTTGAAATCACTTGCCTCTTCCTTTCCCTAGCTTGGCCAAACACTACCCCTCTCACTCTCTCAATCTCAATTTTGTGACAAGGAAAAATGGCTAAGTGTTGATTTCTTCACTTATTTATACTTCTAACATTTTCAAAATGATAATCATGTCTTTGAAAATTTGGTTTTTGTCCTTAAACTCTTGCTTAACTCTATCTTGACCCTTAATAGATAAACTTACTTCAATTTGGTCCCCATGTCACACTTAAAGATTACTTTAGGCCATTTACCATTTTACCCTACATTAATATTTAAATCTCACCAAATGTATTCACACTTAATCCATTTTTGTATGCCTAATCTCAATTTAATAAAAATGAAATTTATGCTTAAAAATTTTGGAGTGTTACATAAACCCTAACTTATCAATCTTAAATGATTCCACCAAATTTACTCTTGCTTTAAGTCTCTTTAAAGTTCAAATCATGATATAAATGAAAACCTTCATCAAATTCTAACTCAATCATCAACACTAACTACCATAAATGAGTTCAAAGGTGATGAAATTAACCTCTTTTTGCTTTGATCTTGCTATGCACTTGGTCCTCTAACTTGGATTAACTTGGAATCTTGAATTGGAGCTTAAAAATTTGCTTGAAACCAACTTGTTTCCCCTTTTCTATAGCTTGGCCGAACACCCCTCTCTTTCTCTCTATGTTTTTGGCTTCAAAAATTGGCTAAGTGTTGGATACTCTCATATATATACTTTTCGCTTTTTCTAAATGACCATTATGTCCTTGACAATTTGGTTTTGTCCTTGAACTTTTGCTTAATTCTATCTTGACCCTTGATAAGATGTGCTTGCTTCTAATTGGTCCACATGTCACACTTAACAATCACTTAATTGCCAACCAAGCACTTTATGCCATTTACCATCTCTAATCACCATATTTAGTTTGCACTTGATTAATTCTCATTGGTGGGATTTTCTTTTACTGTGACAATTATTAGTGGACCTTTATCTTACTAATCCATAAAGACTCTAATGGAAATGACCATTTTACCCTTTTATTTATTTATTCTACAATTGGGTTCAATCAATTTCTAAAAATTGTTTACCTTCTTGGATAATTTCATTGATCATCTAAGATCTCAAAACATCACTTAGTAACTAGTACTAGGGAAACTGTAAATAGAATTGAGGGCTTACAATTTCATCACTCCTTATGAAGTTTCATCCTCGGAATTTTAAATTACATACTTGGCTTGAATAAGTGTGGATATTGGGTACGCATTTTTTCCTCATGTTCCCACGTTACTTCCTCGGATCCATGGTTCCTCCACAACACTTTCATTAATGGAATGACCTTGAGACGCAACACTTGATCTTTTCAATCTAAGATCTCCACTAGTTACTCTTCATAGTTCAAATTCTATTTGAGTTGCACCGGCTGCTTTTTCAATATGTGTGAAGGATCAGCTACATGCTTACAAAACATGGAAACATGGAAGACATCATTGATGTTGGTTAATTCTGGTGGTAACCTTAAGCGGTATGCCACTTCACCCACTCTTTCTACAATATCATACGGCTCGATATATCGCAGACTCAATTTCTCTCACTTTCCAAATCTCAATACTTCTTTCCATGGTGAGATTCGCATGAACACTCTATCACCCACTTGAAATTCTAAGTCTCTTCTTCAATTGTCTGCATAGCTTTTCTGCCTGTTACTTGCTATCTTCAACTTGTCTCTAATTACATTTACCTTCTCAGTTGTGACTTGGACAATCTTTGGGCCAATAAGTTTTCTCTTATCCACCTCATCCTAACCAATGGTTTTACACTTTTTACCATACAACGCTTCATATGGCTCCATGCCAATACTAGATTGATAGCTATTGTTGTAGTCAAATTCTATCAAAGATAAATAGGTATTTTAGCTCCCTTTAAACTCCATAACACAAGCTCTCAATATGTCTTTAAGGGTCTGGATTGTTCTCTCAGATTGACCATTTGTTTATGGGAGAAAGGTCGTACTAAAGTTCAATCTGGTGCTTAATGCTCCTTGTAACTTTAGTTAGAATCGGGAGGTAAATCATAGGTCTCTATCTAATACAATGGATACTGGTACGCCATGCAGTCTCACGGCCTCATCTACATACAACTGAGCTAACTTCTCCAAGGAACAAGTATTCTTAATGATTAGGAAGTGAGCGGACTTCGTCAATCTATCTACTATCACCCAAATAGCATCATGCCCGCTCTAAGTCCGTAGAAGCCCTACTACAAAATCCATTGTGATTTTTCCCCATTTCGACTTAGGAATAGGTAGAGGTTGTAATAAACCTGCAGGTTTCTGATGCTTTGCTATAATTTGCTGGCAGGTTAGATATCTAGATACGAACTCTACTATATCTTTCTTCATTCCTCTCCACTAGTAATGATCTTTCAGAGTCCGATACATCTTAGTACTCCTTGGATGCATGGCATATGCTGATGAATGTGCCTCTTCCATGATCTCCTTCTTTAGATCTGTCACATTGGGCACACATAATCTATGTTCTATAACCATTATCCCATCTTCTCTCACTGAGAAATCATTCTGCTGCTTGGCTTCTATCTCACCTCCCAACTTCGTCAAGTATGGATCCTGTGTCTGGAGTTCTTTCACTTGATCTACTAACATTGGACGGAACTGCTAGTAAAACTCCTGAGTCCGTCGTCTCCAATTTAACATTCATAGATTGTAACTCTACTAACATAGGTAAATATTCTACCTTCTGCTGGGCTAATGAACGGATGGACTTATGGCTCAGTGCATCCGCTACTACATTCGCTTTTCCAAAGTGATACTCAATTGTACAATCATAATCTTTTATGACCTCTATCTATCTTCTCTATCTCATATTGAGTTCTTTTTGTGTAAACAGGTATTGTAAACTCTTGTGATCTATAAAGATCCTACAGAGTACTCTATATAGATAGTGCCTCAATATCCTTAAAGCAAACACTACAGCTGCTAATTCCAGGTCATGTGTCAGATAATTTTGTTCATGTTTTCTCAACTGTCGAGACGCATAAGCTATCACTCTATCATTCTACATCAACCCACAACCTAAACCCTATCTGAAGGCATCACAATAAACCACAAATCAATCATTCCCTGATGGAAGGGTAAGCATAAGCGTCGAGGTCAATCTCCTCTTCAACTCATCAAAACTACACTGGCACTCATCTGACCATACAAACTTCTCTTTTTTCCTTGTCAATCTCATCAAGGAAGCAGTTATCTTTGAAAACCCTTCCACGAACTTTCTGTAATAACTAGCTAGTCCCAAGAAACTTCTAACTTCCTTCATGTTCATGGGTGACTTCCAATTTACTATAGCCTTTATTTTCTAGGGATCTACTGATATTCTCTTTGCTGTTACCATATGACCTAGCAATGCTACTTTGTCTAGCCAGAATTAACATTTACTAAACTTTGTATACAACTAGTGCTCCCATAAGGTCTATAATGCAACTCTAAGGTGCTCAATGTGTTTCTCTTAGCTACCTGAATACACCAATATGTCATCTATGAAGATAATCACAAACTTGTCTAAGTAAGGCTTGAAGACTCTGTTCATCAAGCCTATAAAAGCTGTTGGGGCATTCATCAATCCAAATGGCATCACTAAGAATTCAAAATGCTTGTAGCAAGTCCTAAAGTCCATCTTAGGGACATCTCCTCTGTGGATCTTCAACTGATAGTATCCTAACCTTAAGTTCTTTGAAAATACCCTAGCTCTTTGAAGCTGATCAAATAGATCATCAATCCTTAGTAACAGATACTGATTTCTGATAGTGACTCGGTTCAGCTGTCTATAATCTATGCATAACCTGAGGCTCCCATCTTTCTTCTTACAAACAACACTTGAGCTCCCCAAGGCGAAGTACTCGGCTTAATAATCCTTTACTCACTAATTCTTTCATCTGATCCTTTAGCTCTTTCAACTCTACTGGTGTCATTCGATATGGTGTTATAGAAATGAGCTCTATACCAGGAGCTAACTCTATCTCTCTGTCTGGTGGTAGCCCTAGATGGTCCTTCGGAAAAACATCTGGATACTCTCCAACTACTGGAACTTCTCTTAATCTTAACTCATTGTTCTTTAGTTCCACGACATAGGCCAAGTACCCGGGATGGGTAGGGGTTGCAACAAATTTGCTGGCTTCTGATGCTCAGCCTTAATCTGTTGGCAGGTTAAGCATCTAGAAACGAACTCTGCTATCTCTTTCTCCATTCCTTTCCACCAATAGTGATCCTTTAGAGTTCGATACATTTTAGTACTCCCTGGGTGCATGGCATAAACTGAAGAGTGAGCTTTTTCCATGATGTCTTTCTTCAAGTCCTCTATACTTGGCACACATAACCTTTGCTGCACCATCAATGTCCCATCATCCCTCAATCAGAAATTAGTCTGTTTCCCAACTTCTATTTCATTCCTTATCTTCATTAAGTAGGGATCTCTATCCTAGAGCTCTCTAACTTGATCCACCAGAACAGGACGGACATGAAATGTAGCTACTAATACTCCAAAATCTATCACCTCTAACCTAACCCCCATAGATGTTAACTTTACCAATAATGGCAAGTATTCTATTTTTAGCTGGGCTACTGAACTTGAGGGTTTCTGACTTAGTGCATTTGCTACCATATTAGCCTTTCCAAGATGATACTCGATCGTGTAGTCATAATCTTTGATGAGTTCAATTCATCTTCTAGGCCTCATATTAAACTCTTTCTGCGTAAATTAATACTATAGGCTCTTATGATCAGTAAAGATCCTACAAGGGACTCCATATAGGTAATGTCTCTATATTCTCAAAGCAAACACAATAGCTGCAAGTTCCAGGTCATGTGTTGGATAATTCCACTCATGTTTCTTCAACTGTCTACATGCATAAGCTATCACCTTATCATGCTGCATCAATACACAACCTATACCCTGTCTGAAGGCGTCACCATACACTGTAAACCCATCCGTCCCTGATGGTAGCGTAAGCATAGGTGCCGAGGTCAATCTCTTCTTTAATTCTTCAAAACTGCACTGACATTCATCAGTCCACATGAGCTTCTCTTCCTTCTGCGTCAACTTAGTCAAGGGAACCACTATCTTTGAAAACCCTTCCATGAACTTCCTATAATATCTAGCTAATCCCAAAAAGCTCCTAACTTCAGTCACATTTGCGGGCGGTTGTCAGTTTACTATGGTTTCTATTTTCTGAGGGTCTACAAAGATCCCTTCCATCGAAATTACGTGGCCTAGAAATGTTACTCTATCCCGCCAAAACTGGCACTTACTAAACTTAGCATAAAACTGGTGTTCCCTCAAAGTTTGCAACACAATCCTTAAGTGCTCAGCGTGCTCCTCTCAGCTACCTAAATATATCAGAATGTCATCAATGAACACTATCACAAACTTATCCAAATAGGGTTTGAAAACCCTATTTATTAAATCCATAAAAGTGGCTGGGGCATTCGTCAATCCGAACGACATCACCAAAAACTCATAATGCTTATAACACGTCCGAAAAGCCATCTTAGAGACATATTCCTTACGGATCTTCAACCGGTAGTACCCTGATCTTAAATCAATCTTAGAGAGTACCCTTACTCTCTAAAGCTGATCAAACAAGTCATCTATCCTCGGAAATGGGTACTGGTTCCTTATGGTCACCCTTTTCAACTATCAATAGTTAATACATAACATGAGGCTTCCATCCTTTTTCTTCACAAACAGTATTGGAGCTTCCCAACGTGACGTACTCAGCTTAATAAAACCTTTATCTGTCAGTTCCTCCATTTGGACTATTAATTCCTCCAATTCTGATGGGGCCATCCTGTATAGGGCTATAGAGATAGGCGTTGTACCCAGAGCCAACTCGATCTCAAACTTTATCTCTCTATCCGGTGGTAACCCTGGAAGGTCATCTTGAAACACATCTGGGAACTCACTAACCATCAGAACCTCTTCCAACCTCACCTCATCAATCTCTGGTCCCACTACATAAGCCAAGTATCCCTAGCATGCCGTCCTAAGCATTTTACTGGCTTTTACTACACTTATCATACTTGTAGGGAGCATCTTCCTTACACCATAAAAGACTACATCAGGTTTCCCCAGGTCTGCTAAACCTAACCTCATCCCTGAAGCAATCTACTGTAGTGTGGTGCTTCAACAACCAATCCATCCCTAATATAACATCAAAATCATATATGTCTAACAGAATTAGATCCGCCTGAAATTGTTGACCAACTATCATTACTTTACTTCCCATATAAACCTTATCTGACATAAGTGTACTCCAGTAGGAAGGGACGCTATCATACTGCATTCTGACGGCTCATCTTCTATTTTAACTCTTGTAACAAAGTTTGCAGACAAAAAGGAGTGTGTGGCTCCTAAATCAATCAACACATGAGCATCAGTATTAAATAGATAGATAATACCTATAACAACTTCAGGAGCAGCATCGGCTTTTTGCTAAGTGACTGTGTACACTCTAGCTTGACTCCTAGGTCTATCGGGCTGTCTCTTGGGAGGTAAAACCCTACTGGGTGCGCCACCTGACTGATCGGTACCACTTGATCCTCTACCCTGGGGGCCTCTCCTCTTGGGTCCACGACCCCTGCTGGACTGCCCTAGGGTAGTGGTCCTGGCCTCTGGTTTATTATATGAAGCTAGGTCAGGACAATCCTTAATGAAGTGGCCCTCTTGACCACACTTGAAACATACGTTCCTACCCTGACACACTCGCCCGAATGTGTTTTGCCACACTTCTTATAGGTTGGCCAATTCTTCTAATCTTCTCTAGTGCTTCGAGGCCTTGTGGACTGTTTTACTAAACTCTAGTTGGATTGGGCTCCCTAACTTGAACTTCGGCTGGATTACCATATGGACTTCTCTACAGTCTTCGTTGTCTTATTGGATCCTCCTTGAAATCCACCTAACCAATTGTGCTTAGGGGTGAACTTCTTAGGTTTGAGGATGGCCTTCACACTTCTCTCTGAAGGGAAAAATCAATTTTAATTCGAAGGCGGAAACGAAGATTTTAAAAAATTTTCAAACAAAACATACCTGATCGATACTAGTAATAACGATTCAATAATTAAATTAATAAGATTGAATCTTACCTTGCATGAAGATTGAATTGATCCCTTTTGATTCGTTGATTCTTCACCACCTGATCTTTCTTGTTATGACTCTTCATAAAAGAAACTGTGTGTGGGCACAATCTTTTTGAAGTAGATGGTTATTTGGTGATTTTTAATCAATGAAAATTTTTGGTTCAAGTAGCCAAAAATTCTCTCTTCCACCGTTCACATTACCAATCATAAAAATATCTTTTTATATTGGCAAACTAGGGTTCTTCAATTTTAACAAGGAATTTAAGTTCCTATTCAAATTCAAAGACTTAATTCATATCCAACATGGAATCAAATTCTTTATTGGGTTTGAATTCTGTTCTTTTAATTTAATATGGAATCTAGTTCCTATTAAATTAAAACTCTTTTAATATAATTTTAATATGGAATCTAACTCCAATTAAAATTATTATTTCCATTAATTATTTAAATGATTTTTCATTAAATTAAATGATTCTAAATCATAATTAATTTAATGACACCATTTAGAATTGAACCCATGACCTCTACAAATAATTAAATAATTAACCATTAATTAAATAATTATAAATATTTAAATAATCAAATTATTTAAATAAATTATGAACATGTACATGAATTTACATGTACACCAATAATCAGACAATCTAATTATATTCTTCAACTTGTTTCTTTATGTAGTTGTGAGCTAGCAAGGGGACCAAATGGACCTACAATTTGAGCTCCAATAATATCAGAATTATTAATTAAACTCTTTAATTAATAATTCACTATTATTAACCTTAGAGTTACTCCACTAAAAACTTAAAGTTACACTCTCAAAATTGTAGATGTTTTACACAATCTGAATTTTCAATGTCCATCAATTTAATCATTTCATATGATTCGATCCTCTAAGAGTAGTTCATAATTAGAGCTAAATTATTAAAATCCGTTGTACCTCTCTAATTATATCTTGTTCCATTAAGTACCATTGATTCTTTAATGAATAATATATCCATAACAACTTATGAATTTATTTTTCCGTTTACTTGTAAACAAAAAGTTAAGCGCTCTTATTGTTCAAGACCTGAATCAACACTTAAGGGAACTACTCTTCTACTTCTTACAAGAAGGAGTGGATTCCACTATTGTGTAGAATGTTCCCAGCCACTTATTAAATCACATCTCCAAAGTACGAAGCTTATTGACCGTAAATCTATAACAGTCTCACCCATGTAAATTAAAAGATATGACCCAACAAATAGGAGTCCATTAAACACTCAGGATTAAGATCAATCCATATATGATCATCTAGTCGATAAATAAGAATTTCTTTGTTTAACGGATATTAATAAGAAATTCATTTTATCGTGATCCAGTCCTATATAATCTCTATTATATAAGTGCCTCCATTTTCATATCGCCATATGAACAATCTCGGATAAGATCATCGTATCAAATACAAAATGGACCGTAGTTATAGATTTACCACAAACAAAATACCCAGCTTTGTTTGCTTTCTACGAACTATTAAGATTACTAATCTCAAACTAAATCCTCTTGTATATAACACTTACATACTTAATTTGAGACTACATAAGTAATCATGGATGTTACATGATATTCGTATGAAGCAAACATTTCATAAATGCACGTTAATTTGAATAAAATAAATTTTATTTATTTATTATTTATTTAAACGTTTACAACTTACAAGCTCTTAGGGCACAAACCCTAACACTCTCAACTCAAGGTGACTGCTTCCACTAATCCCCCATATTGAGTGTGACCAAATGATGCTATATAGGCCCTGATTCTGGGATTAAGGCCTGTCATAAACCTGTTAATCTTCTGTTCTTCATTCTTATTGATGAATGGCACTAATCTGGCTAACTTCGAGAACCTTTTTTCATATTTAACTACTGATTGATTGCCCTGCTCCAATCTAAAAAACTCTTCAATCTGAGCATCCCTGTAGCTCTTTGGATAAAACTTTTCAAGAAACTCGTACTTGAACATGGCCTAAGTAACTCTTTTTGTATGTCTCCTCTGTAGTGCCTTCCACCAATCCTTAGCTCGATCTTTGAGGAGGAAAGCTGAATAAGTCACCATCTAATCTTCCGTACAACCCATCACCTGGAAGATCTCTTTATTAGTTTCAATCCAAGAAAAGGCGCGCTCCGAATCACCAATGCCATCATAAGACCTAGTGCCCAATTTCCAAGCGCGTTCAATTGATCCCCTTACTTCACAGGGCTGGTGAAGCGCCATTGCAAAGACTTGGGCCATATGCTTAAGATTAACCTGTGGACCAATTGGTTCGGTTCGCTGAGAGGGTTCTGCATATGTGGGGCTAGCTGACATATTAACGAACTAGTCGACATGTTCTCCTCTGGCGCAGATGCCTTTGCGGCTGCCCTCCTCGTCCTAGGGCGATTTCAACGTTGCATGCTTCTGAAATATGTTGGCTTGAAAAAACAAAATAACAATTTGTTTTCAAAAAATTAAGAATTTTGTAGAACATTGAGTTTCAAAACTTTTTAGAAAACTCAAAAACCCAAGATTCAATAAAACAATGAAATAAAATAATATAAAGAAATAAAAATCAGATTTTTACCTTCTGTATTGATCTCTGTGGAATGCTCACCACCCTGCCTTCCTTGATATATCTTGAAACCAAGAAACAAGTGAGTGGGCACAATTATATAAAATTGTGCTCATTTACTTTTTGATTTCTTTCTAAAAAAAAAATCAAATTAAATCAATACTTATAAGAGATAAGTGTTTGATTTTTGGTTATACAAAGAACAAAGACACAAATTCTTGTTCTTTGTATTTGTTGAAAAAAAATTCTTTTTCTTTTCTCTTATTGTTTCTCAAAAACATAAACAACAACAAAAAAAACTAACATGTAGAAAAGAAACTTTTTCTTTTTATAGGCATACAATTAGGGTTTTAATTAATCAATATTAATATTGACCCTAATTTTATTATAATTAAACTTTTGCCCCATATAACAAAATTAATTCAAAATTAGTTCATGTTATATTTTGAAATAGAACTTGTAACTTTTAATAAATTAATTCATAATTAATTTATACCAAAGTCACTAAGAATCGGATTCAAAACCTCTTATAAAATTAATTAAAGAATTATTAATTCATAATTAATAATTAAATAATTTGAATAATCAATATTATTCAAATATCAAGTGAACACAAATTTTTGTTACTTATGTAACACCTGTAATTGGACGGTTCAATTACAATATTCTATATACATGTTTCTTATAGTGAAATAAGCTATCAAGGGGATTCGATGGACCTACAGTTTTGAACTCCATTAATATCGAAGTTATTAATTAAACTCTTTAATTAAATAATTCGCTATTATTAATCTTTAAGTTACTCCACTAAAAACCTAAGATTGCACTCTCAAAACTGTAGATGTTTTTATACAATCTGAAATTTTTCAGTGTCCATTGATTTAATCACTACATATGATTTGACCCTCCACAAATAGTTCATAATTAGAGTTAGGTCAAATGTCCATTTTACCCCTCTAATTATTTCTTGATCCTTAAGTACCATTGATTCTCTAATGAACAATATATTCATAACAACTTATGAATTTATCTTTCTATTTACATATGAACAGAAAGTTGAGCGCTTTTATTATTCAAGACCTGAATCAACCGTTAAGGGCACTGTTTTTCTACTTCTCACAAGAAGGAGTGGATTCTATTATTGTATAGAATGTTCTCAGCTACTTACTAAATCATATCCCCAAAGTACGAAGTTATTAATTGGGTATTTACACCGATCTCACCCATGTAAATCAAAGGAAATAATTTAACAAGCAGGAGTTCATAATACACTCAAAATTAAGATCAATTCATATATGATCATCTGGCTGATAAATATAAATCTCTAAGTTTAACGGATATTATTTAGAGACTTTTATTTATCGTGGTCCAGTCCTATATAATCTTTATTATATAAGGTGCCTTCATTTCCATGTCACCATATGAACAGTCTTGGATAAGATTATCGTATCAAATATGAAAGGGACCGCAACTGTAGATTTACCACAAATGAAGGACCCAACTCCGTTTGTTTTCTACGGACTCTTTAGATTACTTATCTCAAACTAAATCCACTTGTATATAACACTTATACACTTAGTTTGAAATTACATCAGTAATCAAGAATGTTTCTCATGATATAGACAATTTTTACAAAAATATATAAATTGAATGAAATGAATACTTTATTAAAAATTTATAAAACCATTTATAATATTACAAGCTCTTAAGGCAGAAACCCCAACAAAATATTCAACCAAAAATGAGTATGGAATGCATGAGTTAGAAAACTAGTAATGCACGAAAGCAACTTTTTAAAATTCATACTAAAACAAATGTCAAAACATTTACAAAACCGGGCTTTGATACCACATTGACAGAACCCAATCCGAATCATACCCTATTAGTATCCAAAGAGCCTTGCTTGGCACCCCTACGGAATCCTCCTAAACCCCACTGATTAGGCTAAAAGAAATCTGTGGAGCGAACCCTTGAAATCTTTCCTTACTTATAAAACGAGAAAGGATTGGGTTTTTTTTTTTTTTTTCAAATGAAAAATTCGACGGCATAACGACTATATTCTTAATGTTTCCAAAATACCTGTAAAGTAAAATACACTTCCAATTATTTTCAATTTCCAACCCAACTTCTCCCACAAACATACTTTCAAAATTTCCTTTCCATTTCCATAAAAAAGAAATCATATAAAACCATAAGCCATAAGTTACAAAATATCATCAAAACCTTATAAGAATCAACTTAGAAACACCAATATTTTTCATAGCTTTAGTAAACGTTACAAAACTTTGTACACTTCAAAATATATACAAGTATCAACTATTGTTTTAGAAGCCATCAAAACTTATCATAAAGTACAAACAAAATAAATGGCTTTTCACTTGCAATTGCATGCAAAATGATTGTTCAAAAGAAGCAACTGTCAAATTTGCGCCCACCTAGATAAACGGAGGGGATCTCTTGCCCTGGTCACCTACACTTGTACCTGAGAAGGTTTTTGAAATAAAACAAGAAAAGAGTGAGCTTAAGGAAGCTCAGTGAGTGCGCGTAATTTATAAATCAATAACATATTTATTACTAAAATACCTCCTTAAAACCTTAAAAATAGAGTTTATTTACTTAATTGCACAAATTACAATTTCACATGTAGCACAACAAAACAATAGATTTCTCAACATAAAAGATACATAAACCTTTTATAAAACTTAATAAACATACATATTCATACAAAACTACAACAATTATTAAATCTCTTTCAAAATATAATTATAATTCACATAAACACAATAACTCATTTTCAAATTTGCTTTGGTATTCTGAAATGCACTAATGTTACCCCTTAAAACTTACAACCATGAGATAGTTATTTAAAAGCAAATCAACATGTAGTCACATGGTGATTTGGCTACGAACACCATCCGTGACACTTACAAAGACATCCCAACAACTACGTGTGGAATTGTGCATCGCAAAGCGTAGCGTAAGACAACATCCCACACATGTAAAAGCGACACAACGGGCTCTATTACCCCCAAAGTTAGTGACACAATCCCTCCCATACTTTACCATACACATGTGGGATGTACTGGCCGAGTCTATATAACTTACAAGGGTGGGTAGACAATTGGCCTTTGAAAACTTATTTATACATACATTATTTTTACACCAAACACATAATGTTTACGAATTTCATTTTCCTTTGAAAAACCAAAAAACATAATTCAATTGTCACAAGCTCAAACTTGAAGTTTCATATCAAAATATGATTCATACTCATAAAAATCATAAAAACTAAACTTTCTCATACAAACACAATATCCATAACAATACTCATTTTGAGTTCATAAATGGTAACCATGTCATAAAACGTTTAAACATTTCAAAACCAACATAAATTCTTTGAAAACTATTTTAGCACTCACCTTTACTTCCAAGCTTCCCTAACAAGCTTCAACGGTCTTCTCCAGCTCCACTAGTCTCTCATTCACCTACACATCATAATTTCGCTTAGAATACACTAAATAAAGCTTCACGAAACTTATTACACAACTTTTAACCCAATTAACTTTATTGAACCCTATTATGCCTAAAAGATTCTCTACACGATTTCCACTTAACCGAAGTTTTCTAATTCCGATTTCTTTCCATAGATACTATTTATTTTCACCTAGGAACACACCTATACCCTCGAAATCATCGTTTGAAGCTCAAAACGAAAAATGGTCATTTTTGACCCCCTTTGGCCGAATGGTATGCACAACCCTACCTAGGGCTGTGCTTCACTTCTTCCTTGCTCCACACACCTTCTTGACTCGCATTTAGATGACCCGTAAAGCGGTTCTGAAAAATTTCAACATTCGGGTATCGAAACCTAGGAAAAACCTCATTTTTTCATCCATTTTTAGGGGGCATTTTCACACCTTTCATCCCTAACTTTAATTTTTCTTTCCATAGTGCTCATTTCAACACATAAAAGAAGTGTTATTCTATGACAATCAATGGTGCCCTTCATACATGCCTTACAATGCCTTACAATGCAAGTGGTTCAAATTCAATTATAAAATTTTCATAAGATTATATCTCACCTAAACAACATCGAATCATGCTTAAAACACCTCACTTCCATTGGATTCTTATATCTCTCACTATAGCCTTACATGTCTCAACACATACTAAATCCATTTCTTTCAAGTTTTTCATGTTGGTTCTTTTGGACATTTTGTCAAACACCCTGCCTACAATTTATTCTATTAGTTTCCAATCCAAAACCAACTTGATATCACTCTCATGCCAACCATAGCTCATCAATCTTAGTAGGTTTCCATGCCATCTACACTAGCCTTTAAGTCTCTAAACACTCATCTTTTAATATAACTAAAAACCTCCCATCCAAACCCAACTTAAACATCATCAAAACCACCACACAATCTATCACAACCATAAGTTCAAAAGTAAGAAAACTAAGATTTGTTTATTTTGATTCTTGCTTCAAGTTTGTTTTTCTAGCTTAAGGAAGCTTGATTGCTTGATTTGGGTGTCAAAAATTGGTTGAACTCACTTGATCACTTCCTCCTCTTCTTTGGCCAAACATACCCTCACTTCTTTCTCTCATCTCTCTTGTTTCTCTTCTTTGTGTTTGTGGCATGAATTACCTTCAAAATTTGGTCAAGTGTTGTATTTATATACTTATGAAAATTCCATAATGACCATCATATCCCTTAATTAATTGATTTTTGGCCCTTAACTCTTGCTTATTCCATCTTTACCCATGACAAGTAAACTTATTTCAATTTAGTTCATACCTTACACTAACTTTTACAACTCCAGTGACAATGACCAATTTACCCTTATACTTATTTATGCTTCCAATGGGTTCGATAAACTTCTATATTTTTACAAAATTTACATTAGTCACTTAAGGTCTTAAAATGTCACTTAGGGTTTGTTACTAAGGAAACCATAAATGAACACCGAGGGCTTACAATAACCACAAACTTTTCAAAAACCATTTTAGCACTCACCTTAAATTTCGAGCTTTCCTAATGAGCTCAATGGCCTTCTCCGACTCCACTAGCCTCTCCTTTACCTACACATCACATATTTACTTAGAATACACTAAATTGAGCTTTACAAAACTTATTGCACAACTTTTAACTCAATTCAACCATAAAATGGCATTTTCACTAAAAAGCTCCTCTATACGGTTTCCACTTAACCCAAGATTTTTAATTCCAATTTCTTTCCATGAATCCTATTTATTTTCATCTAGGAACACTCTCACATGCTTGAAATCATCGTTCGAAGCTCGAAATAAAAATTGGTCTTTTTAGACCCCTTTTGGCCGAATAGTATGAACAACCCTACCTAAGGCTGCTCTTTACTTCATTCTTGCTCCACACATCTTCTTGAGTCGCATTTAGATCACCCGTAAAGCAGTTTTGAAAAATTTCAACTTTCGGGTGTCGAAGCTTAGGAAAAACCCCATTTTTTCATCACTTTTTCAATGCTATTTTCACACTTTTTATTCTAAATCTTAATTCTCCTCTCTTTAGTGCTACTCACACTCAAACCTACTTATACAATTCATTCAAACACATAAAAGAAGTGGCATTCTATGACAACCACGAATGTCCTTCATATATGCCTTACAATGCAAGTTATTCAAATTCATTTCTAACATTTTCATAGGTTTGTTTGCCATGCAAACAACATGGAATCATGCTTAAAAGACCTCAATTCCATTGGATTCCTGTGATAGGAGCCAATCTGAATCATACCATACTAGTATCCGGAAGGCCCTTCCTGGCACCCAAACGGAATCCTCCTAAACCCTATGGATTGGGCTAAAAAAAATCCATGGAGAGAACCCTTAAAATCTTTTCTTACTTTGTAAAATTAGAATGGGTTGGATTTTTTTTTTTTTTACAAATGGAAAATTTGACAGCACAATGACTGTGTTTTTAACTTAACCAGAATAAGCTGTAAAGGAAAATACACTTCCATATACTTTTATTTTTCAACCCAACTTTTTTATCCTCAAACATAAATTTTTATCACAAATCCATTTCATAGAAATCAAAAGCGTTAAATTATAATTTAAATACTTTGTAACTTATGAAAATTTCTTTAATGTGACTAAAGGTTTTGAAATTCATGCATAATTAATTTACGACTCATTTACAACTTAAACATGTATTTACATATAATTTATTTCAAATATAAAATGTGCAAAATACATTTATCAGAAGTGATGTCGTGTCTTGGTCTGCCTACTTTTCTGAAGCAGTTTTCTAATCTTGGTCACCCACTTCTATACTTGAGGAGGTTTTTAATGTAAAAATAGAAAATTATGAGCTATGCAAGCTTAGTGAGTGCAGATATTTCATTTAACTTAAAATATTTTATTTCTTAAAAATACCTCCTCAAAACATTTTTAAAAATGCATTTATATTTCTTAAAACTTTTCGTAGGTTTCGAAACTTATTGCTTAGTAAAGCATAAATGGAAAATCTTTAAAATATATAGTAACATCAAACTTCCCATAAAGATTTTAATTCCATAAAACTTATAAAGACATCAAAATAAATGTAAGCATAAATATATATATACATAAAACTTCATGAAACTTATAACTTAAAATTCTTTATTTCTTAAAACTTTCCAATTTTAATTTCATTCCATTTCTAGGCATACTTAGAGAATTCTAAAACATATATATATATATATATATATAAGACTTCGCATTGCTTGAAATCTTGAAAAATATAAATCTCATATAACTTATAAAACATAATACAATTTACATAAAACTTACAAAATCGAATAACCTTTAAACTTATACATATAAACCTTAAAAATTGGGTGTCAATTTGAAATTATACTCACATAAGCTTCATATAGAACTTGTAGTTCACAAACGTATAAAATTCCTATCCCATTTCCATACATAACTTAAAATAGAAAATCCGTAAAATTATATATTCATAAACCTTCACAGAAAACTCATTAATGATAAAACTCATAGAATGAATTTCCGTTTCTTAAATTTTCTCAAAACTTAAATTTTGTTTAATCGTAAAACATACTTAAAGTATATTAAATATCTTTTTGTGCTTTCAATTTCTCAAATACTCGTTTTGCTTTTTAAAAGCACCATTCTTACCCCATAATACTTACAACCACGCGATAGTTATGATAACGCTAACCGACGTGGAGTCACGTGATGCTTTTAATAGACACCAACTGTGATATTTACTTACTTACAAAGACATCTCGTAGTTAAATGCGCAATGTTAGATTGCTAACCATAACACGAGATAATATCCAACAAAAGTAGAGGCGACGCGACAGACTCAATTTCCCCCTAAGTTAGTAATGCACCCTTCTGAACTTGTTATACTATTGTGAGACATACCGACCGAGTCTAAAATTTACTTATAAAGGTTGGTATACTTATGGCCTTTGAAAATTCATTTTATTTTCTTACTTAGTGCAAAAGTATAAAAATCACTTATTGGGGTGCAATAAACACCAAATCTTAATTCGGAATACATAAAACACAAAACTCATATTTTAAAATACATAAGGCTTCAAATTTCATTTTCTTAGTGCATAAAGCACAAACTATCATTTTACTAAGTGCAAAGAGCACAAAATAGTTTATCCATAAATTTCATTTGTTTTGTTTGCATAATCATAAAACGCAACTTATTGGCTAAAAACTTAAAATATAATCTTTAAATTTCATTTTATAAATAAAACTTATACTTAGGAAATCATAAATGTCCTTACAAAATCATAAAACAAAACTCATTCGATAATCAGACGTAAAACTTAAATTTCACTTCAATATAAAATTCATACTTATGAAATCATAAAACTAAACTTTTCCGTACAAGAAACGATATCAATAATAATGGTCATTTTTAATACTTAAGATGGCAAATACATCATAGAATGTTTAAACACTTAAAATAATCATAAAGTTATTTATGAAATCACTTAAACATTCACAATAGAAGTCTTCCTTAAAACTTTCAAATCTCATTTTCTTTTAAATAACCACAAAACATAACTTTTAATTGCCAAATAAAATTTAAACCTTAAACTTCCTTTAAGATAGAGCTCATGCTTATAAAATCATAAAAGCAACACTTTTTCATACAAATCATGTTATCAATAACAATACTTATATCCATTTCTAGAATAGAAAACGAACCTTATAAGATGTTGAAACATTGGAATCAAACATGACCTTTGAAAAATTAGTTTGGCGCTCACCTTATCCTTAAGCTTCCTTAAATGGGCTCCCTTGGCCTTCTCCAATTCCGCTCACTTCCTCTTCACCTACACATTACATATTCTTTTAGAATACACTAATTTTAAATTCATAAAACTTATTGCTTAACCTACAACTCAAATTACCCTATTGAAAACCATTTTGCCTACAAACTTTCCTTTTGGTTTTTAACTTAACTGAAGCTTTAAAATTCCATTTTCTTTCCATGAATCCTACTTATTCTCACCTAGGAACACCCTCATATACTCGAAATCATGATTCAAAACTCGAAACGGAAAGTCACAAAATCCTACCCCCTTTGGCCGAATATGATGCACCTCCTTATCTAGGGCTACTTTTCACTTCTTTCTTGCTCCACATATCTTCTTGACTCGCACTTAGATCACCTGTAAAATGGATATGAAAAATTCTAACGAACAGGTGACGAAACTTAGGAAAAACCTCCCTTTTTCACTACTTTTTCAATGCCATTTCCATATTTTTCAATCTTAAATCTTGATTTTTCTTTACCTAATGTCATACAAACTCATACATTCTCACTTAATGCATTAAAACATATACATGAGATGGTATTACATAATACTAACCCATGTCCTTCACTTGAGACCATTAGAGACAAGTTGTCTAAATGAATTTCTAACAATTTTATTAACTTATCCTAGGTTTCCTTATCATAATTCCAACATGGAAGCATGCTTAATACCATCAAATGACATTGGTTTCATACTTCCCTAATTATGGTCTTACATAGCCTAACACATAATCAATCCAGTTCATTCAATTTTTGCATTTTTCTTCACTTGGACATTTTATCAAACACTTGGGATGCACCAAAATTCACTTAAAACCAATTTAATCAAACGTAGTAGTTATTCCAACAAAACCCTAACACCTCAAACCTAATGATTTTCATATAGTTTATACTTATTTTGAATCTCATAAAACTTCACTACAATCATACATAAAAACCCCATAAAAAAAATCCAACCAAACCATCACACAAACATCACCACCAACATCATTGAAACAACCTTAAAAGTAATGGAACTTACCTATTTTTAGTTTTAATCTTGTTCCAAGCTTGTTCTTCTTGCTTAGGATGACTTGAATTCATGGTTTGGGAGATGAAAATTGCATGAGACAACTTGATCCTTCCTTCTCTCATCATGGCCGAACATCACCCCTTTTTTCTCTCTTGTCTCTCAGCCTTGGTGTGTTTGTGTGTGTGTTTGGCAAGAAAATGGAGAAAAATGAACCAAGTGTTGGTATTTATACTTATGACATCTCCACAATGACCATCATGTCCCTTAATTAATAAACTTTAGCCCTTAACTCTTGCTTATTCTATCTTGGCCCATGTCATGTAAACTTATTTCAAATTGATCCACAAACTTCCATAATTATCCATTCAATTATCTTTAATCAATTTTAATTAATCTCAACCACAAATTTAGTCAAAAGATGACTATTAGGTGTTAATCCACCATTGGTCCATAAATAATCACATGGATTGTGCTTTTAGAATGGGTCTAATATCATAAAATCTCACTTATACCCTTAACGTTAAAAATTAATACAATTCATTCCGAAATAAATTCCAAATCAATTCTATGATCACTCATTCATCAAATTGACTTTACAATACTCTAATTAGACCTCTTAGGACTCAATCCATGGCTTTGAAAAAAATTCAAATAGAGTTTAGGTCAACAGTATTCACAATCCTATCCATAAGAGCGTTTTCGTCAGGTAACTTTCGTAACCTTCAGAAACTACCCAAACGGACTCATTTTTACTCCGTTTCAGTTTTTTGGGTCCTACTATTCATTCTAAATATTTTCGATTTTCTAGGGTCCATCTCAAAATTTTACTATTCATTAGATACTATTCACCTAGAGATACTATTTGCCCGAAAATATTCCTATTCATCCGTAAATTCGCTGTTAATCATAAAATGAAAGTTTGGGGGTCCTACATCCTACATCTCTCACTATGGCCTTACATACCCTAACTCATGTTAAGTTCATTTCATTCAAGATTTTGATGTTGATTCTCTTAGGCATTTTATCAAACATATATTCTACAACTTATTTCATTAACTTCTAATCCAAAACCAACTTAAAGTCTCTCTCATACCAACCCTAGCTCATCAAACTAACTTAATTTTCCATGCCATCTACACTTACTCTTTGGTCTCCAAAGATTCATCTCTTAACATAAATAAAAACACCAACTTTAACCACCGTAAACACTTTCAAAAGTTATGGAACTAACCTCTATTGACTTGTTTTCATGCTTCTAATTTGATCTTCTCACTTAGAATGGCCTGATCACTTGATTTAGGGATCAAAAATTGGTTGAACTCACTTGATCACCCTTGCTCCTCACTTGGCCGAACCACTTCCTTCTCTCCCTCACGTTTCTCTCTTGTTTCTTTACTTGTTTGTGGCGTTTTTATGCTTCAAAATTGATTAACTATTGTATTTATACTTATAGCATTTCCATAATGACCATCATGTCCCTTACTAATTTGGTTTTTAGTCCTTAATTCTTGCTTATTCTATTTTGACCCCTAACATGTAAACTTGTTTCTAATTAGTCCATTTCTAATACTAACTTATAAAACTCCAATAACAAAGACCATTTTACCCTTATACTTATTTATTCTATAATTGGAATTCAATGAATCTCTACATTCCTTGAACACTTTTATAAATCACTTAGGGTCTTAAAATATCACTTAGAGTTTGTTACTAGGGAAACCATAAATAAACATCGAGGGCTTATAGAAGCGATACTAGAATGCTACAATTTGAGGGTTCATTGTCTATTCTAACTCTAGTAGCAAAATCTACTTATATAAAAGAATGTGTAGCTCCTGGGTCAATAATTTTAAGCCCTCGATTTTATTTTATGGTTTCTTCAATAATAGTCCCTAAGCGATATTTTAAGATCCTAAGTGACAAATGGAAGTGTCCATGAATGTAGAAAATTTTCAGAAATCAATTCAACCCAATTGGAGATTAAATGAGTAAATGTAAGGGATTGATTTGAAAAATGGCATTAAGTGATTGTTAAGTGTGATAAGAGACTAAAATGAAACAAGTTTTTCTACTTGGGGTCAAAATGGAATTAAGCAAAGTTCAATGGTGAAAATCAAAATTTTCTAGGACATAATAGTCATTTTTAAAGAAGATCAATATAAATACAAACCCTTAGCACAAATTTAAGCCATTTTCACGCCAAACAAAGGGAGAAACCGAGAGCAAGAGGGAAAGAAGAGAGAATTCGTCCATGAAAGCAACCAATGGAGAATCAAGTGATTTTCATGCATTTTCAAGCTTCCAACAAAGAATTTAAGCTCACCTAAGCTAGAGGAACAAGTTGGAAGCAAGAAACCAAGCAAACAAAGGTTAGTTATGCCATTTTTATCATGTTTATGGTGGTTGTTGATGATGTTTGTGTGATGATTTGGTTGGGGTTTTTTTATATGGATTTTCATGTATGATTGAAGCTAAGTTTTAAGGGACTTGAAGTAAGTGTAGACCACATGGAAATCTTTAGGATTGATGAGCTAGGTGTTGGTGGGAGAAACCATAAAGTTTGAATAGAGATTGTTTGTAGGCCTTCGATGTTTATTTATGATTTTCCTAATAACAACCTCTAAGTGATGTATGAAACCCTAAATGATTAGTAAATGATGTTTTAGGACCCCAAGAGACTAAAGGAAGTGTTGTAAAAATATAGAGATTTAGGGAAACCCATTGGAAGCCTAAATAAGTATAAGGTTAAAACAGTCATTGTCATTGGAGTTATTAAGTTAGTATGACCTATGGACTAAATTGAAATAAGTTTGCAAGTTAGGGGTCAAGATGGAAAAAACAAGACCTAAATGCCAAAAATCAATTAAATAAAGGATACAATGGGCATTTGTGGGATTGTTAAGAGTATATAAGCAACACTTAGAGAAATTTCAAGCCATTCACGCCACAAACACAAAGAAACGAGAAAAACCAAAGTAAGAAAAGAGAGAAACGTAAGAGAAGAGAGTGTGTGTTCGGCCAAAAGAAAAAAGGGGTGATCAAAGTTGGTTCAAGTGAATTTTGAGCTTCTAATCAATCAATCAAGCTTTCCTAAGCTAGGAAATCAAACTTGAAGCAAGAATCAAATCCAAATAAGGTTAGTTCATTCATTTTGAGCTTGTTGTTGTGTTGGTTTGTGTTGGTTATTTTGATGATGTTTAAGTTGGTTTTGATTGGAGGTTTTTATCTATGTTAAAAGATGATTCTTTGGGGACTTGAAAGCATGTGTAGATGGCATGGAAACCTACTAAAATTGATGGGTTAGTGTTGGTATGAGATAGATTTTAAGTTGATTTTGGATTGGAAACCAATGGAATGAGATGTAGACTAGGTGTTTGACAAAATGTCTAAAAGAACCAACATGTGAAACTTGAAAGAAATGGACTTACGGTATGCTAGTGCTTGTAAGGCCATATGGAGAGAGGTATGAGAATCAAATGAAATGGAGGTTATTTAAGCATGATTCCATGTTGTTTAGGTGATCTATAATCCTATGAAAAGGTTAGAATTGGATTTGAACCATTTCCATTGTAAGGTATTGTAAGGCACCTATGAAGGGCACTATGGATTATCATGGAATGGCACTCCTTTTACATGTTGAAATGAATTGTATAGGTAGGTTTGAGTATGTATAACATTATGAAAGAAAGAATTAAATTTTAGAATGAAAGGTGTGAAAATGCTCCCTAAAAATGGATGAAAAAATGAGATTTTTTTAGGTTTCGATACCCAAACGTTGGAATTTTTCAGAACTGCCTTACGGGTGATCAAAATACGAGTCAAGAAGGTGTGTGGAGCAAGAGAGAAGTGAATCACAGCCCGAGGTAGGGCTGTACATACTATTCATCCAAGAGGGGTAAAAAATGACCACTTTTTGTTTCGAGCTTCGAACCATCATTTCGAGCATATGGTCATGTTCCTTGGTGAAAATAAATATGATCCATGGAAAGAAATCAGAATTAGAAAGCTTAAGGGGTAACGTTGGTGCATTTTAAAATGAAAACCTAAGTTTGAAAGTAAACTATTTTATGTGATTTATATATATGTTTCGAAAGGAACTTTATAACCGATTTTAGTGGTATAATGTTATTGCTTACTAAGTTTGTTGAAAACTTTATGCAGCCCTTATGTTGGCAATTTTATGATTTTATTATGTTAAGCATGAACTTTTATAAATTTTTTAGTTAAATGGTTTCGAAATGCAACTTTGTTTTTAATGCTTTTAAGGAGGTATTTTACAAATGAATATGATATTGATTTATAACTTGAGTGCACTCACTGAGCGGCAATAAGCTCACATTTTCTTAGTTTTATTCAAAAACCTCCTCAGGTGCTAGCGCGAGTGACAAGGCACAAGATACCCTCCGTTGAAATAGGTGGATGAAGATCCAATGACTGCATCCTTTTGCATAATCATTTTGCATGTATATGAAAGTTGAAAAGACACTCTTTTGATGTATTTTATGAGGTGTTTTGAATGGCTTTTAAAATGAGATTAGTTACTCATATGTACTTAAAGATGTATACGACTTTGTAAAGGTGATTTAAGTTATTAAGTATGTTTATTTTCCTAAGCTTTTTGTTTATAAGAATTGAATTTTTACCTTGCGTTTTATTGCTATGGTTTTACATGATTTATGGTATGAAAATTGAAGTGAAATTTGAAATATGATTGTGGGAGAAGTTGGATTGGATAAATAAAATCTTTTGGGAGTGTATTTTGTTTTATAGGTATTATGGAAATATCAATATTATAGCTGTTATGCCGTCAGATTTTCATTTGAAAAAAAAAAAAAAAGCTAACCCAATTTTATTATAAGTGAAGAAAGAATCTAAGGGTTCGCTCCACGGGGTTTTTTTGACCTAATTAATAGGGTTTAGGAGGATTCCGTTGGAGTGCTAGGCAGGGCCCTCTGGATACGAGTATGAAATGGTTCGGATTGGGTCCTGTCAACGTGGTATCAAAGCCCGGTTTTGTAAATGTTTTAACGTTTCTTTTCGTTTAAATTTTTAAAAGTTCCTTTTGTGCGTTATTGTTTTAACTCATGCATTCCATACTCATGTTTGATTGAATATTTCAGAAGCATGCAACGTCGAGATCGCCCTAGGACAAGGAGGGCAGCCGCAGAGGCACCTGCGCTTGAGGAGGAACATGTTGACGAGTCCGTTAACGTGCCAGCTAACTCTACTCATGCTGAACCTTCTCAGCTAACCAAACCAGCTGGTCCACAGGTTAATTATGAACGGATGGCCCAAGCATTTGCAGTGGCGCTTCCCCAACCCCATGAGGTCGTAGGATCGATCAAGCACGCTAGGAAATTGGGCGCTGGGTCTTATAATGGAATGGGTGATCCGAAGCGTGCCTTTTCATGGATAGAAACTAACGAAGAGATCTTCCAGGTGATAGGTTGCACAGAAGATCAGATGGTGACTTATTCAGTTATCCTTCTTAAGGATCAAGCTAAGGATTGGTGGAAGGCGCTGCAGAGGAGGCATCTAGAGGGAGTCATCTGGGCCATGTTCAAGCAGGAATTTCTTGAGAAGTTCTATCCTAAGAGCTACAGGGTTGCCCAAATTGATGAGTTTTTCAGATTGGAGCAAGACAATCAGTTAGTAGCTGAATACGAGAAGAGGTTCTCGCAGTTGGCCAGATTAGTGCCGTTATTAATGAAAATGAAGAATAGAAGATTAACA
The DNA here is from genome assembly GCA_021234005.1 of Nephelium lappaceum. Classification (NCBI taxonomy): domain Eukaryota; kingdom Viridiplantae; phylum Streptophyta; class Magnoliopsida; order Sapindales; family Sapindaceae; genus Nephelium; species Nephelium lappaceum. Next base: position 25,673,520 of record CM037998.1, read on the forward strand.
GGTTTATGACGGGCCTTAATCCCAGAATTAGGGCCTATGTAGCATCATCTGGTCATACTCACTATGGGGGGGGGGGGGGGGGGGGGGGGGGGGGGGGGTGGTGTGGGGGGTGTTGGTGGAAGCAGTCACCAGGGTTGAAAGAAGTGTGGAGACCATCCCTAGACCTAAGAAGTTCACCCCTAAGCCCGATTGGTCAGGTGGATCTCAAGGAGGATCCAGCAACATGGCAAAGACAGGAGAGAAGTCCATAGGGTCATCTAGCTGTAGACCAAGTCAAGGAGCCCAGTCCAACTAGAGTTCAGTGAGATAGTCATCAGGGCCCCGAAGCACCAGTGAAGATTGAAAGAATTGGCCAACCTGTAAGAAGTGCGGAAAGACACATCCGAGCGAGTGTGTCAAGGGTAGGAATGCATGCTTTAGGTGTGATCAGGAGAGCCACTTTATTAAGGATTGTCCTAGCTTAGCTTCATCCAATAAGGCCTCCAGACTAGAGGATCAGGTGGTACAGGTCAGTAGAGTGGTGCATCTAGTAGGGGTTCACCTTCTAGGGGACAGCCTAGTAGACCTCGCAATTAGAGCAAAGTGTATACAGTCACTAAGCAGGAAGTAGATGTTGCTCCGTATGTCGTTACAGGTATTGTTTCCCTATTTGATATTGATGCTCGTGCATTGATTGATTTAGGAGCTACCCACTCCTTCATGTTTGTAAACTTTGTTACAAGAGTTAAGATAGAAGATGAACCGTCAGAGTGTAGTATGGTAATGTCCCTTCCTACTGAAGCTACACTTCTGTCAGATAAGATTTATATGGGAAGTAAAGTGGTGATAGTTGGTCAAGAATTTCAAACGAATTTGATCCTGTTAGACATACAGGATTTTGATGCTAGGGATGAACTGGCTGTCGAAATATCATGCTACGGTAGATTGCTTCAGAAAGGAGGTTAGATTCAACAAACCAGCGGAACCTGATGTGATCTTTTACGGTGTAAGAAATATGCTTCCTACAAGTATGATAATTGCAGTAAAGGCCAGTAAGATGCTTAGGAAGGCGTGTCAGGGATACCTGGCTTATGCAATGGGACCAGAGAATGATGGGGTGAAGTTGGAAGAGGTTCCAATGGTTAGGGAGTTCTCAGATGTGTTTCGAGATGACCTCTCAGGGCTACCACCGGATAGGAAGATAGAGTTTGAAATAGAGTTGGCTCCCGGTACAACGCTTATTTCTATAGCTCCATATCATGTGGCCCCAGCAAAATTGAAGGAATTGAAGGCTTAGTTGGAGGAATTGACAGATAAGGGTTTTATTAAGCCAAGCATGTCACCTTGGGGAGCTCCAGTTCTGTTTGTAAAGAAGAAAGACGGAAGCCTCAGGCTATATATAGACTACAATTAGCTCAATAGGGTGACTATACGGAATCAATACCCACTTCCGCGGATAGATGACTTGTTTGATTAGCTTTAGGGAGCTAAGATTGATCTAAGGTTTGGATACCACTAATTGAAGATCCGTAAGGAAGATGTTTCTAAGATGACTTTTCGAATGCGCTATGGACATTATGAGTTTTTGGTGATGCCGTTCGGATTGACAAATGCCCCAGCAGCCTTTATGGATCTTATGAACAGGGTTTCCAAGCCCTATTTGGATAAGTTTGTCACATCAATGATATATTGATATATTCATGTAGCTGAGAGGAGCATGCTGAGCACTTGAGGATTGTGCTGCAGACTTTAAGGGAACATCAGTTTTATGCTAAGTTCAATAAGTGCTAGTTTTGGCTAAATAGAGTGACATTTCTAGGCCACGTGGTTTCGATGGAAGAAATATCTGTAGACCCTCAGAAGATAGAAGCCATAATAAACTGGCAATCACCCACAAATGTGACTGAAGTTAGGAGCTTTTTGGGGTTGGCAGAATACTATAGGAAGTTCGTGGAGAGGTTTTCTAAGATAGCAGTTCCCTTGACTAAGTTGACGCGAAAGGAAGAAAAGTTCATGTGGACTGATAAGTGCCAGTGCAGTTTTGAAGAATTGAACAAGAGACTGACCTCGGCACCAGTGTGTACGCTACCATTAGAGATAGATGGGTTTACGGTGTATTGTGATGCCTCCAGACAAGGTCTAGGTTGTGTACTGATGCAACATGACAAGGTGATAGCCTATGCATCTAGGCAGTTGAAGAAACATGAGCAGAACTATCCGACACACGACCTGGAACTTGCAGCTGTTGTGTTTGCTTTGAGGATATTAAAGCATTACCTGTATGGAGTCCCATGTAGGATCTTTACTGACCATAAGAGCCTACAGTACTTATTTACACAGAAAGAGTTGAATATGAGGCAAAGAAGATGGATTGAACTCATTAAGGACTATGATTGCACGATTGAGTATCATCCAGGCAAGGCTAATGTGGTGGCGGATGCACTAAGTCGGAAACCCTCAAGTTCAATAGCCCAGCTGAGAGCAGAACACCTACCATTACTGGTAGAGTTTAGAGCCATGGGGTCAGATTAGAGGTGACAGATTCTGGAGCATTGTTAGCTGCATTTCATGTCCGTCCTGTTTTGGTGGATCAGGTTAGAGAGCTCCAGGATAGAGATCCCTACTTGATGAAGATAAGAAGTGAAGTGGAAGCTAGGAAGCTAGGAAGTAGAGTAGTTTCTCATTGAAGGATGTTGGGACGTTGATAATGGGGCAACGATTATATGTGCCAAGTGTAAAAGACTTGAAGAAAGACATCATGGAAGAAGCTCACTCTTCAGCTTATACCATGCACCTAGGGAGCACTAAAATGTACCGAATCTGAAGGATCACTATTGGTGAAAGGGAATGAAGAAAATGATAGCAGAGTTCGTCTCCAAATGCCTAACCTGCCAGCAAATTAAGGCTGAACATCAGAAGCTAGTAGGTTTATTGCAAACCCTGCCCATCCCAGAGAAGTGGGAAAGGATTACTATGGACTTCGTGGTAGGGCTTCCACGGAGTCAGAGTGGTTTCGATTGCATATGGGTAATAGCTGATAGGTTGGCAAAGTTCGCTCATTTCCTGGCAATAAAAAAAAACTACTCCCTGGATAAGTTAGCCCAGTTGTACATAGATAAAATTGTAAGATTACATGGCATTCCAGTGTCCATCGTGTCCGATAGAGATCCAAGGTTCACATCAAGATTCTGGTCGAGCTTACAGAAGGCATTGGACACTAAATTGAATTTCAGTATGGCTTTTCACCCACAAATAGATGGACAGTCTGAAAGAACCATCCAGATATTAGAAGATATGTTAAGGGCATGTGTTATGGAGTTCAAAGGAAGCTGGGATACCCATCTGCCTTTGATAGAATTTTCATACAACAACAGCTACCAGTCTAGTATTGATATGGCACCGTATGAGGCTTTATATGGTAGGAAGTGCAGAACCCTAGTTTTTTGGGATGAGGTGGGTGTAAGAAAGCTAATTGGCCCTGAGATTGTCCAAACTACAACTGAAAAGATCCAAGTCATATGGGAAAGGTTGAAGATAGCAAGTGATCGACAAAAAAGTTTTGTGGACAATCGTAGAAAGGATTTAGAATTCCAAGTGGGTGACAGAGTCTTCTTGTGCGTCTCTCCGTTGAAGAGTGTGTTAAGGTTTGGGAAGCGTGGGAAGCTATCTCCTAGGTATATTGGGCCATACGAGATAGTGGGAAGAGTTAGAGAGGTGGCCTATCATTTGTAGTTACCACTAGAGTTGGCTAGGATTCATGATGTTTTCCATGTTTCCATGCTTCGTAAGTACGTGGAGGATCCTTCACATATATTAAGAGAGCAACAGGTGTAACTAAAAGAGAACCTAACCTACGAGAAGAAACCAGTGGAGATATTGGACCGTAAAGAGCAGGTGTTGCGCTACAAAGTGATTCCATTAATAAAGGTGTTGTGAAGGAATCATGGATCCGAGGAAGCTACGTGGGAACATGAAGAGCAGATGAAAGCTCAGTACCCTCACCTATTCGAAACAGGTATGTAATTTTAAATTTCAAGGATGAAATTTCTATAAGAAAGGGTGAAACTGTAAGCCCTCAACGTTTATTTATGATTTCCCTAATAACGACCTCTAAGTGATGTATGAAATCCTAAATGATTAGTAAATGATGTTTTAAGACCCTAAGAGACTAAAGGAAGTGTTGTAAAAATATAGAGATTTAGGGAAACCCATTGGAAGCCTAAATAAGTATAAGGGTAAAACAGTCACTGTCATTGGAGTTATTAAGTTAGGATGACCTATGGACTAAATTGAAATAAGTTTGCAAGTTAGGGGTCAAGATGGAATAAACAAGACCTAAGCGCCAAAAATCAATTAAATAAAGGACACAATGGGCATTTGTGGGATTGTTAAGAGTATATAAGCAACACTTAGAGAAATTTCGAGCCATTCACGCCACAAACACAAAGAAACGAGAGAAACCAAAGGAAGAAAAGAGAGAAACGTGAGAGAAGTGTGTGCGTGTTCGACCAAAAGAAAAAAGGGGTGATCAAAGTTGGTTCAAGTGATTTTTGAGCTTCTAATCAATCAATCAAGCTTCCCTAAGCTAGGAAATCAAACTTGAAGCAAGAATTAAAGCCAAATAAGGTTAATTAATTCATTTTGAGCTTCTTGTTGTGTTGGTTATTTTGATGATGTTTAAATTGGTTTTGATTGGAGGTTTTTATCTATGTTAAAAATGATTCTTTGGGGACTTGAAAGCATGTGTAGATGGCATAGAAACCTACTAAAATTGATGGGTTAGTGTTGGCATGAGATAGATTTTACATTGATTTTGGATTGGAAACCAATGGAATGAGATGTAGACTAGGTGTTTGACAAAATGTCTAAAAGAACCAACATATGAAACTTGAAAGAAATGGACTTAGAGTATGTTAGTACTTGTAAAGCCATATGGAGAGGTATGAGAATCCAATGAAATGGAATTTATTTAAGCATGATTCCACGCTGTTTAGGTGATGTATAATCCTATGAAAAGGTTAGAATTGGATTTGAACCATTTTTATTGTAAGGTATTGTAGGGCACCTATGAAGGGTACTATGGATTATCATGGAATGCCACTTCTTTTACATGTTGAAATGAATTGTATGGGTAGGTTTGAGTATGTATAACATTAGGAAAGAAAGAATTAAGTTTTAGAATGAAAGTTGTCAAAATGCCCCCTAAAAATGGATGAAAAAGTGAGGTTTTTCTTAGGTTTCGATACCCAAACGTTGGAATTTTTCAAAACCGCTTTACGGGTGATCAAAATGTGAGTCGAGAAGGTGTGTGGAGCAAGAGAGAAGTGAAGCACAACCCTAGGTAGGGCTGTGCATACTATTCGGCCAATAGGGGTCAAAAATGACCACTTTTCGTTTTGAGCTTCGAACGATGATTTCGAGCATATAGGCATGTTCCTAGGTGAAAATAAATAGGACCTATGAAAAGAAATCGGAATAAAAAAGCTTCGGTTGAGAGGAAACCGTATAGATACACTTTTTAGGGACTATGTCATTTTATGGGTAAAGTAAGTTAAGAGTTGTGTAATAAGTTTTGTGAAGCTTTATTTAGTGTATTCTAAGCGAAAATATGATGTGTAAGTGAAGGTGAGGCTAGCAGAGCTATAGAGGATCGTTAAAGCCATTAGGGGAAGTTTCATTTCAAAGGTGAGTGCTAAATGAATTTTAAAGCATTTATGTGGTTTTGAACCATTTACACGTTTTATGATATGTTTACCACTTGGTAATTCAAAATAAGTGTTGTTATGGATATTGTGTTTGTTTGAGAAAGTTTCGTTTCCATGATTTTATAAGTGTTAATTATATTTTGATATGAAATGTCAAGTTAGAACTTGTGACAATTGAACTATGTTTTATGGTTTTGTAAAGAAAAAAAAGAGATGAAATTCTTAAATTTTATGTGTTTGATGCAACAAAATAATATATGTACAGATACGTTTTCAAAGGCTAATTATCTACCCACCCTTGTAAGTTATATAGACCTAGCTAGTACGTCCCACACGTGTATGGCAAGGTTATGGGAGGGATCGCGTCACTAACTTTGGGGGGAATAATGTCCGTTGTGTCGCTTTTACGTGTGTGGGATGTTGTACTATGCTATGTATTGCGATGTAATATTCCACACATGGTGTTTGGATGTCTTTGTAAGTGTTACGGATGATGTTCGTAGCTAAATCGCCTAGTGACTCCACGTTCTCGTGGTTGTAAGTTTAAGGGGTAACGTTGGAGCATTTTAAAATGAAAACCTAAGTTTGAAAGTAAACTATTTTATGTGATTTATATTTATGTTTCGAAAGGAACTTTATAACCAATTTTAGTGGCATAATGTTATTGCTTACTAAGTTTGTTGAAAACTTTATACAACCCTTATGTCGGCAATTGTATGATTTTATTATGTTAAGCATGAACTTTTATAAAATTTTAAGTTAAATGGTTTTGAAATGCAACTTTGTTTTTAATGCCTTTAAGGAGGTAGTTTACAAACGAATATGATATTGATTTATAACTTGCGTGCACTCACTGAGCTTCAATAAGCTCACATTTTCTTTGTTTTATTCAAAAATCTCCTCAGGTGCTAGCGCGAGTGACAAGGCATAAGATACCCTCCGTTGAAATAGGTGGGCGAAGATCCGACGACTGCATCCTTTTGCATAATCATTTTGCATGTATATGAAAGTTGAAAAGCCACTCCTTTTGATGTATTTTATGAGGTGTTTTGAATGGCTTTTAAAATGAGATTAGTTACTCATATGTACTTAAAGATGTATACGGTTTTGTAAAGGTGATTTAAGTTATGAAGTATGTTTATTTTTCTAAGCTATTTGTTTATAAGAACTAAATTTTTACCTTGCATTTTATTGTTATGGTTTTATGTGATTTATGGTATGAAATGGAAGTGAATTTTTGAAATATGATTGTGGGAAAAGTTGGATCGGATAAATAAAACCTTTTGGGAGTGTATTTTGTTTTACAGGTATTTTGGAAATATCAATATTATAGCCGTTATGCCGTCAAATTTTCATTTAAAAAAAAAAAAAAACCAACCCAATTTTATTATAAGTAAAGAAAGATTTTAAGGGTTCACTTTGCGGGGTTCTTTTGACTGAATTAATAGAGTTTAAGAGGATTCCATTGGCGTGCCAGGTAGGGCTCTCCGGATACGAGTACGATATGATTCGGATTGGGTCCAGTCATTGTTTGAATGAAATAAGTTGTCTGCTAAGTGTTTGATGAAATGCCTAAGTGAAATAAAATGAAAAAATTGAATGAAATGAATTTGGTGTATATTATGGCATAAAAGGCCATAGTGAGGGATGTAAAAAACCAATGGAATTCTAATATTTTAAGCATGATTCCATGTTGAATTTATGCTAAAGAAACCTATGATAAGTTAATTAAAATGATAGAAACTCATTTAGACAATTTGTCTAGTATAGCCCATATGAAGGGCATTGATGAATATTATGCAATACCACTTCATGTATATGTTTTAATGAATCAAATGATTATGTTTAAGTATGTATAGCATTAAGGAGAAGAGAATTAAGATTAAGAATGAAAAATGTGAAAATTTCCTTGAAAAAATGGTGAAAAAGTGGGGTTTTTCCTAGGTTTCACCACCCGATAGTTAGAATTTTTCAGAATCGCTTTACGGGTGATCTAAGGGCGAGTTAGGGAAATGAATGGAGCAAAAATGAAGTGAAGAGCAACCCTAGGATGGGTTGTGAACAATATTTGGCCTAAAGGGGGTGCAAAAATATCTATTTTCATTTCGAGCTCCAGAAAATTATTTCTAGCATATGGAGATGTTTCTAGGTGTATATAAGTAAGGTTCATGCAAAGAAAATGGATTTTTAGAGCTTCGGTTAAGTTGAAACCGAGTAGAGAAGTTTGTAGGAAAAATAGTTTTCAAATGAATTAAGTAAATTAAAAGCTATGTAATGAGTTTTGTATGGTTAAGTTTAGTTTATTATAAGTGAGAATATGATGTATAGGTAAAAAGGAAGAAAGCAGAACCAGGGAAGGCTATTGGAACCCACTTAAGGAAACTTGAATTCAAGGTGAGTGCTACACTTTAAATTGAAGTATTTGAAATGAGATTTTGAAAATTATAAGAAAATTTTTATTGTGAGTGCTCGAGTAATTTCCTATGTAAGTTTATGCTTGTTTTAAGTGTCTAAGCATTTTATAAAGTATGTTTGCCATTTTGGTATTTGAAATGAGTATTTTGATTTATAAGGCATTTTGTATGAAAAGTTAATATTTATGATTTCATAAGTATGAGCTTATTTGGAAAAGTTGTGTTTGATTTGAAATATTTAAATCTTTTATAATATGGTTGCCCTTTTAGAATTTGAAATGAGCATTTTATTGATATTATGCTTTGTATGAAAATTTTAGTAATTATGAATTTATAAGTATGATTTTTATTTAAAAATAGAATTCGAAGTTTCGGTTTTAAGTTTCGTTAGCCGATGAGGCTATAATTTAAAAGTATACACATAAAAGTGAGGTTTGTAAATTCAAAAGTTTAAGGCGAAAACAAACGATACGTTTAAATGTTTTTGTATGATTAAGATAAGTCATTTTGAGCTTTTTGCTCTTAGTAAAGACAATTTGCACTTTCGCACTTAAAAATAAGTTTTAGTGCTTAATGCTTCTAGAAAAGATAAGGGATTTTGTGCTTTTGCACTAAGTAAGTAAAATAAAAATAAATTTTCAAAGGCCATAAGTATACCCATTTTTATAAGTTTAAGTTTTAGACCCGGCTGGTATATTCCACATGAGTATGACAAGTCCTGGGGGCATGCATCACTAACTTGGGGAGAAATTAAGTCTGTCGTGTCGCCTCTACTTGTGTGGGATATTATCTCATGTTATGGTTAGCGATGTAGCATTCCACACATAACTGCAAGATGTCTTTGTAAGTAAGTAAGTGTCATGATTGGTGATAGATTAAAATCGCCACGTGACTCCATGTCGGTTAGCGTTATCATAGCTATCGTATGGTTGTAAGCATTATGGGGTACGAATGGTGCTTTTCGAAAAGTAAGTAAGTATTTAAAGTATTGAAAGGAAAGAAAGACATTTTATATGTTTTAAGCATGTTTTACGATTAAATGAACCTTAAGTTTTGGTAAAAGTTTAAAAATGGAAATTCATTTTATATGTTTTATAATTCATATGCTTTCCATGAAGTTTTATAAATTTATGAGTTTTACAGATTTCCTATTACAAGTTATGTATTGATATGAGATTGAAATTTTATATGTTTTATATGCTATAAGATCTATATGAAGCTTCATGAATGTATAAGTTTAAGTACTATTCGATTTTATAAGTTTTATGTGAATTTCATACACATAGGAGTTTATATATATATTTTTTATGTATGCGTTACAAGTTACACAAGATTTATGTTTTCTAAGATTTCAAAGTATATGAAGTTTTATATATATATCAGAGCTTTAAAGTTCTTTATGTATGATTTGAAATGGAATGAGATTTTAAAGTTGAGAAGTTTTAAGGAAGGAAGATTTTTAAGTTACAAATTCTATGAAATTTTATGTATATATGCTTATATGCAAATTGTTGTTTTTATAAGTTTTATAATTTTATAAGCTTTATATAAAGTTTTATGATCTTATGCATTTTTTTTTTTAAAAAAAAAAAAATTCCATTTACACTTTACAACGAAATAAGTTTTGAAACTTATGAGAAGTTTTAAGAAATATAAATGCATTTTGAAAGTTTTTTAAGGGAGTAATTTTAAGAAATAAAATATTTTAAGTTAAAAAAAAAATATAAGCACTCACTGAGCTTCCATAGCTCGTAGTTTTTGTTTTTACGTTAAAAATCTCTTCAGGTAATGACGTGGGTGACCAAGACAAAAAGGCTCCTCTAGAAGAGTAAGTGGGAAAGGACACGAGATTGATTCTGTATAAATACATTTTACATATTTTGTATTTGAAAGTAATTGTGTGTAAATATATGTTTAAGTTGTAAATGAGTGGTCCAGATTCATTTATGATATAACAGCTTTAATTTTTAAACCATTGCATAAGTTTGCAATTGAGTTGATTTTGATTTCATATTTTTATTTTTGATGAAATGGAAATTATGATTTGTGCCATTGAAATCTATGTTTATGACCAAAAAAAGTTGGGTTGGAAAAATGAATGTATATGGAAGTGTATTTTCCTTTGCAGGTATTTTGGGAATATAAAAAATGCAGCCATTATGTTGTCGAATTTTCCATTTGAAACAAAAAAAAAAAAAAAAAAAAAAAAAAGATCCAACCTATTCTAGTTTACAAGGTAAGAAAAGATTTTAAGAGTTCGCTCCACGGATTTCTTTTAGCTCAATCCGTAGGGTTTAGAAGGATTCTATTAGGATGCCAAGCAGGGCCTTTCGGACATAAGTATGGAGGGTTTAGGATTGGGTCCTATCAATAATTGCATGGGCATTCAGATGAAACAAAGAAATGGTACCTATGACCACGTATAAACTCTAGTCTGGGTATGGGTCTTCCAAGCTGTCCTTTGGGTGGTACTCCCTTGCTGAGTCCACTATTAAGCTGCTCAGGGCCTATTGTTACTCTAACCTTGGGGCCTCTTCGCTTTGATCCATGATCCCCACTAGTCTATCCTGGTGTGGTAGTCCTGCCCTTGGGTTTATTTGATGCAGCTACACTTGGGTAGTTTTTCATAAAATGGCGGCCCTGCTTACCACACCTGTAATACCTAGTGCCACCCATGAAGCATTCGCCTAGATGCATTCTACCACATTTCGGGTAGGTAGGTTGTGTTCTCCAACTCTCTTTGGTGCTTTTGGATTCAACTGACTGCTTTACTGAACTCTGACTACTCTAGGTCCCCTGACTCTACCTCCTACTCCCTGACCAGGAAGATTTGTCTCCACTTTTGGCAACTTTGCTACATCTTCCTTGGTGACTACCTGTCCAGCTGTGCTTTTGGTTGAATTTCTTCGGTTAAGGAAGGCCTTCATGCTCCTCTAAACTCGGGTAGTTGCCTTTCCCAATTCCTCATAGTGTGTATGTGCAGATAATGCTATATAAGTCTTGATTTGTAGGTTGAGGCTTGACATGAATTTGTTTACTTTTTGCTCTTCATCATCTATGATGGATGGAACAAGGTGACCCAATTTTGAAAATTTCTTCTCATATTCAGCTACCGAGAGATTGCCCTGCTCCAACTTGAAAAATTCCTCAATCTTTACCTCTTTATAGCTTCTGGGGTAAAGCTTTTCTAAAAATTCTCTCCGAAAAAAGGCCCATGATACCCCATCAGCGTGCCTCCTCTAAAGTGCTTTCCACCAGTCTTTCACTCTATCTTTAAGCATGAAGGCTAAATACGCAACCATCTGGTCTTCTGTCTAGCCCATGACTTGAAAAATTTCTTCATTCGCCTCTAACCATGACAGCACACTCTCTGGCTCTCCCGTGTCATCATATAGCTTTGCGCCCAATTTTTGTGCGCGTTCTATAGATGCACAGGGCTGATGACGGGCTGCTACTAATACTTGGGCCATCTATCTCTCTATACTGTTTTCCGGTAGGTCTCGCCTAGCACCCCAACGGATCCCTCTTAAACCCCTACTATGCCGGCTAAGAGAAATTTGCGAAGCAAACCCTTAAAACTTTCGCTTTTAAACTAATTTAATCAACTTTCTTTTAAAAACTAGAAGGGTTGGTTTCGTTTTAAAACTAAAGTTCCATTTCAAATTTTAAATTCAAATCATTTTATAAAACTAAAATTGGGCAGTATAACGGCTACGTTATTACTATTGCCAAATAACCTGTAAAAGAAATTTGCACTCCCAAAATATTTCTCAAACACAACCCCACTTCCTTAGCCATAAACATGTATTTCAACTCAATTTCCATTTCATCAAAATTGAAAGCATGAAGTCATAAATCAAGTCTTTCGCAAACTTACACAATTGCTAAAAAAAAACTAAAACTTTCATCTCCTGAATAAATATTTACAACTTATTTACAACTCAAAAGAGTATATCTACAAACAATTTTTGTAAAGCTACAAAATATGCAAAATATAAACTACATTACAAAATATAAACTATGCAGAAGTAGTGTCATGTCATGCCCACCTACTCTTTCGAAAAAGCCCTCTCTTCTCGGTCATCCACGTCAATACCTGAGGAGGTTTTTAAGATAAAAATAGGAAAACTGTGAGCTTTGGAAACTAAGTGAGTGCTTGTAACTTTTGTTCAACTAAAGTATTTAATTTCTAAAATACCTCCTTAAAACTTTTGGAAGTAAATTTCTACTTCTTAAAATTACTCAAATATAATCTCTTTTAAATGCAAAGCATGAATAGAGAATCTATAAAACCCATATGTACATAAGACTTCATATAAAGCTTGTAAATTATAAAGCACACAAAATGCTAAATAAGTTTATCACTTGTAGTAAAGATCTGAAAATACTTTTCTTCGCTTTCTAAATTTCAAATGCTAACTTTTCGTTCTAAAAGCACCATTCCTAATCCTAAATGCTCTAACCATATGGCGACTAACTAACACTGCTCGTTGTGGCAAGTCACGTGCCGATTTTAAACTTACACCAACTGTGATGCTACTATGACACCTCACGACTATGTACGGAATTCTACATCGCTAACCATAGCATGCGATAATATCCCACACAAACAGAGGGCAACACAACAGACTCGATTTCCCCCCAAGTTAGTAACACATCCCTCTCAGGACTTTGCTATACTAGTGCGGGATATACCAATCAGGTTTGAATCTGAATCTATAACTTAAAGGTATACTCATGGCATTTGAAAATTTCTTTTTGTTTTAACTTTTTAAGTGCAATAAGCACAAATCTCTTTTGCAAGTGTATTAAGTACCAAATCTCATTTTTAAGTGCAACAAGCACAAAATATATTTGCTAAGTGTAAGAAGCACAAAATAGCTTATTTTAAGTTCTAAAATGGCATGTAAAATTACAAAATGTTTAAACATTTCAAACAAGCATAAATTTTATAAAATGATTTTAGCATTCACTTGATTTCAAGGCTTGCTAAGGTGAGCTTCGATTGTCTTCTCTTGCCACTCTTGCTTTTTCTTCACCTACACACCAAATTCTAGTTTAGAATATACTAATTTTAGCTACACAAAATTCATCACATTATTTCTAACTCAACTAACTCATTATAGTGGCATTTTAATTACAATATTCTCTTCTTGATTTCAACTTAACCAAGGCTTTAAAATTCCATTTTCTTTCTATCATTCTTACTTATTCTTACCTAGGAACACATCCATTAACAGGAAATAATTTTCAAAAGCTTGAAATAAAATTTGATATTTTTAGACCCCTTTTGGCTGAATATTACCTAAGGACCAATCCCTAGCTTTTCTTTCCTCTATTTTTGCTCCACTTATCTCCCTAACTCCCATTTAGGTCGGTCCAAGTGTCAATTCAAAAAGAAACGGTCGTCGGGTGAAGGTTCCTAGCCCTATTTTCGTTACTAAACTAAGGGCAACTTTTCCATTTTCCACTTCTAATCTCAATTCTTTTCTCTTTAGTGTTATACATACTCAATTATACTCATACAACTCATTTGAACATATAGGAGAAGTGGTATTACGTGATGACCACCAATGCCCTTCATTTAGGCTACAAGATGTATGTTGTTTAATTTACTTTCTAACACTCTCATAAGTTTATCTAACATGTAGCAAACATGGAATCAAGCTTAAAGGCATTAAATTTCATTGGAATCATACACCTCTTACTATAGCCTTGTATGCCCTAACACATACCAAGTTCCTTTCATTCAAATTATTCATGCTTAAACCTTTTAGGCATTTTATCAAACACCTAATCAACAACAAAATTCATTTAAATCAAGCTCAATTTAAATTTAGGGTTTCTCTTATATAAACCCTAACTTATCAATCTTGAATGATTCCACCAAATTTACTCATGCTTTAAGTGACGGGACCCAATCCGAATCGCTCTATACTAGTATCTGGAGGGCCCTGTATGGCACTCCGACGGAATCCTCTTAAACCCAGCTAATTGGGCTAAAAGTAATCCGTGGAGTGAACTTTTAAAATCTCTTAATCATCCCTCACTTTTTAAAGATAGAACAGTTTCTTTTTTTTTTTTTTGGAAAAATTCGACAGCATGACGACTACGTTTTTGACATTCTCAAAATACCTGCCATGGTAAAATACACTCCCAATTCTTTTCATTTTACAACTCAACTTCTTCCACAAACATGCTATAAAACTTCCTTTCCATTCTCATGCAATTTCAAATCATGTAAAACCATAAGCCATAGACTACAAGGTATAACCAAATTCTTATAAGCAATTCACTTAGAACATAACCACTTTTCATAATAAAGTTTACAAAACTTTATTCAACTCAAAAGGAATGAGAGTACAAACACTTATTTTAGGAGCCACCAAAACATGTCATGAAATACAAACAAATAACTTGCCTTTACTTCTATATAGCCTACAAAATGTTCATTCAAAAGAAGCAAGCATCAAATCTGCGCCCACCTATTCCAACGGAGGAGATCTTGCACCTTGGTCACCCGCACTAGTACCTGAGGAGGTTTTTAAAATAAAACAAGAAAAGAGTGAGCTTATTAAAGCTCAGTGAGTGCTCTTAAGTTTTAGAACAATAACATTTTTCTTTCTAAAATACCTCCATAGAAAACTTTGGAAATAGAATTTTATTTCTTAAATGCTCACTTTAAATCACATATATTGCATAGCAAAACAGGTACATTTACTAACATAAAAATGTACATAAACTTTTGTTATAAGCTAGTAGGTATGAGCATTATATCAAGCTGCAAACAGTTGCAAAATTCATTTGAAATGTAATTGTAAATTGCATAAAAAGCTCATTTTCAAGGCTTTTTTTTTTTTTTTTTTTATAGTTCTAAAATGCACCAATTGTAACCCATAATGCTACAACCACACAATAGCTAAGCTAACACTAATCAACGTGGAGTCACGTGACGATTTTGCTACTAATACCTTTCGTGACGCTACAAAGACATTTCAACAACTACGAGTGGAATACTACATTGCAACGTAGCGTGAGACAACATCCCACACACGTAGAGATGACATGACGGACTCTATTCCCCCTAAAGTTAGTGACACGACCCCTCCCATGACTTTACCATACACGTGTGGCACATACTAGTCAGGTCTATAAATCTAAAAGTGTGGATATACGCTTGGCCTTTAAAAACTCATGTGTATATAAATTGTTTTTGCATCAAACATTTGAAACTACAAATCTCACTTTTGTTTGCATAATCATAAAATATAGCCTCATTTGCTAAAAGCTTAAAACTAAAACCTTGAATTTTATTTCTAAACAAGGCTTTCATTTATGAAATCGTAAATGCTAAAATTTTCATACAAAACATCATATCTATCAGAATGCTCATTTCAAGTTCTAAAATGGCAAGCACACTATAAAATGTTTAACATTTCAAACAAGCACAACTTTTATAAAACTATTTTAGCACTCACTTGGATTCAAGCTTGCTAAGGTGAGCTTCAATGGCCTTCTCTTGCTCCGCTTGCTTCCTCCTTACCTACACATCACATGTTCATTTAGAATATACTAAGTTTAACTTCACAAAACTTATCACATTGTTTCTAACTCAACTAACTCTATTGAAAGCCATTTTGCCTACAAGCTTCTCTTCTTGGTTTCTATTTAACCAAAGCTTTAAAATTGCAATTTCTTTCCATGAATCTTATTTATTCTCACCTAGGAAATATACCCAAAATAATTTTCTAAAGCGCTAAAAAAAATTTGATGTTTTTGGACCTCTCTTGGCCAAACACTATACAACCCTCACCCCATTGAATTTCTTTCATCCATTCTTGCTCCACTCATCTCCCTAACTCACATTTAGGTTGATCCAAGTGTCAATTCGAAAAGAAACGGTCACCGGGTGAAGGTTTCTAGATAAAATGCCCTATTTTCAATACTAAATTAAGGGTAACTTTTTCATTTTTCATTTCTAATCTCAATTCTCTTTTCCTTAGTGATATTCATGCTTAGTTATACTCATACAATTCATTCAAACACATAAGGGAAGTGGTAGTACATGATAACCATCAATGCCCTTCATTTAGGCTACAAAATAGGTATTGACTAATTTGTTTTTTAACACTTTCATAGGTTTATCTACCATATAACCAACATGGAATCATACTTAAAAGCATTAAATTGCATTGGTATCATATACCCCTCACTATGGCCTTGTATGCCCTAACACACACCAAGTTCCTTTTATTCAAATTTTTCAAGTTAAATCTTTTAGGCACTTCATCAAACACCTAATCAACAACATACTTCATTTATATCAAGTTCAATTCAAACTTAGGGTTTTTCCCCACAAACCCTAACTTTTCAATCTTTAATGGTTCTACTAAACTTATCCTTGTTTTAGGGCTCTTAAAGTTCAACTCATAATATACATAAAAACCCCTACCAAATTCTAACTCAACCATCACCACCAATCACCATAAATGTGTTCAAAAGTGATGAACTAACCTCTTTTTGGCTTGATTTCTTGCTACCAACTTGGTCCTTTAGCTTGGTTTAGCTTGAAATCTTGATTTGGAGGTTGAAATTGGCTTGAAACCACTTGATTCCCCTTGTCTCTAAGCTTGGCCAAACACCCTTTTTGTCACTCACGGTTTTGGTTTCACAAAAATGGCTAAGTGTTGATTTCTTCTCATATTTATACTTGTGACTTTCTCTAAATGACCATCATATCCTTGAAAATTCTCCTTGAATTCTTGCTTAATTCCATCTTGACCACTAATAGATAAACTTGCTTCTAATTGGTACATATGTCACACTTAACAATCACTTAATCACCCACTAATCACTTTATACCACATACCACCTCTAATCACCATACATAAAAGACATTTGTTTCACATCCATTGGTAGGATTTCATTTCACTTGGACCATGCACTTGGGGTTCCTTATCATATATTCACACCGAATCCGTAGGTGTTCACATGGAAATAACAATTTTTGTCCCTCTTTGATTTTATTTCACATTCTAAACCATTTAGATTCTAAAATATCCTACACTATTCCAACGCATGGATTGGTCATGAAATGTTTCAATTGAATCTTTACTAGTCCTTAATTTTACAATTTAGCAAAATACTCATAAAAGCAACATTTCAAATCACAACTTAGTCACTAATACACTAGATTTCAAAAAATAGGAATGAGGGCTCACATCATGATATAAATTAAACCCCTCATCAAATTCTAACTCAATCATCAACACTAACTTCCATAAATGAGTTCAAAGGTGATGAAACTAACCTCTTTTTGCTTTGATCTTGCTATACTCTTGGTTCTCTAGCTTGGATTAACTTGGAATCTTGAATTGGAGCTTAAAAATTGCTTGAAACCAACTTGTTTCCCCTTCTTTATAGCTTGGCCAAACACCCCTCTTTTTCTCTTTATGTTTTTGGCTTCAAAAATTGGCTAAGTGTTGGACACTCTCATATATGTACTTTTCACTTTTTCTAAATGACCATTACGTCCTTGGCAATTTGGTTCTTGTCCTTGAACTTTTGCTTAATTCTATCTTGACCCTTAACAAGATGTGCTTGCTTCTAATTGGTCCACATGCCACACTTAATAATCATTTAATTACTAACCAATCACTTTTTGCCATTTACCATCTCTAATCACCATATTTAGTTTACACTTAATTAATTCTCATTGACAAGACCCAATCCGAATCCTACCGTACTTATATCCGGAAGGTCCTGCTTGGCACTCCAACAGATCTCTCATAACCCTACTTAATGGGCTAAGAAAAACTCGCGGAGCAAACCCTTAAAATCTTTTCTAACTTAGGAAAATTAGAATGGGTTGGATTCTTTTTTTTTTTTATATATAAAAAATTTGACAGTATAACAGCTGTGTTTTAACTTAATCAAAATAACCTGCAAGGGAAAAATACACTTCCATATGCTTTTGTTTTTCCAACCCAACTTGACGCGACCCGACCCGGATACCTCTAACTCTGATTCGGTAGGTCACGCCGAGCACCCCAACGGATCCCTCTCAGACCCGACTCGTCGGGCTAAGCAAAACTCGTGGAGCGAACCCTAAACTTTCTAATACTTTCTTAAACATCGTTGGGTTGGTTTCCTTTAAAAACTGAAAACGCGTAGAAAAATTTTTATTTTTAATTTTAAATTCATTTTCGACACTCATTTTTCCAACAAAATTTCGACAGCATAACGACTGTATTTTTAATGTTCCCGAAAAACCTGTTTACAAAAATATCAACACTTCAACTATTTTCAGCACCAACCCAACTTCTGGTTGCCCGTAGGCCTCAATCATGCATTTGATTTTCAAATCAGCTAAATAAAATTCAAACACAATTTAATAAAACACATTTAATCAAAAACAATTTAAAAACATTTACGAGCGAATAATTACAAATCATTTATACACTTTTAAAAGAGATTTACATGAAAATCTAACTGATGAAATAAAATGGGCTGCTTAAATAATGTCGTGTCGCGCTGGCTCGCCCACTGGAGGTGATGCTACTGTTAGGCTACCTGTTGAGAGTACTTGAGGAGGTTTTTATATAAAACAGAAAATAATGAGCTAGAAGCTCAGTGAGTGAAAATTTATCTTTTCTTTAAAAATTTGATTTTCAAAACGTCCTCCTCTGAAAACGTTTGAAAACTATTCTTTATTTCGAAAGCATTTCAAGTTTAAATCTCTTAAACAAGAGAATTCATCTCTAAGCACATGCATGTATTTAAATACAAAACTTGCAACTATAAATCATAAATAATTTCAATAATAATTATAGAATATCTTTTATCTCAAATAAGCTTTTCTTTTTAAAACCGTTTCCTTATATCTTTTGAAATTACCATAGTATCCCTAAATCTGGGGTCTCTCAAGTCTAACGGCTATGTGCGGAATTTCCCAGCGCTAACCATAGCTTGTCAGCTCGGAGACATCTCGCGGCTATGTGCGGAATTTCCCAGCGCTAACCATAGCTCGCCTACTCTAAGACATCTTGTGGCCATGTGCGGAATTTCCGAGCGCTAACCATAGCACACGAAACACTACCCCACATCAGTCATGGCGACTCGACTGACATACTCTGACACTTATCCCCCCTGGTTAGTGACTTATCCCTTCCCAGGACTGTGCCAACTGAAGTGGGATAGACCGATCGGGTCTAAACTAGTCTGTAATCTCTGAAAATCCCTGAGAGGATACTTTCTGATTTTGAAAACAATTTTCCTTTTCTACTTTAACTTTCTGGTGCAAAAGCACAAATCTCTTTTCTGAGTGCGTAAAGCACTAAAATCTAATTTCTGAGTGCAATAAGCACTAAAACTCATTTTCTGAATACATTAAATACTATAATATCTTTGATAGGTGCACAAGCACAAATTAACATCATTTTAAGCTCTAAATTCATGCTTGTATCAACACATTTAAAATAAACTCATGCAATTATTTATTAAATCAAACTTATCAATTTGAAATACTAAATACTTTTTAAAACCTTTTAAAATAAAGTTTACTCACAAAACTGATAGCTGAAAATGGCGCGTGCGGAGCCCCTAATCCTCTCGCCTCGATCCTCGAGCTCCCTCGTCACCTACACAACATATGGAAACATAAATTTACGCTCACGTCTACTTCTGCAAACTTGAAATTACCAAATTACACAATCGCCCCTCAAACTAGTTTATCGCGCGATTCGCTTTATCTTTAACTTTTCACTATTCTCTTGGTTCCGTAAGCTCCCAATAAACGTAAATCTACTTATTTCTCAACTTATTCTTCACTCGAAACCAACCAATAACGAATCGCGATAAAATCTACTTCGAAGTCAACTCAATCATCAACTAAATCATCAATTTCAACTTAAACAACTCACCCGATTTCTTCCCTACGGAATCATTTTCTTCCTCTTCAAGTTGAGCTTGATTCGGGACTGGATTGGATGCGTAAATGGACTGATTTGGGCTGAGCTCGGGCTGGATCTCCTCTCTCTTTCTTCTCTTACGCACGAGCTTCTCTTCCCTTGCTGGATTCTCTCTTTTTCTTCTCCGATCTACCGCCTCTGTTCTGCTTCAGCTTCGGTCACGTTTTGCAACTGAAAAAGGCATTGATTGGAGCTGGTCTGAGCTGGGTTTTCTTCTCCTCTTTCTCCTCTCTCTTTCCCTCTCGGTTTCGCCATGGATCTGCTACGATTTCGCCATCGATCAGCGTCGGTTCTGTCGCGTGGGATGAGCTGGTTTGGTCGCCGTTCAGCTCGGTTTTGCTCCGCTTTGGGTCGAGTTCGGGCACGCGTCAACTGCTCCGGTCGGCGGTCGATTCTGCAGCTCGACGACAACTCGATCGGCTTCGATCTGGTTCGCACGGTCGTTGGCTCGGTCTTGGCGTCGCACGGCGGTTCTGCTTCAATCGTCACTCAACTCGGCTAGCTCGCGAGATGGTTCTATCGTCGGTCGGCGCTGCGACAGAGGCTGGTCGACTCCGGCGTCGGCAGTCTTCTTCTTCTCTTCTCTCTTCTCTTATCTCGCGCGACAAACACTCTAGATTCTGCTCACTGTTCGAGCTTCACTTTTTGTGATTCAACTGACTTTTGGCTTCATGATTTCCTCCCTAAACAACTCTAAAAATGACGGTCACATCCCTTAAAAATCGCAGTCTCTTCCCTTAACTTTTAGCTTAATTCCACTTTAACCACAATTATTAAATCTTATCTTCGATTTAGTCCCTTACTACCTTAAAAATTATTCGATTTCATTCACTATTTTATTATTCCGTTTAGTCTCCAATCGAGTTTAAATCGATTTCTAAGGGTTCCCTATACCCTTAGGCGCTTCCATGGATCATTTAGGGTCTCTAATCACCACTTAGGGACTATTTCCGGGGAGATCCGTAAAATTACAATGGAGAGCTTACACAACTTTTTTGGCCTCAAACATGTATTTCAAATCATAAATCCATTTCGTTAAAATTCATAAGCATAAAATCATAATCAAACTGGATTGCAAGTCACATAAAGATTTATGACTAAAACTTTTGTATCATAATTAAATCCGGACCATTCATTTACAACTTAAAATATATATATATATATATGTATACATGATTCTTTTCGGACACAAAATATGCAACGTATTTATACAGAAGCACTGTCGTGTCATTGCCCAACTTACTCTTCTGGAGGAGCCTTCCGTCTCGATCACCCACATCCGTACCTGATGAGGCTTTTAACATAAAAACAGAAAATGATGAGCTATGGAAGCTTAGTGAGTGCTTAATTTCTTTTTAACTTAAAATATTTTATTTCTTAAAAATACCTCCTTAAAACTTTTTAAACTTCATTTATATTTCTTAAAATTTCATATAAGTTTCAATGCGTACATAAAACTTCTCATAAATTTTGTGAGTGAAAATCCATAAAACGTATATATGCATAAATTTTTTTCATAAAGCTTATAAACCCATAGAACTCATAAGAGTATCGAAATATATATAAACCTTATAATTTAGAAAGTAATTTAAACTCATACACACATAACATTTCGTAAAAACTTAAAAATTAATAAGCATATAAGAAATTATTATTTCTTAGGCTTTCTCAAGCTTAAATATGTAACTCCAAAACATACACAAAGATCTTTAAAACTCATGTATACATCAAACTTTATATAGCTGACATCTTAAAATGAAAACTTAAACCTTACTTCGATTGCAAAACATACAAATAAAAATTATAAACCCTTAAATACGTAAATTCTTATATAAAGCTTTTAAATTGAACAATATCTTGAAACTTAAATATACATATAAATTTATATAGAACTTATGGTTCACAACGTATATAAAATGGAAATCTCAATTCAATGCATAGCTTAAAATAGAATTTCCATAAACCTCATAAATATTCATAAAACTCCGTAGAAAACTTATCGATTGAAAAATGCATAAGATGAATTTCCATTTCTTAAATTTTTCTCGAAACTTAATTTCATTTGATCGTAAAACATACTTAAAACATATTAAACATTTTCCTTTGTTTTCAATACTTAAAATACTTACTTAATTTTCGAAAAGCACCATTCGTACCCCATAAAACTTACAACCACGCGATAGTTGTGATATGCTAACCGATGTGGAGTCACGTGGCGCTTTTAACAGACACCAATCGTGACACTTACTTACTTACAAAGACATCTCGTAGTTATGTGTGGAATGTTACATCACTAACCATAACACGAGATAATATCCCATAAAAGTAGAAGCGACACGACATACTCAATTTCCCTCCTGAGTTAATGACGCATCCCTTCTAGACTTGTCATACTAACATGGGATATACCGGCCAGGTCTAAACTTACTTATAGAGGTGGGTATACTTATGGCATTTGAAAATTCATTTTTTAATTTCTTATTTAGTGCACAAGCACAAAATATTATTTTATACTTAATCGTACTTAAAACCTCATATATATATATAAACTTCATATGAAACTTAGATTTTAATATACATATACACTGGCTTAATAAGACTTCTTAAAAATCATACATATCAATGCAAAAATATACATAAGAAATCCACAAAATTTTCGTATTTGCATAAGCCTCATATAAATCATACAAATTGCAAACCTTATAAAATTAATAACCACTTAAAATCACTTATAGGGAAATCAAAATACTTTTCTTTACATAACATAAAACGTAGCTCTATTTATAAAAAGAATTGGCTTAAAACTTAAAACCTAAATTTTATTTCATACAAACTCATAGTTATAAAAATCATAAATGATAATTTTCCATACCAATTGTCATATAATCAAAATATTCATTTCGCATACTAATATAACAATACACTTACAAAACGTTTAACACTTAAAACAACATAAACGTATACATTTCTTGCTTGAACAATCACTTAGAACATTTTCTTATAATTTAATTTCTTAAAGAAACTTCATAAATCCATCATAAAACTTTCAAAACAATATATAACACTCACAATAAAACATATTCTTAAGATTTCCAAATCAAATTGAAAATACTTCAAAATCAAGTGTAACACTCACCTTAAATTCAAACTTTCCTTAAGTGAGCTCCAATAGCCTTCATTGGTTCCACTTCCTTTCTTTTCACCTACACATCACATAATTGCTTAAAACACACTTATTTTAGCTTCACAAAGTTTATCACACAACTTATAACTCAATTCATTCATTGGAGTACTATTTTACCAACTTACTTCCCTGCTCGTTTTCAACTTAATCGAGGCTTTAAAATTCCGTTTTCTTTGCATAGACCTTACTTATATACACCTAGGAGCATCCCCATATGCCTGAAATAATTTTCTGGAGCCCGAAACGAAAAGCCAAATTTTTGGCATCCCCTTACGCCGAGAACTGTTCACAGCCCATTCCAGGGCTGCTCTTGACCTCATTTTTGCTACATTCATCTCTCTAACTTGCATCTAGATCACACGTAAAACGGTTCTGAAAAATTCCAACAAACGAAAAGCGAAACCTACGAAAAACCTCCTTTTTTCATCACTTTTTCAATGTCATTTTCACCATTTTCATTCTAAAATCTTAACTCTTATTTCCTTAATGCCAAACATACTTAAACATACTCATTTAATGCATTAAAACACATACATGAGGTGATTTTTCATGATTCTCACCAATGCCCTTCACTTGAGGCAATTAAAGATAAATTGTCTTAATGGATTTCTAACAATTTTATTAACTTATCCTAGGTTTCTCCATCAAATTTTCAACATGGAATCATATTTAATAACATCAAATGACCTTGGTTACATACTTCCTTCAATATGCTTTTACATGGTCTAATACATAAACAATCCATTTCATTCAATTTTTGCATTTTTCTTCACTTGGTGTGCACTTATTTCATTTAAACAACCTCCCTTCAATTTTATGGTTTCTCCTACCAAAACCTAACTCATCAAAACTTAAGGATTTCCATGTGGTTCATACTTAATTTTTGTCTCATAAGACTCAACTTAAATCACACATAAAACCTCATATAAAAAACTCAACCAAATCACCACACAAACATCCTTACCAACATCATTGAAACACTTGAAAAGTGATAAAACTTACCTATTTTTGGATTCGATCTTGGCCCAAGCTTGTTCTTCTAGCTTAGGGTTGCTTGATTACTTGATTGAGAGGTTGAAAATTAATTGAACTTGCTTGATTCTCTCTTTGCTTGACTTGGCTGAAACCTCCCATTTGCTTCTCTCGGTTTTCTTCTTGTTTTGTGAGTGTTTGGCATGAAAATGGCTCAATCTTGTGACAAGGGTTGATATTTATACTTATCTTTCTCATAAATGACCATTATGTCCCTTAATTAATTTAACTTTGGCCCTTAACTCTTGCTTATTCCATCTTGGCCCATGTCATGTAAACTTATTTCAATTTGATCCATAAACTTCCATAATTATCCATTCAATTGTCTTTAATCAATTTTAATTAATCTCCACCACAAATTTAGTCAAAAGATGACTATTATGTGTTAATCCACCATTGGTCCATCAATAATCACATGGATAGTGCTTTTAGAATGGGTTTAAGATCATAAAATCTCATTTATACCCTTAACGTTAAAAATTAATACACTTCATTCCAAAATAAATTCCAAATTAATTCTATGATCACCCATTCATCAAATTGGCTTTACAATACTCTAATTAGATCTCTTAGGACTCAATCCATGGCTTCAAAAAGAATTCAAATGGAGTTTAGGTCAACAGTATTCACAATCCTATCCATAAGGGCGTTTTCATTGGGTAACTTTCGGAACCTTTGGAAACTACCCAAACGGACTCATTTTTACTTCGTTTTATTTTTATTGGGTCCTACTAATCATTCTAAATATTTTCAAATTTCTAGGTCTGTCTCAAAATTTCACTATTCAGAGATACTATTCACCTAAAAATATTTCTATTCATCCATAAATTCACTATTAATCATAAAATGAAAGTTTGGGGTCCTACACTCATTGGTGGGATTTTCTTTTACTTTAACAATTATTGGTGGACCCTTATCTTACTAATTCATAAAGACTCTAATGGAAACGACCATTTTATCCTTCTATTTATTTATTCTACAATTGGGTTCAATCAATTTCTAAAAATTCTCTACATTCTTGGACACTCTCATTGGTCATCTAGGATCTCAAAACATCACTTAGTAACTAGTACTAGAGAAACCGTAAATAGAATTGAGGGCTTACAGTCAAGGACATAATGGTCATTTAGAAAAAGTTAAAAGTATATATGTTAGAGAGTGTCCAACACTTAGCAAATTTTTGAAGCAAAACCATAGAGAGACACTATGGGTTTTCGGCCAAGCTATAGAAAAGGGGAAAAAAGTTGGTTTCAAGCAATTTTTAAGCTCCAATTCAAGATTTCAGCTAACCTAAGCTAGAGGACCAAGTTTATAGCAAGATCAAAGCAAAAAGAGGTTCATTTCATCACCTTTGAATTCATTTTATGGCAGTTAATGTTGATGATTCAGTTAGAATTTGGTAAGGGTTTTCATTTATACCATGATTTGAATTTTAAGAGACCTAAAGCAAGAGTAAATTTAGTGGAATCATTCAAGATTGATAAGTTAGGGTTTATGTAAGAGAAACCCTAAATTTAATTTGAGCTTGATTTAAATGAATTATGTTGTTGATTAGGTGTTCGATGAAATGCCTAAAAGGTTTAAGCATGACAAATTTGAATAAAAGGAACTTAGTGTGTATTAAGGCATACAAGGCTATAGTGAGGGGTGTATGATTCCAATGAAATTTAATGCCTTTAAGCTTGATTCCATGCTTGTTACATGTTAGATAAACTTATGAGAGTGTTAGAAAGTAAATTAGACAACATACATCTTGTGGCCTAAATGAAGGGCATTAGTGATCATCATGTAATTCCACTTCTCCTATGTGTTTAAATGAGTTGTGTGAGTATAAATGAGCATGCATAACACTAAAGAGGAGAGAATTGAGTTTAGAAGTGGAAAATGGAAAAGTTTCCCTTAGTTTAGTAGCAAAAATAAGGCATTTAGTTAGGAACCTTCACTTGACGACCTTTTCTTTTCGAATTGACACTTGGACTGACCTAAATGCGAGTTAGGGAGATGAGTGGAGCAAAATGGAGGAAAGAAAAGTTAGGGATTAGCCCCTAGCATAGGTTCGGCCAAAGGGGGTCCAAAACGGTCAAATTATTTCATGATGATGGGGGTGTTCTTAGGTGAGAATAAATAAGATTAATGAAAAGAAATTGGAATTTTTAAAGATTTAGTTAAGTAGAAACCAACAAGAGAGGGATGTAAGCAAAATGGCCTTCAATAGAGCTAGTTGAGTTAAAATCTATGTATTAAGTTTTATATAGTTAAATTTAGCACATTCTAAATGAGAATGTGATGTGTAGGTGAGGAGGAAGCAAGCAAAGCAAGGCAAAGCAATTAAAGCTCCTTATACTAAGCTTTGAATCCAAGTGAGCACTACACTTTGTTTTGCAAGTGCTTGTAATTAGATTTGTAAAGCTCATTGATTATTTGAAAAGCTATAAGAAAATTTCTATTGTGTTAGCTTTAGATTTTGAAATGAGTGCTCTACTAGTTTTAATATTTTCGCATGAATAAGGTAGCTTTATAATTATACAAGCATAAGTTTTTTTGTAGAAATGAGTATTTTAACTCTAGCTTCAAGTTTTAGTAAGTAAGAAAAACTTCTATGAGAATTGAGCTTAAAAGCTCTAACTTAAAACTTTTAAAAGATGAGCTATTTTGTGCATCTTGCACTTAGCAAAGAAATTTCATGTTTGTTGCACTTAGAAATGAGATTTGGTATTTAATGCACTTAGAAAAGAGATTTGTGCTTATTACAAATCTGTCGTGTAATAACTTAGGGAAGGGGGGGGTGCATCACTAACTTAGGGAGAAATCAAGTCTGTCGTGTCGTCCTTTACTTGTGTGGGATATTATCTTATGCTATGGTTAGCGATGTAGAATTCCGCATATAGTCGCGAGATGTCTTAGTAGGGTCACAGTTGGTGTCAGTTTAAAATCGCCACATGACTTGCCACAACGAGCGGCGTTAGTTAGTCGCCGTGTGGTTAGAGCATTTAGAGGTACGAATGGTGCTTTTAGAAAGAAAAGTTAGCATCTAAAATTTAGAAAGCAATGAAAAGCATTTTCAGATCTTTACTACAAGTGATGAACTTGTTTAGAGATATGGTCCAAAGGCACCACACACGCCCGTATGAGGTTTAGAGGCCCTATACGGCCCGCCCCTTACTCTTATAATGGTTTTACATTCTTTCCTAACATCAAGTACACCATATCTATGGGCTAAATGCACTACTCATACCCATGTGACGTTTAGAGGTCCTATACGCCACTTGTACCATACGACATGCCCCTTATGCTTATTGTGGTTTGACATTCTTTCCAAACACCAAGTACACCATATCTACAAGTCAAAAGCACCACACACACCCATGTGAGGTTTAAAGGTCTTGTACGTCACTTGTACCATACGACACACCCCTTGCGCTTATTATGGTTTGACATTCTTTCCTAACAATATTTATGTAAGCCCTCAATCCAAATCATGGCGTACTAATATCCGGAGAGCCCTACGTGGCACCCCAACGGAATCTTCCTCAACTTTTCTAATTGGGCTAGAAGAAATCCATGGAGTGAACCTTTAAAATCTTTTTTTTCTTTATAAAACTAGAATAGATTGGTTTTTTTTTTTTTCTCAAATGAAAAATTCGACAATATAATGGCTGTGTTTTTAACATTTCCAAAACGCCTGCAAAGTAAAATACACTTCCATATACTTCCATGTTTCCTACCCAACTTCTTCCATAAACATACACTCAAACTTTCTTTCCATTTTCATACAAATAATTCATGTAGAACAATAAACCATAAATCATAAGGTAAATACCAATTTCTTATAAGAAAATAACTTAGAAAATCAAGTACCTTTCACAACTTTAATAAAATTTACAAAACTTTATACACTCCAAAATACAAATAAATACCAACTCTTATTTTAGAAGCCATCAAAACATATCATAAAGTACAAACAAAATAAATGGCTTTTAATTTTCATGTGGTATGCAAAATGATTATGCAAAGGAAGCATTCGTTGAATTTGCACCCACCTATTTCAATAGAAAGGATCTTGTGCCTTAGTCACCCATGCTAGCACTTGACGAGGTTTTTGAAATTAAACAGGAAAAGAGTGAGCTTATTGAAGCTCGGTGAGGGCATATGAGTGTTAAAACCATAACATTTTCTTTTCTAAAACACCTCCTTAAAACATTAAAATTAAAATTTTATCACTTAATTGTTAAAACTAAAACTTCGTACATAACATAACAAAACCATAGATTGCTAACATAAAAGATACATAAACCTTTAATAGAACTTGATAAACATAATCATCATATAAAACTACAAACGGTTATAAAATCTCTTTTGAAATATAATTGTAAATCGTATAAAAAAATAGCTCATTTACAAACTTACTTTGGCATTTTAAAATGCACTAATGTTACCCTATAAAACTTACAACCACGCGATAGCTAGGTAAACGCTAATCAACGTGGAGTCATGTGGCGATTTAGCTATGAACACCATCCGTGTGACACTTATAAAGACATCCCAACACTACATGTAGAATTTTACATCGTAATGCGTAGTATAAGACAACATCTCATACACGTAAAGGTGACACAATGGACTTTATCCCCCCAAAGTTAGTGACGCAATTCCTCCCATAACTTTGCCATAGACATGTGGAATGTACCGGCTGAGTCTATAAATCTTACAAGGGTGGGTATAAATTTGCCTTTGAAAACTTAATTATACATATATTGTTTTTGCATCAACCACTTAAAATTACAGACTTCATTTTTCTTTGAATAACCATCAAACATAATTTCAATTGCCAACAAAGCTTAAAACTTTAACTTCATTTGAAAATAGAATCAATGTTTATAAAATCATAAAAGTTACACCTTTCCATCCAAAACATGATATCAACAACAATGCTCATATCAATTTCTAAAATAGCAAACTAACTTATAAAATGTTAAAACATTGAAAACCACCATAACCTTTGCAAAATCATTTTAGCACTCACCTTGAATTTCAAACTTACCAAATGAGCTTCAATGGTCTTCTCCAGCTCCGCTAGCCTCTCCTTCACCTACACATCACATATTCGCTTAGAATGCACTAAATTGAGCTTTACAAAACTTATTACACAACTTTTAACTCAACTTAACCATAAAAGGGCATATTCACTAAAAAGCTTATCTACATGGTTTTCTTTTCACCCAAGCTTTCTAATTCCAATTTCTTTCCATGAATTCTATTTATTTTCACCTAGGAACACTCCCATACACCCGAAATAATTTTCTGAAGCTCGAAACGAAAAGTGACTATTTTTGACCCCCTCAGGCCGAATAGTATGCACAGCCCTATCTAAGGTTGCTCTTCACTTCATTCTTGCTCCACACATCTTCCTAACTCGAATTTAGATCACTCGTAAAGCAGTTATGAAAAATTCCAACCATCGGGTGACGAAACCTAGGGAAAACCTCATTTTTCACCACTTTTTCAAAGCCATTTTCACATTTTTCATTCCTAACCTCAATTTTCCTTTCCTTAGTGCTATATACACTCAAACACACTCATTCAATTCATTCAAACACATAAAAGAAGTGGCATTCCATGACAACCACTAATTCCCTTCATAAATGCCTTACAATGCAAGTTGTTGAAATTCATTTCTAACATTTTCATAAGTTCGTTTACCATGTAAACAACATGGAATCATGCATAAAAGACCTCAATTCCAATGGATTCCTACATCACTCACTATGGCCTTACATGTCTCAACACATACTAAGTCGATTTCATTCAAGTTTTTGATGTTGATTCTCTTAGGCATTTTATCAAACACCTAGTCTACAACTCATTTTATTAACATCCAACTCAAAACCAACTTAAAGTCTCTCCCATACAAACCCTAGCTCATCAAACCTACTTGGTTTCCATGCCATTTACACTTGCTTTTAAGTCTCTAAAGATTCATCCCTTAATATAAATAAAAACCTCCCATCAAAACCAACTCTAAGATCATCACAACCATCACATAATTTATCACAACAACATGTTCAAAAGTGACAACTAACCTTTGTTTAGCTTTGATTCTTGCTTCTAACTTGGTTTTATCACTTAGGATATCTTGCTTAATTGATTTAGAGGTCAAAAATTGATTGAACTCACTTGATCACCCTTGATCCTCACTTGGCCGAACCACTTCTTTCTCCCTCTCGTGTCTCTCAATTTTGGCTTGTATTTTGTTTGAAAATTTTGCTAAGTGTTGAAACAATGTACCTTATGTGCTACTAACGTTCCATAAATGACCATTATGTCCTTAATAAATTCGTTTTTCATCCTTAAACTCTTGCTTATTCTATCTTGACCCCTAACATATATAAACTTATTTCTAATTAGTCCATATATAATGCTAACTTACAAAACTCCAATGATAATGACAAATTTACTCTTACACTGATTTATTCTACAATTGGGTTAAATCAATCTCTATATTTTTACAACACTTTCGTTTAATCATCTAGGGTCTCAAGACATCTCTTACTAATTATCTAGGATTCCAAACGTCACTTAGGGGTTGTTACTAGAGAAATCATAAATCAACATCGAGGGCTTACAGTTTTACCCCTCCTTATAGAAATTTCATCCTTGAAATTTAAAATTACATACCCGATTCGAATAGGTAAGGGTGTTGAGCTCTCATTCGCTCTTCATGTTCCCATGTACCTTCCTCAGATCCATGATTGCTCCATAACACCTTTACTAATGGGATCACTTTGTGGCGCAACAATTGTTCTCTACTATCTAATATCTCCACTGGTTCCTCCTCGTAGGTTAGGTTCTCCTTTAGTTGCACCGATTGCTCTTTTAATATGTGTGAAGGATCGGCCACATACTTACAAAGCATGGAAACATGGAAAATATCATGAATCTTAGCTAATTCTGGTGGCAACTGCAAGCGATATTCCATCTCTCCCACTCTTTCCACTATCTCGTACGACCCACTAACTTCCCACGCTTCCCAAATCTTAATACACTCTTCCATGGTGAAACGCATAAGAAGACTCAGTCACCCACTTAAAACTCTAAGTCCCTCCTATGATTGTCCGCGTAGCTTTTCTTTCTGTCACTTGTATCTTCAGCCTTTCTCTTATGACTTAAATCTTTTCAGTTGTGACTTGGACAATCTCAGGGCCAATTAGCTTTTTCTCACCCACCTCGTCCCAACAAACCAAGGTTCTACATTTCCTAACACATAAAGCTTCATACGGTGCCATATCAATGCTAGACTGGTAGCTGTTGTTGTATGCAAATTCTATCAGAGGTAGGTGGGTATCCCAGTTCTCTTTAAACTCCATCACACATGCCGTTAACATATCTTCTAGGGTTTCGATGGTTCTCTCAAATTGGCCATTTGTCTATAGGTGAAATGTCATACTGAAATTCAACTTAGTGTCCAATGCCTTCTGTAAGCTCGGCTAGAATCTAGAGGTAAACCTTGGATCTCTATCTGACACGATGGACACTAGTATGCCATGCAACCGTACAATTTCATATATGTACAATTGAGCTAACTTATCCAGGGAGTAGTTATTTCTGATTGCTAGGAAATGAGTAGACTTTGTCAACCTATCAACTATACCCCATATGACATCATGTCTACTCGACTCCGTGGAAGCCCTACCATAAAGTCTATAATGATCCTCTCCCATTTCCATTTAGGGATGGGCAAAGGTTGTAACAAATCTGCTAGTTTCTGATGTTCAGCCTTAATTTGCTGGCAGGTTAGGCATTTAGATACGAACTCTGCTATCTCTTTCTTCATTCCTTTCCACCAATAGTGATCCTTCAGAGTCCGATACATCTTAGTACTTCTTGGGTGCATGACGTAAAATGAAGAGTGAGCTTCTTCCATGATGTTTTTCTTCAAGTCTTCTACACTTGGCACACATAATTTTTGCCCCATCATCAAAGTTCCATCATCCCTCAATGTGAAATTACTCTTCTTGCCAGCCCCATTTCATTCCTGATCTTCATTAGGTAGGGATCTCTACTCTGAAGCTCTCTAACCTGATCCACCAGAACAAGACGGACATGAAATGCAGCTAACAATGCTCCAGAATCCGTCATCTCTAACCTGACCCCTATAGATCTCAACTCTACCAATAATGGTAGGTATTCTGCTTTTAGCTGGGCTACTGAACTTGAGGGTTTTCAACTTAGTGCATCTGTCACCATATTAGCCTTACCAGGATGATACTCAATCGTACATCATAATCCTTAATGAGTTTTATCCATCTTCTTTGCCTCATATTCAACTCTTTCTGTGTAAACAAGTACTATAGGCTCTTTTGATCAATAAAGATCCTACAAGGGACTCTATACAAATAATGCATCCATATCCTCAAAGCAAACACAACAACTATGAGTTTCAAGTCGTCTGTTAGGTAATTCTGCTCATGTTTCTTCAACTGTCTTGATGCATAAGCTATCCCCCTATCATGCTGCATCAGTACACAACCTAATCCCTATCTGGAGGCATCACAATACACTGTAAACCCATCCATCCTTGATGGTAGCATAAGCACAAGTGCCAAGGTCAATCTCTTCTTTAACTCTTCAAAACTACATTGGCACTCATCAGTCCACTCGAACTTCTCTCCCTTCCATGTCAACTTAGTCAAGGGAACTGCTATCTTAGAAAACCCTTCTACGAACTTTCTGTAATACCCAGCTAATCCTAGAAAGCTTCTTACTTCTATCACATTCGTGGGTGACTACCAATTCACTATTGTTTTTATCTTCTAAGGATCTACAGATATTCCTTCCATTGAAACTACATGGCTCAAAAATGCCACTTTATCCAGCCAAAACTGGTACTTACTGAACTTAGCATAAAGTTGATGTTCCCTCAAAGTCTGTAACATTACCTTTAAGTGCTCAGCGTGCTGCTCTCGGCTACCTGAATATATCAAGATATCTTCTATGAACACTATCACGAACTTATCCAAATAGTGTTTGAAGACCCTGTTCATTAGATCCATAAAAGTGGCTAAGGCATTTGTCAATCCGAACGGTATCACTAGAAACTCATAATGCCCATAGTGAGTTTTGAAAGCTGTCTTAGAAACATCTTCCTTACGGATCTTTAACTAGTAGTACCTGGACCTCAAATCAATCTTAGAAAACACCCTGGCTCCCTAGAGCTGATCAAACAAGTCATCTATCCTTGGAAGTGGGTACTGGTTCCTTATGGTCACCCTATTAAGCTGTCTGTAGTCTATACATAGCTTGAGGCTTCCATTCTTCTTTCTTACAAACAATACAAGGGCTCCCTAAGGTGATGTTCTAAAACCCTTATGTGTCAATTCCTCTAGCTGGACCTTTAATTCCTTCAACTCTACTGGGGCCATCTGATATAGGGTTATAAAAATAGGCTCTGTGCTCGGAGCCAACTCTATTTCAAACTCTATCTCCTTATCTAGAGGTAGACCTGGAAGGTCATCTGGAAACACATCTGAGAATTCCTTAACCATCGGAACCTCTTCCAACTTCACCATATCATTGTCTGGTCCTACTACATAAGCCAATTATCCCTAACATGCCTTTCTAAGCATTTTACTAACTTTTACTACACTTATCATACCAGTAGGGAGCATCTTCCTTACACTATAAAAGACCATATCGGGTTCCCCAGGTCTGCTAAACCTAACTTCCTTCCTGAAGCAATCTACCGTAACATGGTGCTTCGATAACCAATCCATTCCTAATATAACATCAAAATCCTATATGTCTAGTAGGATCAGATTCGCCTGAAATCCTTGACCAACTATCATTACTTTACTTCCCATATATAAACTTTATCTGACAAGAGCGTATCTTCAGTAGGAAAGGATACTACCATACTATAATTTGCTGGCTCATCTTCTATTCTTACTTTTGTAGCAAAGTTTGACAACATAAAAGAGTGGGTAGCTTCTGAATCAATCAACAAATGAGCATCAGTATCAAACAAAGAGATAATTCCTCTGACAACTTCAGGAGCAGCATCTACTTCTTGATGAGTGACTGTATGCACTCTGGCCTGACTACGGGGCCTACCAGGTTGTCCCCTGTGTGGTAAACCCCTACTAGGTACGCCACTCGGCTGATCTGCAGCAAATAATCCTCTACCTTGGAGGCCTCTCCTCTCGGGTCCACGACCCCCACTAGACTGCCTTGGGGTAGTAGTCCTGGCCTCTAGTTTATTGGATGAAACTAGGCCGGGACAATCCTTAATAAAGTGGCCTTTCTGACCACATCTGAAACATACATTCCTACCCCTGACACACTCGCCCTGATGTGTCTTTCCATACTTCTTGCAAGTTGGCCAAGTCTTCCAATCTTCTCTGGTGCTTTTGAACCCTGTTGATTGTCTTACCGAACTTTGACTAGACTAGGCCCCCTGGCTCATTTTACGGCTGGATGACCCTATAAACTTTTCTCCAATCTTTGTAGTCTTGTTGGGTCCTCCCTAATATCCACTTGACCAATTATGCTTTGGGGTGAACTTCTTAGGCTTGGGGATGGCCTCCACATTTCTCTCGACTGTAGTGGCTGCTTCCACCAATCCCCCATACTGAGTGTGGCCAAATGATGCTACATAGGCCCTAATTCTAGCATTAAAGCCCGCTATAACCCTCTTAACCTTCTGCTCTTCATTTTCATTAATAAATGGAACTAATCTAGCCAACTTTGAGAATCTCTTCTCGTATTAAGCTACTGATTGAGTGTCATAAGACCCAATCCAAAACCCTTCATACTTATGTCCGAAAGGCTCTACTTGGCGCCCCAATGGAATCCTCCTAAACCCTATGAATTGGGCTAAAAGAAATCTGTGGAACCCTTAATTTTTTTTTTTTTTTTTTTTTTTTTACTTTGTAAAACTAGAATGGGTTAGATTTTTTTTTTTTTCAAATGAAAAATTTGACAGCATAACTGTTGCATTTATGACATTCCCAAAACACCTGCAAAGAAAAATACACTTCCATATACTTTCATTTTTCCAGTCCAACTTCTTTTGGCCACAAACATATTTTTCAATGGCATAAATCATAATTTCCATTTCATCAAAAGTAAAAGCATGAAATCAAAATCAACTCATTTGCAAACTTATGCAATGGTTTAAAAACTAAAACTTTTGTATCATAAATGAATCTGGACCACTCATTTACAACTTAAACATATATTTACACACAATTACTTTCAAATACAAAATAAGTAAAATGTATTTATATAGAAGCAATGTCGTGTCCTTGCCCACCTACTCTTCTGGAAGAGTTTTTTTGTCTTGGTCACCCACGTCATTACGTGAGAAGGTTTTTAACATAAAAACAAAAATTATGAGCTATGGAAACTTAGTGAGTACTTATATTTCTTTTCAATTAAAAAGTTTTATTTCTTAAAATACCTCCTTAAAACATTTAGAAATAAATCTTACTTCTTAAAACTTCTCAATCTTAAATCTCATTTCAAAGCATAGCATGAAATAGAAAATTCGTAAAACTTATATCTCCTTAAAACTTTATAGAATGCTTATAGATTATAAAGCACATAAAATGACTTTCAATTTCTTAAATTCCTTCAAAATTTAAATCTTCATTTAATGGTAAAATTTCGAATCTTATTCCATCGTAACGTATAATTAGGAAATCTATAAAATACATAATTACATAAAACCTTACATAAACTTATAAAACCATAAAACTCATAAGGACATAAAAAGCATATAAAGCTTATAAATGGAAATGCATTTTAAACTCATAGATGCATAGCTTTAGTCTCATTTAATTTCAAATTATGTGTAAAGAACTTTAAAGCTTATATATACAATAAACTTCATATAAATTATAACTTATAAAGCGTAAATCACATTTGGTTCGCAACGCAGACATATAAAGATTATAACTCAAATATGCGTAAAATTTATATAAATCTTATAACTTTCATACCATTTGAACCTATACATGCATAAAGATTCATATAGAACTTATGGTATATAAAGCATATGAAATTTTAAATCACATTTCAGTGATAGCTTAAAATAGGAAATCCATAAAACTTATATATATTCATAAAACATCAAAGAAAGCTTATGAATTAGCATATAAAATGAATTTTCATTTCTTAAATTTTCCCAAAACTTAAATCTCATTTAATTGTAAAATATACTTAAAGCATATAAAATATCTTTCTTTACTTTTAATATCTAAAATGCTAACTTAATTTTCTAAAAGCACCATTCGTACCCCATAATGCTTACAACCACGCGATAGCTATGATAATGCTAACCGACGTGGAGTCACGAGATGCTTTTCACAGACGCCAACTGTCACACTTACTTACTTACAAAGATATCTCGCGGTTATGTGTGGAATGTTATATCGCTAACCATAATACGAGATAATTTCCCACACAAGTAAAGGCGACACGACAAACTCAATTTCCCCCCAAGTTAGTGACGCATCACCCCCCAGAACTTTGTCATACTAATGTGGGATATACCAGCCGGGTCTAAGACTTAAACTTATAAAGGTATACTTATGGCCTTTGAAAACTTATTTTTATTTCACTTTCTTAGTGCAAAAGCACAAAATATATTATCTAAGTGCATTAAACATTAAAATTCATTCTTCTAAGTGCAAAAAGCACCAAAACCCATTTTCTTGGTGCAGTAAGCACGAAATAACTACATTAAGTGCAAATAGCATAAAATGATCTTTTAAAATCCATAAATCTCACTTTCATTAGTATAAACATAAAATATTGCTTCATTTATAAAAAGGCTTAAAACTAAAACTTGAATTTCATTTCATAACAAGCTCATACTTATAAAATCATAAATACTTACTTTTCAAACAAAATGTCATATGAATCAAAATGCTCATTGCAAATACCAAATGGCAAACATACATTATAAAATATTTAAACACTTAAAACAATCATAAACTTATATACGATATCACTTAAATATTCACAATAGAAATCTTCCCTAAAACTTTCAAATCTCATTTTCCTTTGAATAACCATAAAACGTAATCTCAATTAATAACAAAGTTTAAAAGTTTAAACTTCATTTCAAAATAGAATTCATGCTCATAGAATTATAAAAGCTACACCTTTCCATACAAAACAGGATGTCAATAATGGATCATAGTAAGTTCTACGAATGGCAAACAAACTTACAAAATGTTAAAATATTGAAAACAACCATAACCTTTGTGACATCATTTTAGCACTCACCTTGAATTCAAGTTTACTTAAGTGGGTTCCCATGGTCTTCTCCAGTTCTGCTTACTTCCTCTTTACCTACACATCACATATTCACTTAGAATACACTAATTTTAACTTCACGAAACTTATCACATAACCTACAACTCAAATTACCCTATTGAAAACCATTTTGCCTACAAACTTCCCTTCTTGATTTCAACTTAACCGAAACTTTAAAATTTCATTTTCGTTGCATGAACCTTACTTATATACACCTAGGAACATCCCCATATGCTCGAAATAATTTTCTGGTGCTCGAAATAAAAATTGATATTTTTGCACCCCTCTTAGATCGAATACTGTTCACAACCCATCCTAGGGCTGGTCTTCACTTCATTTTTGCTCCATTTATCTCTCTAACTTACACTTGGGTTCCCATAAAGCGGTTCTGAAAAATTTCAACTATAGGGTGGCGAAACCTAGGAAAAACCCACTTTTTCACCACTTTTTTCAAGGCAATTTTCACATTTTTCATTCTAAATCTTAATTCCCTTTTCCTTAATGCCATACATACTCAAACATACTTATTTAATGCATTAAAACACATACATGAAGTGGTATTGCATAATATTCATCAATGCCCTTCATATGGCGTATACTAGGCAAATTGCCTAAATGAGTTTCTATCATTTTCATTAACTTATCATAGGTTTCCTTAGCATGAATTCAACATGGAATCATACTTAAAACATTAGAATTCGATTGGATTCCTACATCCCTTACTATGGCCTTTTATGCCATAACATACACCAAATTCATTTCATTCAAATTTTTCATTTTATTTCTTTCAAGCATTTCATCAAACACTTAGTAAGCAACTTATTTCATTCAAACAATCTCCATTCAAACTTTATGGTTTCTCCCACCAAAACCTAGCTCATCAAACCTAATGATTGCCATGTGGTTTACACTTACTTCAAGTCCCTTAAAACTTAACTTCAATCATACATAAAAATCCATATAAAAGATCCCAACCAAATCATCACACAAACATCATCAACAACCACCATAAACATGATAAAAATGGCAAAACTAACCTTTGTTTGCTTGGTTTCTTACTTCCAACTTGTTCTTCTAGCTTAGGTAAGCTTAAATTCTTGGTTGCAAGCTTGAAAATGCATGAAAATCACTTGATTCTCCTTTGGTTCCTTTCATGGACGAATTCTCTCTTCTCTCCTTCTTACTCTCGGTTTCTCCCTTTGTTTGGCATGAAAATGGCTTAAATTTGTGCTAAGGGTTTGTATTTATAT
Source organism: Nephelium lappaceum (assembly GCA_021234005.1). Taxonomy (NCBI): domain Eukaryota; kingdom Viridiplantae; phylum Streptophyta; class Magnoliopsida; order Sapindales; family Sapindaceae; genus Nephelium; species Nephelium lappaceum. Next base: position 25,712,370 of record CM037998.1, read on the forward strand.
TGATCTTCTTTTAAAATGACCATTACGTCCGACGAAAATTTGGTTTTCACCCTTGAACTTTGCTTAATTCCATTTTGACCCCAATTAGAGAAACTTGTTTCAATTTAGTCCCTTTTTACACTTAAGAATCACTTAATGCCTTTTTACAAATCAATCCCTTACATTTACTCATTTAATCTCCAATTGGGTTTAATCATTTTCTGAAAATTTCTTATATTCATGGACACTTTCATTTATCGCTTAGAATCTTAAAATATCATTTAGAGACTATTACTGGGGAAGCCATAAAATAGGTTTAAGCATCCCTTTTGCTCTTTGAATAAAACTTCTTAAGAAACTCTTGCTTGAATAGGGCCTAGGTGACTCCGTCCGTGTGCTTCCTCTGTAATACCTTCCACCAATCTTTTGCTCGATCCTTAAGAAGGAAGGCTGAATAAGTCACCATCTGATCTTCCGTACAACCCATTACTTGGAAGATCTCTTTATTCATTTCCATCCAAGAAAAGGCGAACTCCGGATCACCAATTCCATCATAAGACTTAGCGCCTAATTTTTGAGCTCGTTCAATCCATCCTCCGGCCTCACAGGGGTGGTAAAGCGCTACCGCTAAAACTTGGCCCATCTGCTCAATATTGATATGTGCACCAGTTGGTTTGACTGGCTGAGAGGGTTCCACATGGGTAGGGCTAGCCGGCACGTTAACAGACTCGTCAACATGCTTCTTCTCAGGCGTAAGTGCCTCTACGGCTGCCCTCCTCGTCCTAGGGCGATCTCGACGTTGCATGCTTTTATAATATTCAACCAAATATGAAAATGAAATGCATGAGTTAGAAAACTAACAATGCATGAAAATAGCTTTTAAAATCATAAAATGTGCAAACAAATATTTTAGAAACTCATGCAACTTTTAAAACTTCATACTATAACAAACATCAAAACGTTTGCAAAACATTTTCTCAAAAGTTTACAAAACTGGGCTTTGTTACCACCTTGACAAGACCCAATCCGAATCATGTCATACTAGTATCCGAAGGGCCCTGCCTGGCACCCCAACGAAATCCTCCTCAACCTTTCTAATTGGGCTAGAAGAAATCCATGGAGTGAACCCTTAAAATCTGTTCTTTCTTTATAAAATGAGAATGGGTTGGTTTTTTTCTTTTTTTCAAATGAAAAATGCGACAACATAACGGTTGTGTTTTTAACATTCCCAAAATACCTGCAAAGTAAAATACACTTCCACATACTTTCATATTTCCAACCTAACTTCTTCCACAAACATACACTCAAACTTTCTTTCCGTTTTCATAGAAATAATTCATGTAGAACAATAAACCATAAATCACAAGGTAAATACCAATTTCTTATAAGAAAATAACTTAGAAAATCAAGCACCTTTCATAACTTTAATAAAATTTACAAAACTTTATACACTCCAAAATATAAACTCTTATTTTAGAAGCCATCAAAACATATCATAAAGCACAAACAAAATAAATGGCTTTTAATTTTCATGTGTTATGCAAAATGATCATGCAAGGTCAGCATTTGTCGAATCTGCGCCCACCTATTTCAACGGAGGGGATCTCGTGCCTTGGTCACCCGCGCTAGCACTTTAGGAGGTTTTTGAAATAAAACAAGAAAAGAGTGAGCTTATCGAAGCTCAGTGAGGGCATATGAGTGTTAAAACCATAACATTTTCTTTTCTAAAACACCTCCTTAAAACATTAAAATTAAAATTTTATTACTTAATTTTTCAAACTAAAACTTCATACATAACACAACAAAACCATAGATTGCTAACATAAAAGGTACATAAAACTTTAATAGAACTTGATAAACATAATCATCATATAAAAGTACAAACGGTTATAAAATCCCTTTCGAAATTGTAAATCATATAAAAAAATAGCTTATTTACAAACTTACTTTGGCATTTTGAAATGCATCAATTTTACCCCATAAAACTTACAACCACGCGATAGCTAGGTAAATGCTAATCAACGTGGAGTCACATGGCGATTTAGCTATGGACACCATTCGTGACAGTTACAAACACATCCTAACACTACGTGCAGAATTTTACATCGCAATGCCTAGTATATTATAACATCCCACACACGTAAAGGCGACATGACAGACTCTATCCCCTCAAAGTTAGTGATACAATCTCTCCCATAACTTTGTCATACACGTGTGGGACATACCGACCGGGTCTATAAATCTGACAAGGGTGGGTATACATTTGGCCTTTTAAAACTTGATTATACATATATTGTTTTTGCATCAACCACTTAAAATTACAAACTTCATTTTCCTTTGAATAACCATAAAACATAATTTTAATTGCCAACAAAGCTTAAAACTTTAACTTCATTTCAAAATAGAATCCATGTTTATAAAATCATAAAAGTTACACCTTTCCATCCAAAACATGATATCAACAACAATGCTCATATCAATTTCGAAAACAGCAAACAAACTTATAAAATGTTAAAACATTGAAAACCACCATAATCTTTGTAAAATCATTTTACCACTCACCTTGAATTTCAAACTTCCCTAATGAACTTCAATGGTCTTCTCCGGCTCCACTAGCCTCTTCTTCACCTACACATCACTTATTCGCTTAGAATACACTAAATTGAGCTTCACAAAACTTATTACACAACTTTTAACTCAACTCAACCATAAAAGGGCATATTCACTAAAAAGCTTCTCTACATCGTTTCCTCTTCACCTAAGCTTTCTAACTCTAATTTCTTTTCATAAATCCTATTTATTTTCACCTAGAAACACTCCCATATACCCAAAATAATTTTCTGAAGCTCGAAAAGAAAAGTGGCTATTTTTGACCCCCTTAGGCCGAATAGTCTGCACAACCTTACCTAGGGTTGCTCTTCACTTCATTCTTGCTCTACACATCTTCCTAACTCGCATGTAAATCACTTGTAAAGCAGTTCTGAAAAATTCCAACTATCGAGTGACAAAACCTAGTAAAAACCCCATTTTTTTCACCACTTTTTCAAGGCCATTTTCACATTTTTCATTCCTAACCTCAATTTTCCTTTCCTTAGTGCTATATACACTTAAACACACTCATACAATTCATTCAAACACATAAAAGAAGTGGCATTCCATGATAACTGCTAATGCCCTTCTTATATGCCTTACAATGCAAGTTGTGGAAATTCATTTTTAACATTTTCATAGGTTTGTTTACCATATAAACAACAAGGAATCATGCTTAAAATACCTCAATTTCATTGGATTCCTACATCCCTCACTATGGCCTTACATGCCTCAACACATACTAAGTCCATTTCATTCAAGTTTTTGATGTTGATTCTCTTAGCATTTTATCAAACACCTAGTCTACAACTCATTTATTGACATCCAACTCAAAACCAACTTAAAGTCTCTCCCATACAAACCCTAGCTCATCAAACCTACTTGGTTTTCATGCCATTTACACTTGCTTTTAGGTCTCTAAAGATTCATCCCTTAATATAAATAAAAACCTCCCATCAAAACCAACTCAAACATCATCACAACCATCACATAACTTATCACAACATGTTCAAAAGTGACAACTAACCTTTGTTCAGCTTTGATTCTTGCTTCTAACTTGGTTTTCTCACTTAGGATAGCTTGCTTACTTGATTTGGAGGTTAAAAATTGGTTGAACTCACTTGATAACCCTTGCTCCTCACTTGTCTGAACCACTTCTTTCTCCCTCTCGCGTCTCTCGGTTTTGGCTTGTATATTGTGTGAAAATTTAGCTAAGTGTTGAAACAATGCACCTTATATACTACTAACATTCCATAAATGACTATTATGCCCTCAATAAATTGGTTTTTCTTCCTTAAACTCTTGCTTATTCTATCTTGACCTATAACATATAAACTTATTTCTAATTAGTCCATATATAATGCTAACTTACAAAACTACAATGATAATGATCAATTTACCCTTATACTGATTTATTCTATAGTTGGGTTAAGTCAATCTCTATATTTTTACAACACTTTCATTGAATCATCTAGGGTCTCAAGACATCTCGTACTAATTATCTAGGATTCCAAACGTCACTAAGGGGTTGTTACTAGAGAAACCATAAATAAACATCGAGAGCTTACAGCTAGACCCTAAATGATGTTTTGAGATCCTAGATGGTTAACGAGAAATAGCCAAGAATGTAGAGAATTTTTAGAGATTAATTGAACCAATTGTGGAGTAAATCAATAAAAGGGTAAAATGGTTAATTCCCTTGAAGTCCTTATGAGTTAGTATGATAAGGGACCAATTAGAAGAAAACAAATCATATTTGGGGTTAAGAAAGAAATAAGCAAAGTTGAAGGGCAAAAAATCAAATTTTCAAAGACATGATTGTCGTTTCGAAAAAATCAAAGTATATATATATGAGTGTCCCAAACACTTAGCCATTTTTTAAGGGAAAAATGTGAGAGTGAGAGGGGTGTGTTTGGCCAAGTTGAAGATAAGGGAAACCAAGTGATTTCAAGCCATCTTTGAGTTCTAAATCAAGGTTCAAGCTAACCCAAGTTAGAAGATCAAGTCTAAAACAAGATTCAAGCCAAAAAGGAGGTTAGTTCATCACTTTTGAATCCTTTTGAATGATGTTTGTGTTGATGTTTGAGTTAAGATTTGATGGGGGTTTTCATTTAGGTTATAAGTTGAACTTTAGGAGACTAAAAGCAAGAGTAGATCATGTAGAATCATTCAAGGTTAACAAGTTAAGGTTTATATGGGAGAAACCCTAAGTTTGAATTGAGTTTGTTTTAAATGAAATGGCTTGTGGATTAGGTGTTTGATGAAATGCCTAAGAGACTAAGCATGAAAAATTTGCATAAAATGAACTTGATGTGTATTAAGGCATACAAGGCTAAAGTGAGGGGTATAGGATCCCAATGAAATCTAAAGCTTTTAAACATAATTCCATGTTGATTTCATACTAGATAAACCTATGAAAATGTTAGAAAACAAATTAAACAACATTCACATTATAGCCTAAATGAAGGGCATTAATGGTAAGGTTGGCAAAATGCGGGTCTGGACCCGCACCAGGCCCAAACCCGCATTGGACCCTCTCATTTTTTTGAGGGTCTAGACCCTACCCATACCCTCAAATTAATTTGAGGGTATAGTTCCAGACCCTACTCGCATATTCTATGGGTCTCTTTAGACCCTTCTCAGACCCGGAATTGACCGGGTCAAATCCGGATCAACAGGTCAGACCCAGATTCCCTTCACTTTCTCCTTCCCCAAAGCAATCCCCTTCCCCACCAAATTCCCAAAACCACCCTCCACCTGCTTCTCTTTCTCCATTCTCACCTCCTCCACCGCCTCTTCCATCCACCCACCACCTCCATTCTTCATCGACACAAGACGCTGCTCAAGCCCGTCAAGCCTCTCAGTCGTCTCAAACCTCATGTGATGAACGTCAGCCAACAGATGTGCCTGCAAGGAAACAAAACCCCACCAAAACAGAACCAAAACCCCACCAAAACAAACTTGACCGACACAACCACAGGCAGAGAAAGAGAGAGAGAGGGAAAGGGAAGGGAAAAGAGAGCACCTTGGAGTAGAGGAACGGCGACGATGGAGAGAGAGAGGAGCAATAGAGCAGAGATCTTGGTTTTATTGGTTGGCGATGAAGAGAGAGAGAGACGGGGATGTTCTGGTGGCTGGCGATGGATCGCGGTCGATGAGGAATGGCGGCGATGGAGATTGAAGAGAGACCTAGTTTTGTTGATCGACGATAGAGAGAGAGAAACGGAGATGTTCTGGTGGACGGTGACAACACAGTGGCGATGGATTGTAGTTGAGGAGGAACGACGGTGATAGATCGCAGTCGAGGAGGAGAGGCAGATGGAGATTGGAGAGAGAGAGAGTCGAGAGAGTGGAGAGAAGAGAGAGAGAGTTGGGGTTTATTTTTAAAATGAAATGGGTATGGGGTTTATAAGGAATGGGTATTATCAGACCCGCAGATGGACCCATATCCTAGCCGCAAATTGTGGATTTTTTCAGATCCGGTTCTTTTAAGGATCTTTACTATGGAGGTTAGGGTCTATACCCGAACCACATTGATACGGGTACGGATAGGGTCTGAAGACCCTGTCCATTTTGCCAACCTTAATTAATGGTTATAAAGTAATACCACTTCTTTTATGTGTTTAAATGAATTGAATGAGTATAATTAAGTATGTATAGAATTAAAGAAAAGAGAAGTAAGATTAGATATGAAAAATAGATAAGTTGCCCTTAGATTAGTAGCGAAAAAAGGGCATTTCAGTTAGAAACCTTCACCCGACGGTCGTTTCTTTTTTAATTGACTTTTGGACCGACCTAAGTGCGAGTTAGGGAGATGAATGGAGCAAAAATGGAGAAAAGAAAATTAATGGGGAGGTCCCTAATATAGGTTCGGCCAAGGGGGGTCAAAAAGGGGCAATTTTCGTTTCAAGTTTCAGAAAATTATTTCGTGTATATAGAGGTGAGAATAAATAAGATTCATGGAAAGAAATTGGAATTTTAAAAGCCTTGGTTAAGTTGAAATCAAGAAGAGAAGTTTTTAGGGAAAATGTCACTATAATGAGCTATTGAGTTAGAAGCAATGTAATGAGTTTTGTGAAGTAAAATTTAGCATATTCTAAGCTAGAATGTGATGTGTACGTGAAGAAGAAATAAGTGGGGCAAGAGAAGACCATTGAAGCTCCTTAAACCAAGCTTGAGATCCAAGTGAGTGCTAAAGTAATTTTATATAAGTTTATGTTTGTTTTGAGAGTTTAAGCATTTTGTAAATGTTAAATACCATTTTAGAATTTGAAATGAACCATTTTGTACTTCATGCACTTAGCAATAGTTTTGGTGCTTTTAATGCACTTAGAAATGAGTTTTTGTGCTTAAGTAAATTGCACTAAGAAAATAAGTTTTGGTGCTCAATGCACTTAGAAATGAGATTTCGTGCTTAATGCACTCAGAAAAGATATTTGTGCTTATTGCACTAGAAAGCTAAAGCAAACAGAGATTTCAAAGGCTATGAGTATACCCACAAATTACAGATTCAATTTTAGACCCGACCAATATATCTCGCACTAATATGGCAAAGTTCTGGGGGGATGCATCACTAACTTAGGGGGAAATCGAATCTTTTGTGTCGCTTCTACTTATGTGGGATATTATCTTACACTATGATTAACGATATAGAATTCTGCACATAATCGTGAGATGTATCAGATAGCGTCACGGTTGGTGTCAGTTCAAAATATTCACGTGACATTACCATAACAAGTAGCGTTAGTTAGTCGCCGCGTGGTTAAAGCATTTAGGGATACGAATGGTGCTTTTAGAAAGAGAAGTTAGAAATTGAAATTTCGGAAGCCAAGAAAAACATTTTCAAATCTTACTACAAGTAATGCACTTGTTTAGCATTTTTGTATGCTTTATAAGTTACAAGCTTTCTATAAAGTTTTATATGCATATGAGTGTAAGCCCTCGATCCTATTTAACGAATTTCCTAATAATAGTCCCTAAAGGATATTTTAAGATCCTAAAGTGATCCATGAAAGTGTCTATGGATGCAGAAAATATTTTAAGAAATCAATTGAACACAATTGGAGATTAAATAAGTAAATATAAGGGGTTAAATTGTAAATGGTGTTAAGTGAATAGTAAGTATGATAAGAGACTAAAATGAAATAAGTTTTCCTACTTCGGGTCGAAGTGGGATCAAGAGAAAGTGAATTATGGATCAAAATGAAACAAGTTTACATGACATGGGCCAAGGTGGAATAAGTAAGAATTAAGGGCAAAAGTCTAATTATTTAAGGGAAATTATGGTCATTATAGAATTGTCATAAGTATAAATACAACCCTTAGTCAATTTTTTTAAGCCATTTCTTCTCATTTTCATGCCACACACATGCACACAAACACAAAATCGAGAGACAAGAGAGCAAAAAGGGGTATGGTTCAGCCAAAGATGAGAAAGGGAGATCAGGGTTAGTTCAAGTCAATTTTTACATCCAAATCAAGTGATCAAGTTTCCCTAAGCTAGGAAAACAAATTTGGGACAAGATCAAGTCAAACCAAGGTGAGTTTTATAGTTTGCAAAGTGTTTCAATGATGTTGGTAATGATGTTTGTGTGATGATTTGGTTGAGTTATTGATATGGGTTTTTATACATGATTGAAGTGGAGTTTTATAAGACAAAAACTAAGTATAAATTATATGAAAATCATTAGGTTTGATGTGCTAGGGTTTTGTTGGAATACACTCTAAGATGGTTGAATTGGTTTTAAATGAATTTTTGTGCTCACAAAGTGTTTGACAAAATGCTTAAGTGAAATAAAATGTAAAAATTGAATGAAATGGATTGTTTATGTATTAGACCATGTAAGAGCATATTGAAGGAAGTATGGAACCAAAGTCATTTGATGTTATTAAACATGATTCCATGTTAAAAATTTGATGGAGAAACCTATGATAAGTTAATAAAATTGTTAGAAATCCATTAAGACAATTTATCTCTAATTGCCTCAAGTGAAGGGCATTGGTGAGAATCATGAAAAATCACCTCATGTATGTGGTTTAATGCATTAAATGAGTATGTTTAAGTATGTATGACATTAAGGAAAAGAGAATTAAGATTTTAGAATGAAAATGGTGAAAATGACATTGAAAAAGTGATGAAAAAAAAAGGTTTTTCATAGGTTTCGCCACCCGTTTGTTGGAATTTTTCAGAACCGTTTTACGGGTGATCTAAATGTGAGTTAGGCAGATGAATGGAGCAAAAATGAGGTCAAGAGCAGCTCCAGAATGGGCTGTGAACAGTTCTCGGCCTAAGGGGGTACCAAAAATTTAACTTTTCATTTCAGGCTCCAGAAAATTATTTCAGATAATGGGGATGCTCCTAGGTGTATATAAGTAAGGTCCATGCAAAGAAAATAGAATTTTAAAGCCTCGATTAAGTTGAAAACAAGTAGGGAAGTAAGTTGGTAAAATAGAACTCCAATGAATGAATTGAGTTATAAGTTGTGTGATAAACTTTGTGAAGCTAAAATGAGTGTGTTTTAAGCAATTATGTGATGTGTAGGTGAAAAGGAAGGAAGCGGAACCAATGAAGGTGTTGGTTAATTTTTCAATGAACCAAATTTATTAAAACCTTGCAAGTGCACAAATCGTTTATCGAGTATGGTAGACAAGTAAGGGTCGATCCCTCGAGGAGTTATTATCTTTCTTTAAATTCCAAGTTTATTTAGACAATTAAATTAAATGAAAAAGATTTTCAGAACTGGGTTTGAAATCTAACTGCAATAAAACAACAAAATTTAATAAAGAAAATCAATAAAAGAAAACTTAGCTATGGCATTCTATCCACCACTTAACAATCATTCAATCTATAAATAAATAAATGAAGCATAATAATATTAATGCATGATAAAGACATTCACGACAAGGTATGATTAACTTAGGTTGTATTGATTCTTCCTTAGATAATATGCAAATCGCACGATGTCTACGTAGATGCGTGTATTCCTAATTATAACCTAGTATGATGTCTACTCAGGTTAAATAATAGGAATCCATTAAGCATTAGAAGAATATGAATGTCACACAAATCCTAGAACATGATGTCTATTCTAGGTATTTATGAATTAATGTCCCTCAATTGGTTCGTAACTAATTGATTGTTGCAAATTAATAATATTGTCGTATGATGTACAGTTTATATTCCTACAACACAATCCTAAAAATATGCTCCTAAGATGGCCAGTCAAAAAAATAAAATAAATAGGATACAATTTAAATGGAGACAATTAATTTATCATACAAAAATAAAATACTTCATTAAAAATAATAATAAATTGAATTCATATTTAGGGCTTCAAGTTAGCCCTAACTAACAAATAAATTAGCTACACATGGTTCTAAAAGAAAACATAAAAAAAATAAAAATAAAAATAAATAGAGAAGAATAAACCCAAGAATAACTGCCGCAGCCTTAAGCCTCTGATCTCTCCTCTTTTGATGTGTGTTTTGACTGAATGGTGAAAACACCTATTTATAGAGTGCTTAGGTCGGCTAAAATAAGTTTCTTGGTGGCCAAGAAACTCAAAAACACACGGATCTTGCTTTGCAACTCATGGATGTGCACGCGGGTCAAAACCCAACCTGGAACGGCAACAAAAGCGAGAAAACAACACAAACACGCAGACTTGACCCGCCGGACCCAACCCACGCTCGTGCAACCCGAATATGAAACGATGATACTTCAAAACACGCGAATCCTGAGATCCGACCCGGATCCACGCGCTAGACCAATCAGCATCTCCTTCAACCGCGCTTATGTGCACGCAACCATACCTGATCCGCGCCTTTGTAGACACGCTTAACACCAGCCCAAACGAAAGCCTTTCTGCGCGTTTTACATGTTGTGGACTGGCAAATTACAGTCAAGTCCTGCGTTTCTTCCATTTTTCATTTAAGCCCAAATAACTCTGAATATTTATAATTTAACCCCTATTGTGATTCTTGACTTTCGCACTTCTTCGGTCCAGATTTCTAATTTCTTTGTGCCACAATTAATTATGAAAAACCACCAATTCCATTATATTCTTCTCAAAACCTAAGATTAAACATTAAAGCACAAAACAAATTAAAAGCACCAATTTTGCTCAAAAACATAACATAAATAATAGGTAAAATAGGTATAAAATAATGATAATTAATGACCCAACAAATACTCCCAAACCTATATTTGCTAGTCCTCGAGCAAAACTAGAACTTTAAACAACCTAAACTAAAAATACGGAAAATAAAACACAATCCATTTTCGTAGGTAAACATGATAGCATTGAGCGCATGCCACATGCTTTTAAACCCCTAGGTGTCCCTAGTACGAGGAGTTGTATCTCCTGAGGGTTTACTAGCAACGAGACCCACAAACGTTAAAATATTCCACCCATAACTCATCAACATATCACTAAATGCAAATTAACAGAAATCTCATACATGCATGATTTTGTATCAGGACTAAAGATAAGTCACTAATAATCTAAAACGTAATCATCAACAATCTCATACCACTTTCAAAGCAATTTCATTTCAAAACACCATATTCACATGTCATGGACTTATTTCACCTTGACTCTAATCCTCACAAGATATCACTTATAACTCTCTCAAGAGTCCTAAGGTAAACACTCATGCAATCATATGTGACCGAGGTTATGTAAAGGCATAACAAGCATCTTTTACATCACACATGAATATAGACATTGAAAAGAACCGCACTTTAAGTGAATAGATCTCATGAATGGAATCAAATACTAAGAACGTAGATAGAGCATGATGGCATACTTTAACTCTTAAACTAGACTTCCCTCTTCAAAGATGAATAGGCCTTATTCAAGGTTGTATTTGAGCTTAGGTTTATTAATGAGTAAGAATAAAAGTCTAGGTTTAAAAGAAACTTAGGATCACACCAAAACATTTCATTCATTGTTCTTTTTTCTTCTCTTCACAACCTTCTTTCTTTTTATTCTTCACTTTTCCTCCTCTCTTATTTTTTCTTTCAATTCTTCTTCCTTCATTCACTTCCTCTTTCCCTCACACATCTAGGCATCATAAAACTTGATTTATGCTCCTCACATTTTATTCATTCATTTTTTTTTTCTTTTACTTTTTTTGTGTTTTTTTTTTTTTTGTGTTTTTTTTTTTTCATTAATGTATAAAATCACACTTTTTCAATACATATGCCCATGTACCCATCATATCAATACTAGCACTTTAATTTTCTTCTCCTTTGCACCACTTAACATGATCCCAAGCTTATAGGGTATGGTTATCTTTAAGGCTCAATAAGGTCATTTAATAAGGGTAGACAAAGAAAAAGGCTAAATATGTTTGGCTTCAAAAGGTCTGATGATGTATTTCAATTCAAAGTGAGGGAATAGGCTTTTATTGGGTGAAAACTTGCCTATATTACTTCTAAGAAGTCCATCCAATTCTTGAATCAAAGCAACTCATGTTATCTACAATGATGATTTGGTCTTTAGTATTCAATGCAAAACCTATAGAGATCATCTATTAAGAACAAAGGCGAAGAGTGTTTAAAGAGTAGAAACAATTAAATCCCTAAAAAAAAAATGCTTTAAAAGCTCAAATCCTTACCAAGGGTAGTCTCCACTAATAGTCCACAATTCATGTAAACATAGTATTCATCCACTCAATTAACTAAAATCATGGTATTCAAAAGTCTCAAATCATGCAAAGATGTTCATGGCTACTCCCTGGTAGAGATATCCAATCAAAAACATGCCTAAAGATTCTATCATCAAACACAAAGCAACCAGTCAACTTGCTATGGGTAGAATTCAAAAACTAAAAAAAAAAACAAAAAAAAAAAAAAATTTAAAAAAATTGTTGAAAATTTTTATCGAAACCTAAAACCTAAAACCGTTTTCCACCACCCCCAAACCTAAACTAAACATTGTCCTTAATGATTCAAATGTAAAGTATAAGTAAGAGAAGAGTGAAAAACAAAAATAAAGAAAGGAAAATGAACAAAATTACCCAGATGGGTTGCCTCCCATCAAACGCCTTATTTAACGTCTTGGCTAGACGTCTTGACTCTTCTTTACTCTCTTGAAAGTTAAGGATCAACCAAAGTAGCACCCTCCTGAGGTATCTCACATGATTGGTGGTAGAGCATGAGGCAATGGCCATTCACTTTGAATGTCGTTCCATTTCTATAATTGTGAATCTCAATAGCACCATGAGGAAAAACTTTAGTGACAGTGAAAGGACCATACCATTTTGAGCAAAGCTTTCCAGGAAAGAGACGAAGACGGGAGTCAAATAGTAGAACTTGTTGTCCAACAACAAATTCCTCGCGCTGAATGGCTTTGTCATGAAACACCTTCGTCTTCTCTTTGTAAATTCTTGCACCCTCATAAGCTTCATTTCTTAGCTCTTCCAGTTCCATCAGTTGTAGCTTTCTCTTGTTTCTAGCTTCATCTAGTGCAAAGTTGAACTCCTTGATGGCCCACCAGGCTTTGGGTTCTAACTCAACCGGGAGATGACAAGCTTTCCCATACGTTAGTCGAAATGGAGACATCCCAATTGGTGTCTTGTATGCAGGCCTATATGCCCAGAGTGCATCATTGAGACGTAGGCTCCAATCCTTCCATGTTGGGTTAACAGTCTTTTCCAGTATATGCTTAATCTCTCTATTGCTTATCTCCACTTGTCCACTAATTTGGGGGTGGTATGGTATTGCAATTCTATGCGTGACTCCATATTTCTTCAAGAGAGCATCACAAGATTTGTTGCAAAAATGGCTTCCTCCATCACCAATGATGGCTCTTGGTGTTCCAAACCTAGAAAATATGTTATCCTTCACAAACTTCGAAACAACTTTAGCATCATTAGTACTGGTTGGAATTGCTTCCACCCATTTCGAAACATAATCTACATGAACAAGTATATAAAGAAAACCAAAAGAAGATGGAAAAGGACCCATGAAATCAATGTCCCACATATCAAAAATTTCAACAATCAAAATAGAATTTAAGAGCATTTGATTTCTTTTACCTATGTTGCCCATCCTTTGGCATCAGTCACAAGCGGCACAAAAAAGGTATGTATCTTGAAAAAGAGTAGGCCAATAAAATCCACTTTGTAAAATTTTAAGTGCTATCTTTTTAGCATCGAAGTGACCTCCGCGGGAGAGGAGTGACAGAAAGTAAGAATGGAGTGAAATTCATTTTCAGGTACACACCTTCTTATGATCTGATTAGGGCAGAACTTCCAAAGGTAAGGGTCATCCCATATGAAGTACTTACTTGTTTTCTTTAACTTGTCTCTTTGATACTGTGACAAATCTGATGGAAACTGTTTTGTCTCCAAGTAGTTGATCATATCAGCAAACCATGGCTCCTTATGTTGTGCACTGAAGAGTTGTTCATCAGGGAAACTCTCTTTCAAAGACAACAGGTCTTCTTCATCATTTGGGCCATGTGTTAATCGGCTTAGGTGATTAGCAACTACATTCTCACTCCCTTTCTTGTCTCGAATCTCCATATCAAATTCTTGGAGTAAAAGGATCCATCGAATGAGTCTCGGCTTTGCATCTTTCTTGTGCAACAGATATCTTAGAGCAGCATAGTCAGAGTACACTATCACCTTCATTCCTATAAGATAAGAATGAAACTTCTCCAATGCGAATACCACTGCTAGCAACTCTTTTTCAATTGTGGAGTAGTTAAGTTGGGCATCACTAAGAGTTTTCGAAGCATAGTAGATGGCATGAGGTATCTTATTCATCCTTTGCCCAAGAACAGCTCCTATAGCATAGTCTGAAGCATCACACATCAATTCGAATGGCAATTTCTAGTCAGGTGGTCTCATGATTGGAGCGGTCGTGAGTGCTTCCTTTAGGGTGTTGAATGCTTTCAAACACTCATCATCAAAATCGAACTCCACTTCTTTCTGCCTTAATTGACATAGTGGTCTTGAGATCTTGGAGAAATCCTTGATGAATCTTCGGTAGAACCCTGCATGTCCCAGGAATAAACGCACATATTTCACTGACTTTGGTGGTGGCAAGCTCTTGACTACCTCAATCTTTGCTCGATCCACTTCAATCCCCTTACTTGAAATAGTGTGACCAAGAACAACACCTTCTTGTACCATGAAGTGGCATTTCTCCCAATTAAGAACAAGGTTGCTCTCTTGACACCTTTGTAGCACTAAGGATAGATTGTATAGGCATTGGTCGAAAGAGTCTCTAAAAACTGAGAAATCATCCATGAATACCTCTATTATGTCTTCGACCATGTCTAAAAAGATAGACATCATGCATCTCTGGAAAGTGGCGAGTGCATTACATAGTCCGAAAGGCATCCTTCTGTAGGTGAATGTACCAAATGGGCAAGTGAAAGTTGTTTTCTCTTGATCTTCTAGTGCTATGGCAATCTGATTATAGCCTGAGTATCCATCAAGCAAACAATAATAACTATGTCCCGTTAGACGTTCCAACATCTGATCGATGAATGGTAAAGGGAAATGATCCTTTCGAATTGCATTTTTGAGCTTTCTATAATCGATGCACACACGCCAACTTGTTTGAAGCCTTTGAGGTATGAGCTCATTGTTCTCATTCTTGACCACCGTTGTTCGAGATTTCTTTGGTACCACTCGCACTGGACTTACCCCATTTGCTATCAGAAATAGGGTAGATTATGCCACCATCAAGAAGTTTTATCACTTCTTTCTTAACCACCTCTTTCATCACTGGATTGAGTTTCCTTTGGGCTTCTCTTGTAGGACGTGCCTCTTCCTCCAAGAGTATTCTGTGCATGCATGTGATAGGGCTAATACCTTTAATGTATGCTATGGTCCACCCTATGGCTGTCACATGGTCCCTCAAAACTCTAAGAAGCTTTTCCTCTTCTTCTTTGCTCAAATCTGTTGCAATAATGACTAGCAGAGTTTCTTCCTTCCCTAGGTATGCATATCTCAATGTCTTAGGTAGAGGTTTTAACTCCACCTTGGGTGGCTTCACTACAGATGGAATAAGCTCGTTAGATGAAACAGGTAAAGGATCGAAGGATGAAGAGTACTTCCCTTGAAACTTTGGAGTAGATTGGAGTAGATTGATTGTCTCTGTTAGTGGTGAATTGCTCTCTTCAATCAGACATCTTGATCTTTGCCCCTGATCACTCCACGGGTTATTTCATAAGTCCCTCATCATCTTCTTTGCTTTTTTCTCATCAAGTAGATCGTGAGTAAGTACCCTTTTTAGCATCATTGTCTTTGACGACATCATGATAGCTTCATGCACCAAATTATCCACAAGTTCCACTGCAAAACAAGCACCATCATCAGGAGGATATTTTCATGCATTAAACACATTAAATTTTACCGTCTCCTCATTCATTGACATAGTGAGTGTCCCCTCGTGAACATTAATCATGGTTTTTGCAGTGCGCATGAATGGTCTCCCGAGGATTAAAGGTAGATCCCGTCTTGGTATGGGTGCATCCTCCATCTCTAGCACAAGGAAGTCAGCTGGAAAGATCAACTCATTCACTTTAACTAGCACATCTTCTAGCACTCCTCTTGGGTGCTGAATTGATCGATCTGCAAGTTGTATGCTTATTGATGTCTCCTTGAGTTCACCTATCTGCAAAGATTCAAAAACAGAAAAAGACATTAAATTAACTAAAGCACCTAAATCGAGTAATGCCCTCTCAAACCTCTAAGTTCCTATAACACAAGGAATGCTGAAACTGCTTGGGTCTTTCAGCTCCAGAGGTAACTTCCTTAGAATGATGGCTGAAACCTCTTCATTCAATGCCACTGTCTCTTGCTCATTAAGTTTCCTCTTATTGGTGCAAAGCTCTTTGAGAAGTTTGGCATACTTTGGTACTTGCTGAATAGCATTTAGTAGAGGAATGTTGATTGCAACCTTCTTGAATATCTCCATGATGTCCCTATTGTTGCTTTCCTTTTTATTCTTCAAAAACCTTACTGGATATGGCATCCGAGCAAGCACTTCAGGACTAATCTCACTTTCTTCGTTCTTTTTTCTCTTCTCTTGTCGAGTTATCTCATGCTTGAGTTTATCACTCACTTTCTCATCTTGTCCTTCCTCAACATCTTTTATGTCTCTTGGTTCATCCTTATCTTGCCCTCCAAACTGTTTACCACTTCGAAAGGTAATGGCCTTAGCAGATTCCACTCCTCCTTTCAGATTTGGGATGACTTGACTGGGTAATCTCCTCTGTTCCCTTTAGTTGGATGAGCTTGCAATTTGCCCAATTTGAGTTTCCAAGTTCTTGACAATTGCGGCCATTTGAGCATTGGCTTGTCTTGTTTCTTGCATAAAAGATGCAAACATTTCTTCGACATTTGAGCCTTGCTTAAGGGGAGCATGTTGAGCTTGTTGCTGAGGTGAGAAGTTTTGATGCTGTTGGAATTATTGCTACACTTGGTTCTGGTTGTTCTTCCACCCAAAGTTAGGGTGTTGCCTCCATCTTGGATTATAGGTATTTGAGAATGGATCATTTCTTGATCTTTGTTGTTGCTGCAGGTAGTTAACTTGATCCCCTTCCCCATTCACAATAGGACAATCCTCTGATGAGTGGCCTTGATTTGTGCATACCACGCATACCTTTGATGAAAGCAATTGTTGCACAAGACGAGTTAAGTTAGCAATTTTAGGACCATAATCTTTGGTACTTACCTCGTATATTCCAGCCTTCTTTGGAGTACTTCTGTATTGATAGTATTATTATGAATTTTCTACCAGGCCTTCAAGCCACTGCTTTGCTTAATTGACATTCTTCTTCATTAGGCAACCACCACTTGATGAGTCCACCCTTGTTCGATCTTCATTAAGCAACCCCTCATAAAAATATTGGATAAGCAGTCAGTCCTCAATTTGATGGAGTGGACAGGAATTGAGTAAGCATTGGTATCGCTCCCAATACTCATGAAAGGGTTCTCCTTCATTCTAAGATATTCCTACAATCTCCTTACGGATTTGATTGATCTTCTTAACTTGGAAAGGAACTTCACCATCAACTCGATCCATGTATGAATTGAAACGCTTAGCAAAGAATATAACCACTCTTTGGCCTTGTCCTTCAGAGAAAATAGGAACAGCCTCAAGCAGATCTCTTCATCACTCACCCCTTCGGTGTGCATGGTGGCATATACAGCAAAGAAATCTTTTATGTGTAAGTGTGGATCTTCTCCGGCTTTGCCATAAATTTGGGGTAAGAGATGGATTGTACCACTCTTGATCTCAAAATTATTGTTATGAGTTGGGTAGACAATGCAATATGGTTGGTTGGTGGCCACTGGTGTTGCAAAGTCTTGGAGTGGTCTTGTACGATTGTTGACAGCCCTTGGAATCATTGCATCTTAGTGTGGTCCTCCATGTTTGCCTCTCTAGCTCCTCTAGCTAGTTGACAGAGAGTTCTTTCAATTTCAGGATCGTATGATTCACGAGTGACATTTCTTGAACGACGACCTTGCATAAACCTAAAAAGAAATAAAAATTTAAATTTAATAACAGAAAATAAAACAAAAGTAAACTTAAAACTAAAACAAGTAATAACTCCCTGGCAACAACGCCAAAAACTTGGTTAATTTTTCAATAAACCAAATTTACTAAAACCTTGCAAGTGCACAAATCGTTTCTCGAGTATAGTAGACAAGCAAGGGTCGATCCCACGAAGAGTTATTGTCTTTCTTTAAATTTCAAGTTTATTTAGATAATTAAATTAAATGAAAAAGATTTTCAGAATTGGGTTTGAAATCTAATTGCAATAAAAAAAACAAAATTTAATAAAGAAAATCAATAAAAGAAAACTTAGCTAGGGCATCCTATCCACCAATAAACAATCATTCAATCAATAAATAAATAAATGAAGCATAATAATATTAATGCATGATAAAGACATTCACGACAAGGTATGATTAACTCAGGTCGTATTGATGCTTCCTTACTTAATATGCAAATCGTAGGATGTCTACGTAGATGCGTGTATTCCTAATTATAATCTAGCATGATGTCTACTCAGGTTAAATAATAGGAATCCATTAAGCATTAGAAGAATATTAATGTCACACAAATCCTAGAACATGATGTCTATTCTAGGCATTTATGAATTAATGTCCCTCAATTGGTTCGCAAGTAATTGATTGTTGCAAATTAAGAATATTTTCGTATGATATGCAGTTTATATTCCTACAACATAATCCTAAAAATATGCTCCTAAGATGGTCAGTCAAAGAAACAAAATAAATAGAATACAATTTAAATGGATACAATTAATTTTATCATACAAAAATAAAATACTTCATTAAAAATAATAATAGATTGAATTCATGTTAAGGCTTCAAGTTAGTCATAACTAACAAATAAATTAGCTACACATGGTTCTAAAAGAAAACATAAAAAAATAAATAAATAAATAAATAGAGAAGAATAAACCCAAGAATAACTGCCGCAGCCCTAAGCCTCTGATCTCTCCTCCTCTAATGCGTGTTCTGACTGAATGGTGAAAACACCTATTTATAGAGTGCTTAGGTAAGCTAAAATAAGTTTCTTGGTGGCCAAGAAACTCAAAACACACGGATCTTGCTTTGCAACTCATGGATGTGCACACGGGTCAGAACCCAACTCGGAACGGTGACAAAAGCGAGAAAACATCAAAAACACACTGACCTAACCGGCAGACCCGACCCACGCTCCTGCAACCCGGATCCGAAATGGAGACACTTTAAAACACGCAGATCCTGAGATCCGACCCGGATCCACGCGCTAGACCAATCAACATCTCCTTCAATTGCGCTTATGTGCACGCAACCATACTTGATCCGCACGTCTGTAGACGCGCTTAACACCAACCAAAACGACAACCTTTCTGCACGTTTTACATGTTGTGAACTAGCAAATTGTAGTCAGGTCCTCCGCTTCTTCCATTTTTCATTTAAGCCCAAATAACTCTGAATATTTATAATTTAACCCCTATTTTGATTCTTGACTTTCGCACTTCTTCGGTCCAAATTTCTTATTTCTTTATGTGGCAATTAATTATGAAAAACCACCAATTCCATTCTATTCTTCTCAAAACCTAAGATTAAACATTAAAGCACAAAACAAATTACAAGTACCAATTTTACTCAAAAACACAACATAAATAATAGGTAAAAAGGTATAAAATAATGATAATTAATGACCCAATAGCCATTGTAGCTCACTTAAGGAAAGATTGAATTTAAGGTGAGTGCTACACTTGATTTTGAAGTATTTTCAATTTGATTTGGAAATCTTAAGAATATGTTTTATTGTGAGTGTTATACATTGTTTTGAAAGTTTTGTGATGAATTTATGAAGCTTTTTAGGAAATTAAATTATAAGAAAAATTTCTAAGTGATTGCCCAAGTAAGAAATGTATATGTTTATGTTGTTTTAAGTGTTAAGCGTTTTGTAAGTATATTGTTATTTTAGTATGCGAAATGAATATTTTGATTATATGACAATCGGTATGGAAAATTATCATTTATGACTTTTATAAGTATGAATCATTTATGATTTTTATAAGTATGAGTTTGTATAAAATAAAATTTAAGTTTTAAGTTTTAAGCCAATTCTTTTTATAAATAGGGCTATGTTTTATGTTATGTAAAGAAAAGTATTTTGATTTCCCTGTAAGTGATTTTAAGTGGTTATTAATTTTATAAGGTTTGCAATTTGTATGATTTATATGAAGCTTATGCAAATACGAAAATTTTATGGATTTCTTATGTATATTTTGCATTGATATGTATGATTTTTAAGAAGTTTTATTCAGCCAATGTATATGTGTATTAAAATCTAAGTTTCATATGAAGTTTTATATATGTATATTAGGTTTTAAGTACGATTAAGTATAAATAATATTTTGTGCTTTTGCACTAAGTAAGAAATTAAAAAATGAATTTTCAAAGGCCATAAGTATACCCCCCTCTATAAGTAAGTTTAGACCCGACCGGTATATCCCACATTAGTATGGCAAGTCTAGAGGGGATACGTCACTAACTCAGGGGGGAAATTGAGTATGTCGTGTCGCCTCTACTTTTGTGGGATGTTATCTTGTGTTATGGTTAGCGATGTAACATTCCGCGCGTAACTACGGGATGTCTTTGTAAGTAAGTAAGTGTCACGATTGGCGTCTGTTAAAAGTGCCACGTGACTCCACGTCGGTTAGCATATCACAACTATCGCGTGGTTGTAAGTTTTATGGGGTACGAATGATGCTTTTCAAAATTAAGTATTTAAAGTGTTAAAAGTATGGAAATATTTTATATGCTTAAGGTATGTTTTTACAACCACATAAGATTTAAGTTTTGAAAGAGTTTATGGAAATGAAAATTCACTTTAAGCGTTTGATAATTTAAAAGCCCCTGTTAATTTTCATGAATATATAAGTTTTACGGATTTCCAATTTCGAGCTATGCATTGAATGGAAGTTTAAATTTTTATATGTTTTATAAATTATAAATTTTGTACGAAGTTGTATGCATATATGAATTCGAGATGCTACTCAATTTATGAGTTTTGTATGAATTTTATGAGTATTTGAGTTTATCATCTTTATAAGATTGATTCATATCTAATGGAGAGTTATGTTTTTTTTAAGTTCTAAGTTAAATTAAGTTTTTATGCATATATGAAGCTTTATGTATGTGTAAGTTCAAATGATATTCAATTTTATAAGCTTATTATGAATTTTGTGTATATACGAGTGGAAATTTTTATACATATGATTTGGATCTTAAATAAGTTTTGAACTTTATAAGTTCTAAGTTAAATCAAATTTTTATGTCTATATGAAGTTTTAGATACGAATGAATTCAAGTTGACATGAAATTAATAAGTCCCATATGAACTTTTATGTAATTACGCGATTATAAATTTCATCTATATATGCTTTGCGACTTAGATGAAAACTTATACTTAAGAAATTTTATGTTACATGAGATTTTACATCTATACATATAAGCTATATATATACATTTTGATGCTCTTATGGATTCTATAATTTTATAAGTTATGTATGAGATTTTATGTACGAAAGCATTTTATGAATTTAGCACTCACGCTTTATAACGAAATAGGCTTTGAAATTTATGAGAAATTTTAAGAAATGGAAACATATTTTGAAAAGATTTTTAATGAGGTATTTTTAAGAAATAAAATATTTTAAGTTAAAAAAAAAATTAAGCATTCACTGAGCTTCCATAGTTCATCATTTTTTATTTTTATGTTAAAAACCTCCATAGGTATGGATGTGGGTGACCGAGACGGAAGGCTCCTCCAGAAGAGTAAGTTGGGCAATGACGCGACAGTGCTTTTGTATAAATACGTTGCATATTTTGTATCTGAAAAGAATCATGTATATATATATATATATATTTTTAAGTTATAAATGAGTGGTCCAAATTTAATTATGATATAAAAGTTTTAGTCATAAATCATTGTGTGACTTGTAATCCAGCTTGATTATGATTTTATGCTTATGAATTTTAACAAAATGGATTTATGATTTGAAATACATGTTTGAGGCAAAAGAAGTTAGGTTGGAAAAACAAAAACATATGGAAGTGTATTTTTCTCTTGCAGGTTATTTTGGTTAAGTTAAAACGCAACTGTTATGATGTCGAATTTTTTATTTAAAAAAAAAAAAAAAATCCAACCTTTTCCAATTTTCCTAAGTAAGAAGAGATTTCAAGGGTTCGCTCCGCGAGTTTTTTTTAACCTATTAAGTAGGGTTAGGAGGGATCCGTTGGGGTGCCAAGCAGAGCCTTCCGGATATAAGTATGGTAGGATTCGAATTGAGTTCTGTCAATGAGTTTTATAAATTCTCTATGAATGCTTTGTATTTAAATGAGATTTATATTTGAGCATTTTAAGAAATAGAAATTTTACTTCCAAAAGTTTTTAATGAGGTATTTTAGAAATAAAGCCTTTCAGTTGAAAAGAATTACAAGCACTCACTGAGCTTCCAAAACTCATAGTTTTCTTGTTTTTCTTTTAAAAACCTCCTCAGGTTTTGATGTGGGTGATCGAGAAGAGAGAGCGTCTCTAGAAGGGTAGGTGAGTATGACACGATAAAGCTTCTGCATCGTTTACATTTTGCATATTTTGTAGCACTAAAGCTATTGTTTGTAAATATATCTTTTTGAGTTGTAAATGAGTGGTAAATATTCATTTTCATGAGATGAAAGTTTTAATTTTTATAAGCCATTGTGAAATTTTGTGAATGACTTCATGTTTTTCATTTTGATGAAATGGAATTGTGTTTTGAAAGATATGTTTGTGGCTAAAGAAGTTGGGTGGTGTTTGAGAAACATTTGGAAGTGTAAATTTCTTTTACAGGTTTTGGCAATGTTAATAACGTAGTCGTTATGCTACCGAATTTTAAGTTTTATAAAATGACTTGGATTTTAAAAGTTGAAATGAGATTTTAGTTTTAAATCGAAACCAACCCAACTAGTTTTGAAAAAGAAAGTTAATTGAATGAGTTAAAGCGAAAGTTTTAAGGGTTCGTTCCGTGAATTTCTCTTAACCCACCTAGTAAGGTTTAAGAGGGATCCGTTAGGGTGCCAAGCGAGACCTACCGGATTAGGTCACGTCAATGTACACCATATCTATCGGCTAAATGCACCACACATGCCCATAAGAGGTTTAGAGGTCATGTACGCCACTTGCACCATATGGCACGCCCCTTACTCTTATAATGGTTTTGCATTCTTTTCTAACACCAAGTATACCATATCTATGGGCTAAACGCACCACTCACGCCTATGTGACGTTTAGAGTTCATATACACCACTTGCGCCATATGGCACGCCTCATACGCTTGTTTTGGTTTGGCATTCTTTCCTAACACCAAGTACATCATATCTATAGGCTAAATGCACCACACACGCCCATGTGAGGTTTAGAGATCCTATAAGCCACTTGTACCATACGGCACGCCCCTTGCTCTTATTGTGGTTTGACATTCTTTCCTAACATCATGTATACCATATCTATTGGCTAAATGTACCACACACACCCATGTGAGGTTTAGAGGTCCACCAGCACGCCATTTGCACCATACGGCATGCCCCTTACTCTTATAATGGTTTTGCATTCTTTCCTAGCACCAAGTACACTATATCTACAGGCTAAACGCACCACTCACGCCCATGTGACGTTTAGAGTTCATGTACACCACTTGCGCCACACGACATGCCCCTTTCACTAATTGTGGTTTGTCATTCTTTCCTAACACCAAGTACACCATTTATATGTGTTAAATGCACCACACATGCCCATGTGAGGTTTAAAGGTCATATATGCCACTTGTACCATACAACACGACCTTTGCGCTTATTGTGGTTTGACATTCTTTCCTAATACCAAGTATACCATATCTATTGTCTAAATGCACCACACATGCCCATGTGAGGTTTATAGGTCTAGTACGCCCCTTGCGCTTATAGTGGTTTGACATTCTTTCCTAACACCAAGTATACCATATCTATAGGCTAAATGTATCATACATGCCTATATGAGGTTTAGAGGTCCTGTACGCCCCTTGCGCCAAATGACACGCCCCTTGCGCTTATAGTGGTTTGGCATTCTTTCCTAACACCAAGTACACCACATCTATGGGCTAAACGCACAACACATGCTAATGTGATGTTTAGAGGTCTCGTATGCCACTTGCACCATACGTGCCGCCTTTGCTCTTATAATCGTTTTGCATTCTTTCCTAACATGAAGTATGTTATATCTGTGGGCTAAACGCACAGCACACACCAATATGGTGTTTAGAGGTCTAGTATGCCACTTGCACTATACAACACACCCATTGTGCTTATTGTGGTTTAGCATTCTTTCCTAACACCAAGTATGTCATATCTATGGGCTAAATGCACCACACACGCCCATATGAGGCTTAGAAGTCCTATACGCCCCTTGCACCATACAACACGACCCTTGCACTTATAATGGTTTGGCATTATTTCCTAACACCAAATACACCATATCTATGGGCTAAATACACCACACACGCCTATGTGAGGTTTAAAGATACTGTACGCCACTTGTACCATATGGCACGCCCCTTACGCTTATAGTAGTTTGGCACTCTTTCCTAACATCAAGTACACCATATCTATGGGTTAAACACACAGCACAAGCTAATGTGATATTTAGAGGTTCCGTACATCACTTGCACCATACGGCACACCCCTTGCTCTTATAATGGTTTTGCATTCTTTCCTAACACAAAGTACGCCATATCTATGGGCTAAATGCACAGCACACGCTAATGTAGTGTTTAGAGGTCTTGTACGCTACTTGCACCATACAGCACGCCCCTTATACTTATTGTGGTTTGGCGTTCTTTCCTAACATCAAGTATATTATATCTATAGGTTAAATGCACCATACACGCCCTTGTAAGGTTTAGACGTCCTATACGCCACTTGCACCATAGGCATGGCCCTTGCGCTTATAGTGATTTGGCATTCTTTGCTAACACTAAGTACAACATATTTATGGGCTAAATGCACCACACACGCCTATGTGAGGTTTAGAGGTCTTATATGCCACTTGCACTATACGACATGCCCCTTACTCTTATAATGGTTTTGCATTCTTTCCTAACACCAAATACACCATATCTATGAGCTAAACACACCACTCATGCCCATGTGACGTTTAAAGGTCCTGTACGCCACTTGCACCATACGACACATTCTTTGCGCTTATTGTGGTTTAACATTCTTTCCCAACGCCCTGTACAACATATCTATGTGTGAAACGCACCACACATGCCCATGTGAGGTTTAGATCTCCTGAAGTCTTATACGCCACTTGCACTATACAGCACGCCCCTTACGCTTATTGTGGTTTTGCATTCTTTTCTAACACCATGTACACCATATCTATGGGCTAAAGGCACCACACACGTCCATGTGAGGTTTAGAGGTCTTGTACGCCACTTACACCATACAACATGCCTTTTACTCTTATATTGGTTTTGCATTCTTTCCTAACACCTCGTATACCATATCTATGGGCTAAATGCACCACTCACGCCCATATAACATTTAGAGGTTTTGTACACTACTTGCACCATACGGCACACCCTTTGCGCTTATTGTGATTTGACATTCTTTCTAACACCATGTACACCAAATCTATGGACTAAACGAACCACACATGTCCATGTGAGGTTTAAAGGTCCTGTACGCCAGCGCCATACAGCGCAATGCTTGCGTTTATTATGGTTTTGCATTCTTTCCTAACACCAAGTATACCATATCTATGGGCTAAATGCACCACACATGCCCATTTGAGGTTTAAAGGTCATGTACGCCCCTTGTGCCATACGGTACGCCCCTTGCACTTATAGTGGTTTGGTATTTTTTCCTAACACCAAGTACACCATATCTATGGGCTAAATGCACCACTCACGCCCATGTGAGGTTTAGAGGTCTTATACGCCACTTGCAGCCCATGTGAGGTTTAGAGGTCTTATACGCCACTTGCACCATACAGCACGCCCCTTGCTCTTATAATGGTTTTGCATTCTTTTCTAACACGAAGTACACCATATCTATGGGCTAAACGGACAGCACACTTCAAGCACAAAAAATACATTGTCTTAATCAATAGACTAATAGTAATCACAATCACCAAAAAGTGAAATTTAGAGTGAGCAACAAACTAAAAATGTGTGTTTTGTTTTCAAGAATCATGTTTGTTTATAAGGTATTATTTATAAACATAGAACACGAATAATGATAATAATAGATTGTGAATTACAGAATACCTGTTGATTTTAAGTGGTTAAGATTGTAAATATTAACGTGATTAATTAAATTAAATTTCAAAGTGATACTGATGATAAGATGCCACGAATTATCATCACTTTCTACAGCATTCCTACTTCTTTTACTCTATTCCTGATCCTACCAGTGCACACAGGAAGAACCTGGAGATGATTGATGATATCAGATTGCGCAAAAACATGTATATCTTCCATTAAAACTGAAACAGCAAGAATTTATATTCATTTTTCAATTAAAGAGGAGCAAATTGGCTCCCTTCAACGTTACAATCTACAAAAAGAAGCTAAACAATATAATTATCTTGTTTCATGATCACCCAATTTACAAACAAAAATAATCCCTCCAGATTCCAGCAACTCCTTTCATAATTTCTCCTCCGAAATAATTTATAGACAAAATGAACAAATTGATTCAGTCCAGGTAAAAGAGAGTGACGATTTTCCGGAGATTTTTGGCTTCTTGACATGTTTCCATGAGCAACTTGCTGTCATGGAAAGCAAAACAAATGACTTGCTGTACATGTGAAATTATGTCCATATTGCACAACCTGCAATTAACTGACGTTAGTAAAGGAATAACAAAAGAAAAAGAATACACTTCAAAAAAAAAAAAAAAAAGTATAAGATTAGAGATTAGTTTTTACAAGTTTTTAAATTAAGTGCAACCCAATCCTACAATTCGGCAAGTTAGGAAACTCATGGGAATATATCCAAGATCGAAAATCGGCAATGAAATTAGCCTACAAGTATAATTAGCCTAAAGTATAACGACTGGAACTCAAATGAAACTCTATTTAAAGTGAGCTCTCAAATATGCAAAATGAACAAGACAACTAGGGATAGTGGCAGTGATTGTGTCCTGGGAGTAACTCATTGTAAAACACTCATGTAGACCAACAAATTTTAGAAGCAGCATTCCTTTTAGTAAAAGGTCATGCTGGGCTATCTAGTACTGCAAGGTAGTACCTAGAAAATTCAGCTCAAAAGCGTCATTGTAACCTTAGAAACCTACAAGTTCTCAAGGTAAACAGAGTGAACCTCAATACAGCACTACCTATTGTGACTTTTGCTAAAATTTCAATGTAAAAATATCCTGGTTGAAGAATTTAAAACTTTTGACATAATCACAAATCTTTTCCGTTATCAATTTGTCGTGGACTGATAATTAATCTACTTACTGTTAGGAATAAAAATATCGCTTTGCCTTGCATTAACAAGCACCTTTGGAACTTTTATAAAATGCTATAAAAACCATAGATAGGTTCCTTTGTCATTAATGACAAGAATTAATCAGACAAACCAATATATATATATATATAGAGAGAGAGAGAGAGAGAGAGAGAGCTATCACGAACCTGCTGGCTTCTATTAGAGGGAGATGATCATTGTGAGGTTTCTCTATCACGGTCTTCACCTTCAAATTCCAAAAAGAAAATTATAAATACAACAAAGCAACAATAATTTATTTTGTTTTTACCACCATGGCCCATTAATCAGTAATTGAACTCAATTACGCTCATATAACAGGTTCATCACAGTTGTGGCCTCCAATATTGTCATAAAAGAAACAAATAATGAAATTACAGACAAGAGTGTTCACTTGCCCCAAAAAACTCCTCTTACAGTAGCCACAACCTATTGGCCACTCAAGATAGGACTATAGTATATATACAATCAAGTTAAAGAAGATCAAAAACTGCCTTATAAGTTAAAGAAGATCAAAAACTAATTAAACAACAAATTAAATATACCAAGCTCTTTAGTCACAAGTCACAACTTGTATCTCTCCACCAAAATGCTTAATGTGACATGCAAATTAAGAAAATTTGGGCTAGCTTGGATAAGATCAAATTAAGAAAATTATGAAAATTTCTTGAGAACATATAAGACCAAGAGATGCTCTAGAAGTTTGGTGTCTTGCAGCCACTGGATCCATTATGCCTGCGAGTTCATCAAGGACGTTGATAAGGTGTGCATATTCTATTTCTATGTACAGAGTCATTGTCAATTCTACAAACCCACAAAACTTTAATATATTGACCAAACCTAGTGTATATAATGGTTCTATATCCATCACTTCAGCCCAATCAATGACTCACCCTATCAGTTATTATATATAAAATGACAATAATTTTGAAGACACATTTTTTTTTTTTATCACAACACCTTTATCCAGATATCTAAGGCATAAGATACGCAAATTTAAATGT
Source organism: Nephelium lappaceum (assembly GCA_021234005.1). NCBI lineage: Eukaryota > Viridiplantae > Streptophyta > Magnoliopsida > Sapindales > Sapindaceae > Nephelium > Nephelium lappaceum. The sequence goes on from CM037998.1 coordinate 25,741,006, forward strand.
GCAACAAGTCAACAACAGTTGACCAGACTACAAAAGTGTTAGTTATCTTAGGTAATTCACGATATCTAGCAAGTCGTGGGAAAAATCATAGAAGCCAAAATCGTATTTTCACTTTAAAACCTCAAGTTTCTTTATTGACTTTAACAGAAAAAACTCCAAGTAAATTTCTTATTGTGACTATTTATATTAGAGTTGGTCAAAGTGAAACAGAAGAAAACAACACTATTGATTAGGTAGAAACCAGGATACAGCTCAAACCAATTAGTATTCACTACCACTCTTAACAAGGATACCCCATTCAATGGCCACACTTTTCCAAACATCTACAAGAAAAAGTGAATGTTTGATTTATAATTTTGACTACAATATTTGTATTTAGCAGTTGAAAACCCAAATCTAGCTATTGAAGAAAGGTTACTGCCACTCAACCTTTCATAAAGGTGAGGGATGGAGTTCACGTACTTCTTAAATAGGAATTTTCCTAGGCCCTATACAAGGCTCATTAGACTTATCCTAAAAATCAAGAGTCTTTACAACCAGTGTCTTATCCAAGAAAAAATAAAAACGGCAAGACAAAAATCATGTTGTCTAGTAGCTGAAACTCAACATCACATGTACTACAATCTAATAATGGCAATAAGAAAGTAAATAGGAGGGTGTATGTTTCCAAGGAATATCATTTATGGGCTTTGTATATAACCCTCAAGGCAATTTAATACAACTCTAACTATCTGCATTTAAATCTAAAAAGTTAAACTTCTGCCTCATACATAAATCGAAATGTCTCAAAAAATAACTAAATACCAACCACCAAAAATTACCTAACAAAATTCAGTACTGATTGACAATATCATTGTAAATTTTTCCATGTTGACTAAACAAATTATTTTCAAACCCTGATCAAATCTAAAGCCATAAATCTCATGTTCTATACATCTAATGCTAGAATCTTAAATTCTTACTTTTGACAACAATTCCTGGCTCTCAGGGGGTTGCTTCTTTAAGCTTTGCGGCAAAATTACAGTAAGCAACTCCGGTTTCTCTGCTCTTAAAGCTCCTCTGATAACAGCTGCATTAGTCCCAGATGCACCTGATGTATAGATATGATTTTTCTGCCAAAACAAAAAAACAGTTCTAGCATATTCAGGAAAATAGAAATCTAAGACGTAAACTCCTCCATATTGCAACAAGCAACTAGTGAACCCCACCATTTGATAGCATTTTGATGAGCTCAACAACCATCCACAAGACAAAAAATTAACAGGATAGAAAATCTAGAGCCTTACAGTTATAACCAGAGCATAGCTAAGTATCTCAATAAGCTCTTGATGCATGAAACCCATATTCCGCGTGCCAAAAAAGCCAATATTCCTGGGTCCTTGCTGTTGAATGGCCAACAACTCCTGCACACAATATAATGCGTACAGAACTTCATGTTGGGAACATAATCCAACAGTTTCATGGAGTTAGCAATAGGTCCAAAGTTGTTGCAAGTCTCAACTGACAGTTAAAATGAAGCACATGCCACACAATACTAAGGACCCACAAAAGACGAACTTCTGAATGACAAGCATCGAATGAAAACATTGTCTAACATCAAATTATCTTTTTTCTTCCTTTTATCAGTCTCTTTATTTGATGATCAAAGTTTGAACAAAACCAATTACCTATCCAAACCCATCCCAATTTTAGAAATGAATGGCTCTAAGGAAACTAACTCAAAGACATAAGATATCATATCACCAGAGAGACAGCTTATAACGTTCATATAAGCATGGTATTGGCATCTACAAGCGTGAGTTATTGTTTCATGGTAGTTTCAATTCACAAGCAACCACAAGAAAAGGACAGCAAGATTGCACACCTGTAGATAATCCACATCAGGAACAGGTTTATACTCTGATACCATCACTGCCCCTGATCCTTCCACAACAGACTGAATTTGTGTAGGAATCTGAGTGCCGGCATCTTCATCGGAGCCAAACATGCTAACTGCATTCTCCTCTTCATATCTCCAACTGTCCATGTCTAGATCTCTTCTCATAGATCCACAAAGCCACTAAACCAGTACATAAAAACACAGCTCCTGGTAGTAAATCATTAGTGAAAACCAACTGCACACAAAAGTAGCACCAAACAGAACAAAAAATAGACTGAAAACATAAACTCAAAGACATCCAATGAGCTCAGCCTCATGACCAGTTTTTCGATCACTTCTACAGCTCATGCATGCTTCAAGACTTGTTGGTGATTTATAGATATCCAGAGTATATAACCATTACACTTCAACACATTCTCATTAAAAACTACAAATAATAAGTAATGGAAGTTATTTCAACTTATGTATACCAGTTAAATGTCAGTTTAATAACACTTCAACCATGAAATAATGTCATAATTAATGTGCGTCATGTCAATGCAACACCATTCCCATCTCAACCAAAACACAAATACCTAGCATTATTCAAAAATAGTCTGAACTTTATAAAAATACCATACGAAATCGGAATATCTAACGTTACTTATAAAAAGGGGCGAACTTTATAAAATTGAGATATCTAGCATTACTTAAAAAAGGAGCGAACTTTACACAAAAACCATATAAAATTGGAATATCTAGCGTTACTCAATAAAAGCGCAAAATTCACACAAATACCACCACACATAAACTCAAATGAAAGCCTAACAATCCAACATTAAGTCAACTACACTTACATCCAAACCAGAAAAAATTGCTAAAACTTCAAGCACACAACACACACACACGCGCACGCACACACACAAACAACACTCAGAGTTTGGCTAGAAGTAAACAACTACGGCAAACAAAGAACCGACAAATTCACAAGCCACAAAAATCAACCGACCAAAAAAAACCCCCGATAAATCACCACCAAACACAAACACAAAAACCACCAAACAGCCAGCACATGCTTGAACATCAGGCCACAAACACAAAACCCAGATACAAAACAGGCTCATCCCGAATACGCAGAAGCAGCTTACCGTTCTGTTGGACACAGAGGGGGGATGCCTCCTCGCATGATGAGAAAACGCTGTGGAAGAAGAAAGGAAAGTGAAGGTAGGGTTTGGTGGGGACTTGAAGGACTTGGAAGAGGGGAAATAAGAGCAAGTGAAGAAGGAGGTGGTGGTGGTGGAGGTGGCGGAGGTGGTGGTGGTGGTTAAAGGCAGCAAGAGTCTCATTGGTAAGGCTGCGCTCATTGCAACCAAATCTGATTTTTCTTTTTTCTTTTTTTAATTTTTGGGGTAGCTTTTCTATCTAATAGTGAATATCTTTGGATTTTCTTTTTTTTTTTTTTTGGGTTTTTTTTTTTTTTTTTTTTTGTTTTTGGTTCATTTTCTATCACTTTCTCGGTAAAAAGAGGAGAGAAAATAGAAAAAGGGTTTTCACTTTGCTTCTTAATAATATTTTATTATTTATTTATTATATCTTTTGTAACATGCAGACGCATTTTGCTTTTGACTTTTGTTTTTAATTTATTTGTTAATTTTTATTATGTAATTGTGAAAATTTTGAAAAAGAATTGAGATTCGTGGCAATTCTTTGCTAATTCTGGACTTGACTTTCTGATATTATAAGAATTTGTCTAATTAATTATTAACAGTTGAAAAAAAAAAGTAATACAGGTTGATCAAATTTTTTTTTATTTAAATAAATTGATATATGAGTTATAATTATTATATAAATATAAATAAATTCGATTATCTTAATTTAAATTCATATGAAGATTTTCAACACGGTATAAATAGAATAATAATTAAGTATTCAAATTGTTTGTCCAAATTAATATAGATACATGAGCTATAACCGTTATATTAATGTTACGATAATACTGCAGATTATATATTTAATACTTTATATCACATCTTTGTATTCGTATTTGGTCTCAAGTCATGATACGGAAATTCATTAATAATTATTAATTTTGTTAAAAAAATATAGCCATTTATAAATTATCATATCATGAGTACGGATCAAGTTGAGATAACAAATAAGGTCTCTAATATTATTGATATTTTAATTACAATCCATACGCCGTTAGCAAGAAATCAATCTATTGTAACCCATAAGAATTGATAATTTTCAAACAATTTATTTCGTGTATACACTACATATTTTTATATTCATTTTTCTTTGAAAGGAATAGTTTTTGGTCATTTTATATAAATGTAATTAATTAAAAATATATATATAGATTTAAATATACATAAACGTTACATCATGGTGGATATTCATGAGATTTAAACTTTTAAATAAAAATTTTAGCGATTCAAATTTTAGATATTATCATATTAAATAAATGGTTCAATGTTGTGTATTGTTATTAAAAAAAAAAAAAAAAAACCATTTGGAGTCGTCCAATGGATGTTTTTGAATGCAAAATTTACTAGAGAGTTAGGACTTTGGAATAGAGAGGTCTTTGGCAATATTTTCATTAGAAAGAGGAAGTTGTTAGTCAGGTTGAATGCGATTCAGATAGCTCTTGGCAAAGGATATTCCTGAAGATTGGAGGAGCTAGAAGCAAAGCTCAAAACAAAATACAATCAAGTTCTATTTCAAGAAGAATTACTTTGGTTTTAGAAATCCAAATGCAATTGGTTGTATTATGGTGATAGAAATACCTGCTACTTTCATACATCAATTATCATCCGTAGGCAACATAACAAGATTCTAAAATTAAAAGATAATGTAGGAAATTGGATGGAAGATCCAGATCAATTAATGGCCTTAGTCAAAGGGTATTTTATGGCTCTTTTTTTGAATGAAATGATTGACATTAATACATACTATATGAGTTGTTTTCCTACATTGAGTTACTCTCAATTGGCTTTGTTGGATGCTACGATTTCTGGGGATGAGGTGAATGAGGCTCTTTTCAGTATGGGAGGAACAAAAGCTTCAGGATCAGATAGTCTTCAAGCTGTTTTCTACCAGTGGGAAAAAGTTAAGCGAGTTATGTTTGGTTTTATTAAAGATATTTTCCAAGGAAGAGAATCTTGTGCCGACATTAATAAGACCTTTCTGTGCCTACATTGGCTTATGTAGTGTTATCTTCGAAATCATCACCAAGGTGGTGGTGCATAAGTTGAAAAAGTGTTATGCCAGCTTGGTCAATTCTACACAAACCAGCTTTGTACCCGATAGATAAATTTTTAGTAACATCATTATTGCATAAAGGTGATTAACTCGTTGAAAATGAAGCAGGGAAAGAAAGGGTATATGACAATTAAGCTAGATTTAGCAAAAGCTTATGACAAACTTCGATGGAGTTTTATACAGGAAGCTTTATTGGATATTAGTCTTCCAAATCAGTTAATTAAACTCATTATGGATTGTAGTACCAGCTCCACAATGCAGGTTCTATGGAATAGGGAGATTACGAACGCTTTTTGTCCTAAAAGAGGAGTGAGACAAGGTAATCCTCTTTCCCTTTATATCTTCGTTTTATGCTTGGAAAGGCTTTTGCAAATAATTGCCAAGCTAGTACAATGTAAGAGTTGGTGTCCAGTGTTTCTTGGTAAAGGTCCTCCGTTATCTCATTTGTGTTTTGCTAATGATATTTTTCTTTTTACTGAGACTTCATTGCAACAAGCTGAGATTGTAAAAAGATTGTTTGTATTCCTTTTGCGTGGCTTCTGGTCAAGAGGTTAGTGCTAATAAAACCCTTTTTTATTTTTCAAAAAATGTTACGAATGATGTAGTAAGGAGTATTAGCCATGAGTTGGGGTTCGCAAGAACAAATAATTTGGGAATTTGTCTTGGGATTTCTTGTATGGTCGAATTTCAAAGACTACGTACAATTCTGTTGTGGAGAAAATTAATAAAAAGCTCTCAGGTTGGAAGGTGGATCAGTTGTCTCTTGCAGACAGAATCACTGTTGCTAAATCTATTATCAACATAATTCCAACATATACCATACACACTATCCGACTTCCGAAAATGCTCTGTGATGATATTAACAAGAGGTGTGGAAATTTGTTTGGGCCTCATCTACTGATAAAAGGAAATCTCATTTAATTAATTGGAAAACAATTTGTGCTTCAAAAAATCAGGATGGTCTTGGCTTACATAGTATGCAAGCAATGAATGAAGCATGCCTGATGAAGCTTGCATGGAACTTATGGACCAAACGTAATGAGATTTGGGTTAGAGTCCTTAAAGGTAAATATGGTAACGTGAGTTCAGAGCTCTGTGATCTTAAAGTAAGGGGCCATCATTCTTCTGTTGGCTTAAAAAAAATAAAATCAACAATTTGTTTTTCATAAAATTAAGAATTTTGCGGAACATTGAGTTTCAAAAACATTTTAGAAAACTCAAGAACCCAAGATTTATAAAACAATAAAATAAAATAATATAAAGAAATAAAAATCAGATTTTTACCTTCTGTATTAATTTTTGCGGATTACTCACCACCTTATCTTCCTTGATATATCTCTAAACCAAGAAACAAATGAGTTGACACAATTATATAAAATTGTGCTCACTTACTTTTTGATTTCTTTATAAAAAAAATCAAATTAAATCAATACTTATAAGAGGTGAGTGTTTGATTTTTGGTTATACAAAGAACAAAGACACGAAATCTTGTTCTTTATATTTGTTATAAAAAAAACTTTTTCTTTTATTGTTTCTCAAAAACATATACAACAACCAAAACTCTTTCTACTTTTTAAAAGAAATTATTTCTTTTATATATTTATAGGCAAACAATTAGGGTTTTAATTAATCAATATTAATATTGACCTTAATTTTATTATAATCAAACTTTTGCCCCATATAATTAATATAATTAATTCAAAATTAATTCATGTTATATTTTAAAATAGAATTTGTAACCTCTTATAAAATCAATTAGATAATTATTAATTCATAATTAATAATTAAATAATTTAAATAATCAATATTATTCAAATACCAAGTGAACACAAATTTTTGCTACTTATGTAACACCTGTAATTGGACGGTCCAATTACAATATTCTATATACACGTTTCTTATAGTAAAATAAGCTATCAAGGGGACCCGATGTACCTACAGTTTTGAGCTCCAATAATTAACCAAGGCATTCCTTGGCCTTCACTTGTAGTCTTCATGGTCTTCAAGATTTTCAAGGTCTTCATGGGCTTATAATTAAATTTAATTTAATTATCAAGAAATTGTATCAAATATATTAGATTAGAAAAGCCCATTTCTTGATTTATGGATCCAAGAAAATTATCCAATCACATGAACATTTTCAATAGTGTTACAATTGAAATGGAAACCCTGAAAATATGAAACACATAATTCTAGGGGCTGTATAAAAATAATAATAAATAAATAAAAATTGTCAAGTGTCACATGCATAAGCATGCAATGCATAAATATGCACTATATGCAACAATTGCACTTCTAGTGCAATGCAAAACATACATGTGCTATTTATTTATTATTATTATAATTTTGTTTGTTTGTGCATCTAATGTGCAACGCATCTAATGCGCATACATTTATTCATAATAAAGATCTTATTGGACCGTTCAAAACAGTCGTATTAATAATCCATTTCAATGCAATTAATTATGTTTTAAACGGTAGCTTTAAATACAATTAAATAAAACCAGCCGTTTTCAAAATAATTATCCGTTTCGAATCATAATTATACTATTTAAAACAGTCACATTAACCATCCATTTTAATACAATTAATCATATTTTAAACGGTAGTTTTAAATACAATTAAATAAAACCAGCCGTTTTTAACATAATTAAAACAATCATCCGTTTCGAATCATAATTCCGGCACAGCAAATCAACCCCGTTGATATCAATCTTCACCTTTACATTTTTCAGAAAAACATAAATCCTAAAACTATTGAATTACAACGAAAAAAAAATGCCACAAACGGCTTATATATCAATCGAATTATTTAACCAAAGAACTATACAATTAACGATCATACCATGCAATCCCATTCATCAAAGATGAATATAAAATATGCATATCAATCATCAAATCAAAATAATAGTGACTACTCATTGACATACATAATCAATACAAACATATTATTTTAAAAATCCATTGTTTGATTAAAACTTTGGCTCTAATAGCAATTGTTGGCTTAAAAAAAAAATCAACAATTTGTTTTTCATAAAATTATGAATTTTGCGGAACATTAAGTTTCAAAAACTTTTTAGAAAACTCAAGAACTCAAAATTCATAAAACAATCAAATAAAATAATATAAAGAAATAAAAATCAGACTTTTACCTTCTGTATTGATCTTTGTGGATTGTTCATCACCTTGCATTCCTTGATATATCTCTAAACCAAAAAACAAGTGAGTGGATACAATTGTGTTTGCTTACTTTTAGATTTCTTTCTAAAAAAAATCAAATTAAATCAATACTTATAAGAGGTGAGTGTTTGATTTTTGGTTATACAAAGAACAAAGACACGAATTCTTGTTCTTTGTATTTGTTGTAAAAAAAACTTTTTCTTTTATTGTTTCTCAAAAACATATACAACAACCAAAACTCTTTCTACTTTTTAAAAGAAACTATTTCTTATATATATATATATATATAAAAGCAAACAATTAGGGTTTTAATTAATCAATATTAATATTAACCCTAATTTTATTATAATCAAACTTTTGCCCCATATAACATAATTAATTCAAAATTAATTCATGTTATATTTTGAAATAGAATTTGTAACCTCTTATAAAATTAATTAGATAATTATTAATTCATAATTAATAATTAAATAATTTAAATAATTAATATTATTCAAATACCAAGTGAACACAAATTTTTGTTACTTATGTAACACCTGTAATTAGACGGTCCAATTACAATATTCAATATACATGTTTCTTATAGTAAAATGAGTTATCAAGGGAACCCGATGAACCTACAGTTTTGAGCTCCAATAATATCGGAATTATTAATTAAACTCTTTAATTAAATAATTTACTATTATTAATCTTAAAGTTACTCCACTAAAAACTTAATATTGCACTCTCAAAACTGTAGATGTTTTTTATACAATCTGAAATTTTTCAGTGTACATTGATTTGATCACTATATATGATTTGACCCTCCACAAATTGTTCATAATTAGAGCTAGATCAAATGTCCGTTTTACCCCTCTAATTATTTCTTGATCCTTAAGTACCATTGATTATCAAATGAATAATATATTCATAACAACTTATGAATTTATCTTTTTGTTTACATATGAATAGAAAGTTGAGCGCTCTTATTGCTCAAGACCTGAATCAAACCTTAAGGGAACTACTTTTCTACTTCTCGCAAGAAGGAGTGGATTCCACTATTGTATAGAATATTTCCAGCTACTTATTAAATCATATCCCCAAAGTAAGAAGTTATTAATTGGGTATCTACATCGATCTCACCCATGTAAATCAAAGGAAATAATTTAACAAACATGAGTTCATAATACATTCAGAATTAAGATCAATTCATATATGATTATCTGGTTGATAAATATAAATCTCTAAGTTTAACGGATATTATTTAGAGATTTATGTTTATCGTGGTCCAGTCCTATATAATTTTTATTATATAAGGTGTCTCCATTTCCATGTCACCACATGAACAGTCTCGGATAAGACTGTCGTATCAAATATGAAAGGAACCGCAACTGTAGATTTATCACAAATGAAGTACCCAACTTCATTTGTTTTCTATGGACTCTTTAGATTACTTATCTCAAACTAAATCAGTCAGTATATAACACTTATACACTTAGTTTGAAATTACATCAGTAATTAAGGATGTTTCTCATGATATATACAATTTTTGCAAAATATATAAATTGAATGAAATGAATACTTTATTAAAAATTTATATAACCATTTACAATATTACAAACTCTTAGGGCATAAACCCCAACATCTTCTGCTTGGAAGAGTATTTTTTTCTATCTATCGTTGGGTGCAAAAAGGGACGCTGTGGAAAATTGGTGATGGCAATATGACTAGTGATAGGATCCAATCTGAATCTTACTGTACTTAAATCCGAAGGGACCTGCCTAGCATCCTAACGGGTCCCTCCTAACCCTACTTAATGAGCTAAGGGAAACTTGCAGAGCTATTAGGTCATTAAATATCATTATTTTATACCTATTTTACCTATTATTTATGTTGTGTTTTTGAATAAAATTGGTGCTTTTAATTTGTTTCGTGTTTTTATGTGTAATCTTAGGTTTGGAGAAGAATAGAATGGAATTGGTGGTTTTTCATAATTAATTGCGGCACAAAGAAATTGGAAATCTGGACCGAAGAAGTGCGAAAATCAAGAATCAAAATAGGGGTTAAATCATAAATATTCAGAGTTTTTTGGGTTTAAATGAAAAATGGAAGAAGCGGAGGACCTGACTGTAATTTGCCAGTCTATAACATGTAAAACGCGCAGAAAGGATGTCGTTTTGACGCGCTTACTCAGATGTGGATCTGGTGTGGTTGAGTGCACAAAAGCGCGTTTGAAGAGGATGCTGATTAGTCTAGCGCGTGGATCCGGGTCGGGTCGTAAGGATCCGCTCGTTTTTGAAGTGGCGTCGTTTCGGATGCGGGTTGCGTGGATCCGGTTCGGGTCAGACGGGTCAGATCCACGTGATTTTGATGCTTCTCTCTTTTGTCGCCGTTCTGGGTAGGGTTTTGACCCGCGCGCACATCTGTGGGTCGCAAAGCAGATCCGCGTGTTTTTTTTAGTTTCTTAGCCACCAAGAAACCTAATTTTGGCCGACCTAAGCACTCTATAAATATATGTTTTTCACCATTCAGTCAGACGGACAATAGAGGAAGAGAGATCAGAGGCTTAGGACGACAGCAGCTATTCTTGAGTTTATTCTTCTCTACTTATTTTTATTTTTATTTTTATGTTTTCGTTTAGAATCATGTGTAGCTAGTTTATTTGTTAGTTAGGGCTAATTTGAAGCCCTAAACATGAATTCAATCTATTATTATTTTTAATGAAGTATTTTATTTTTGCATGATAAAATTAATTGTCTCCGTTTAAATTGTATCCTATTTATTTTGTTTCTTTGATTGACCATCTTAGGAGCATATTTTTAGGATTGTGTTGTAGGAATATAAACTGCACATCATACAGAAATATTCTTAATTTGCAACAATCAATTGATTACGAACCAATTGAGAGACATTAATTCATAAATACTTGGGATAAACATCATGTTCTAGGATTTGTGTGACATTCATATTCTTTTAATGCTTAATGGATTCCTGTTATTTAACCTGAGTAGACATCATGCTAGGTTATAATTAGGAATACACGCATCTACGTAGACATCATGCGATTTGCATATTATCTAAGGAAGAATCAATATGACCTGAGTTAATTATACCTTGTCGTGAATGTCTTTATCATGCATTAACATTATTGTGCTTCATTTATTTATTAATTTATAGATTGAATGATTGTTTAGTGGTGGATAAGATGTCCTAGCTAAGTTTTTCTTTTATTGATTTTCTTCATTAAATTTTGTTTTCTTATTGCAATTAGATTTCAACCCAATTCTGAAAATCTCTTTCATTTAATTTAATTGTTTAAATAAACTTGAAATTTAAAGAAAGATAATAACTTCTCGTGGGATCGACCCTTGCTTGTCTTCTATACTCGATAAACGATTTGTGCACTTGTAAGGTTCTAATAAATTTGGTTTATTGAAAAATTAACCAATAAGAGCGAACCCTTAAATCTTTTCTTACTTAGGAAAATTAGAATGGGTTGGATTTTTTTTTTTTTTTTCAAACTAAGGTTTCGTTTTAGCATTTTAAAATTAAGTCTAGCATTTTAAAATTAAGTCATTTCCTAAAATAAATTCTGGCAGCATAACGGCTACATTTATGACTTAACCCAAAATAACCTGCAAAGGAAAATACACTTCAAAATGGTTTCATTTTCCAACCCAGCTTCTTCCACAAACATACTTATGATGGCATATATTAAATTTCCATTTCGTTAATAATCAAAAACACAAAATCATAAATCAAATACTTTGAAATCTCATACCATAGTTCGAAACTTAAAATTTTCATATCTTAATTAAATCTCGACCGCTCATTTAATATTAAACATATATATTTACATATGATTTTCTCCACATACAAAATATGAAAAAAATGTATTTGTGTAGGAATATTGTCGCGTCATTGCCCAACTCACTTTTCTAGAGGGGCCTTTTGATCTCAGTTACCCACATGGATACCTGAGAAGGTTTTTATCATAAAAACAGAAAATAGTGAGCTTTGGAAGTTCAGTGAGTGCTTAATTTCTTTTTAACTTAAAACGTTTTATTTCTTAAAAATACATCCTTTAAAATACTTTTCCATTTCTTAAAATTTCTTAAGAATTTCAAAACTTATTTCATTGTAAAGTGTAAGTGCTAAATTCATAAAATACTTACATACATAAATCTCATATATAGGTTATAAAACTATAAAATCCATAAGGGTATCAAAAAGTATATAAAATTTATATATATACGTAAAAATCTCATATAACATAAAATTTCTTAAGTATAATTTTTTTTTTTTAATTTAAATCACAAAGCATATATATATGAAAATTATAATCGCGTTAGTACATAAAGGTCCATATAGGACTTATAAATTGCATGTCAACTTGAACTCATTCGTATATAAAGCCTCATTCAGATATAAAAAATTCAATTTAACTTAGAACTTATAAAGTTCAAATCTTATTTAAGATACTATCACACCTATGAAAATTACAACTCATTGATGCATAAAATTCATATCAAGCTTAAAAACTAAATATCATTTGAACTTACACATTCATAAAGATTCACATAGAGTTTGTAATTTATAATCGTATAAAATTTAAATCAATTTTAGAGCATAACTTAAAATGAGAAATCCGTAAAACTTAACTATATTTATCGAACTTCACAGGAAACTTATAACTTATAAAACGTATAAAATAAATTCTCATTTCTTAAATCCTTTCAAAGCTTAAATCATATTTAGTTGTGAAAACATATTTAAGCATATAAAATATTTTTCGTTACTTTTAACACTTTAGATACTTACTTAATTTTCGAAAAACATCATTCGTACTTCATAATACTTACAACCACGCGATAACTATAATAACGCTAATCGATGTGGAGTCACGTGGCACTTTTAACAAACACCAACCGTGACACTTACTTACTTACAAAGACATCCCGTACTTATGTGCAGAATGTTACATCACTAACCTTAACACGAGATAATATCTCACAAAAGTAGAGGGGACATGACAGACTTAATTTTTCCCCCAAGTTAGTGACGCGTTCCTCTTGGACTTGCTATACTAATGTGAGATATATTGGTCGGGTTTAAAACTTACTTATAAAAGTGGGTATACTTATGACCTTTAAAAATGTATTTTATTTCCTTTATTTAGTGCAAAAGCACAAAACCACTTATTAGAGTACAATAAGCAAAAAATAGATTTATTGAGTGCAAAGGCACAAAATAACTTATCTTAAATCATGCAAAATTATTCAAACTAATAAATACATAATTTAAAATGTACTACTAATGTAATAAAACTCTTTTTCATAGATTTTTCACATAAACCACATATAAATTGTTTTTTTTTTTTCTTTTTGGCAATCAAACTTTTGAATTTACAAACTTTACTTAATACTTATAAATTATAGCTTTATCGGCTAACAAAACTTAAAAATCCAAAACTTTGAATTTCACTCCTACATAAAAAAATCATACTTATGAATCCCTAAATACAACACTTTTTCATACAAGATATAGTAACAATAATTGCTCATTTCACATTCTAAAATAACAAACGTACCATAAAAGGTTTAATGCCTTAAAACAAATACAACTTTTAATTCAAAATATCTTTAATTTGCATAATCATATGATAAGGCCTCATTTGCCCAAGACTTAAAACCAAAATCTTAAATTTCATTGCCAAAGGAAATATATTCTTATGAAATCGTAATACAAAAATTATCATACAAAACATCATTTTAATCAAAATGCTCACCATATTTTTCTTAAAACCTTTCAATTACTTAAAAAGCTTCATAATTCAATCAAAAGCAATTCTAAACAATATATAGTACTCACAACATAGTTTTTCACATAACTTTTAAAATCTAATTTCAAATACTTTAAAAACAAGGGTAGCACTCACCTTAAATTTAAATTCCCTTAAGTGAGCTCCAATAGTCTTCATTGGTTCCGTTTCCTTCCTTTTCACCTACATATCACATATTCGCTTAGAATTCACTAATTTTAGCTTCACAAAGCTTATCAGACAACTTATAACTTAATTCATTCATTGGAGTACTATTTTACTAACTTACTTCCCTACTCGTTTTCAACTTAATCGAGGCTTTAAAATTCTATTTTCTTTGCATGGACCTTACTTATATACACCTAGGAGCATCCCCATATGCTCGAAATAATTTTCTAGAGCCTGAAACAAAAAGTCAAAATTTTGGTACCTCTTTGGGCGAGAACTGTTCACAGCCCATTCTAGGGTTGGTCTTGACCTTATTTTTACTCCATTCATCTCCCTAACTCGCATTTAGATCACCCGTAAAACGGTTCTGAAAAAATTTCAACAAACGAGTGTCCAAACCTAGGAAAAACTTCTTTTTTTCATCATTTTTTCAATGTCATTTTCACCGTTCTCATTCTAAAATCTTAACTCTCTTTTCCTTAATTCCATACATACTTAAACATACTCATTTAATGCATTAAAACACATACATGAGGTGATTTTTCATGATTCTCACCAATGCCCTTCACTTGTGACAATTAGAGATAAATTGTCTTAATGGATTTCTAACAATTTTATTAACTTATTCCGAGGTTTCTCCATCAAATTTTTCAATATGGAATCATACTTAATATCATCAATTAACATTGGTTTCATACTTCCCTCAATATGCTCTTACATGGCCTATCACTTAAACAATTCATTTCATTCAATTTTTGCGTTTTATTTCATTCAAGCATTTCCTCAAACACTTGGTGTGTACCAAACTTCACTTAAAACCAATTCAACCAACTTAGTGTTCATTCCAACAAAACCCTAACACACCAAACTTAATGATTTCCATATGGTTTACACTTAGATTTTGTCTCAATAAGCTCCACTTAAATCAGACATAAAAACCTCATCAAAAATCCAACCAAAACATCATACAAACATCATGAACAACATCATGGAAATAACTTCAAAATTCATAAAACTAACCTTGGTTTTGCTTAATCTTACTTCCAAACTTGTTTTCCTAGCTTAGGAAAGCTTGATCACTTGCTTTGGAAGCTTGAAATGGCATGAGACAACTTGCTCCTTCTTCGTCTCCTCATGGCCGAACATACCATCTCTCCCTCTCTTTGCTCTCGGCTTTGGAGTGTTTGGTTGGTGTTTGGGCGAGAAAATGAAGAAGAATTGGTGAAGTCAACCTTTTATAATTTTAACAATTTTATAATGACTATCACGTCTCTTAATTAATTAAATTTTTACCCTTAACTCTTACTTATTCCACCTTGGCCAATGTCATGTAAACTTATCTCCATTTGATCTTTACTTCACTTTCTCTTAATCCCACTTTGACTGCAAGTAGGAAAACTTATTTCATTTTAGTCCCTTGTCATACTTACTATTCATTTAATACCATTTACAATTCATTTCGAAATAAATTCCAAATTAATTCTATGATCACTCATTCATCAAATTGGCTTTACAATACTCTAATTAGATCTCTTAGGACTCAATCCATGACTCAAAAAGAATTCAAACGGAGTTAAGGTCAACTGTATTCACAATCTTGTCCATAAGGGCGTTTTCGTCAGGTTACTTTCGGAACCTTCAGAAACTACCCAAATGGACTCATTTTTACTCCGTTTTAGTTTTATTGGGTTCTACTAATCATTCTAAATATTTTTGATTTTCCAGAGTCCATCTCAAAATTTTACTATTCATCAGGTACGATTCACCCCGCGACACTATACATCCGAAAATATTACTATTCATCCATAAATTCACTGTAAATGATAAAATGAAAGTTTGGGGTCCTACAGCTAGAGTTTGGCAGGATTCTTGGCTAGATGGAGAGGGCCCCCTTATCAAGCAATTGAGATGTCCTCTAGCACATGATAAGCTTGAACAGACCGTAGCATCATATGTAGACTCGTACGGTAATTGGAAATGGGAGGAGTTTCAAGAGCGGATATCGGTTCATGTTGGCTTGAAAATTGCAGCCACGTTTCGTCCTAAACCAAGTTTGGGAAGGGATCGTAGAAGTTGGATTTTTGAATAGTCAAGACAATTCAATGTTAAAAGTGCTTATTTGTTAACAAGTGGTGATGCTCGACATAAACCTACTAGTTTATGGAATAGACTTTGGAAACTGTATGTCCCTTAGCATATTAGAACTTTTGCTTAGTTGTTTACTAGTGAGAAACTTCTCACCAATGAGTTGAGAGTGAGAAGAAAGATGACCATGAGTGCAACTTGCCCTCGTTGTTCTCAGACTGTTGAATCTAGAGTTCATCTTTTTCGGGATTACCTATTTACCAAATGAATCCGGTATAGTCTTGTGGATTTGAAATTCTGGGGTATCTTTTTTCAACTTCCTTTTCAACAATGGTTAAGCACGAATATGGTAATTGTTGGTTGTAATAGAAGTCTGTTGGATTGGAAGCAAATTTTTGGGGTGACAATGTGGTTCTTATGGAAATTGTGTAATGATCTTGTTTTTGATGGGAGAAGTTTCTCAGTCCCTAATATAATAAACTAGCTTATTTGTAGGGCTAATGAATATCGATAGACAGAGGATTAATGTAGTAAAATGGTGAATAAAAAGAAGCATGAGGAACTGGTGGGGTGGAAGCATCCTCCAAGAGGATGGGTGATGTTAAACACAGATAGGTCACTGAAAATGGTTTCTGATTTAGCTACTACAACTGGCCTGATTCGAGATGCAGTTGGGACTTGGAAGAGGGGTTTGCTCAAAATCTAGGATTTTGTTCAATATTTCAAATAGAAGCATGGGGAATTTATATAGGGTTACAAATAGCTTGAGATATGGGTGAATGTGACTCAAAATTAGTCATTGATACAATTGAAGGAAGATCCTCTCTTATGTTAACGGATGACCCTATTATTGCTGTGTTGATAGATTTTTTAATAAACCAAAGTTATTAAACCTTGTAGTGCACAAATCGTTTGACTGAGTATAGCGACAAGCAAGGGTCGATCCCACGAGGAGTTTCAACTTACTTTAATTTTAAATTTATTTAAGACCTAAACTAGAGCAATTAAAATAAATTAAGAAGGCTTTTGGAATTAAATTGAGATTAATGCATAAAATTAAATAAAAGAAAATCAATGAATAAAAACTTAGTTAGAACATCCTATCCACCACTAAACAATCCCTCAATTTGCTAAAAAGATTAATAAAACAAATTCATGATCATGCATGATGAAGATATTCACGACAAGGTATGATTAACTCATGTCGTATAGATTCTTCCTTAATTAGTATACAAATCGCAAGATGTCTACGTAGATGCGTGTATTCCTAATTATAACCTAGCATGATGTCTACTTAGGTTTAATAATTGGAACCCATTAAGCACTAGAAGAATATAAATATCACACAAATCCTAGAACATGATGTCTATTCTAGGTATCTATGAATTAATGCCCCTCAATTGGTTCGTAAGCAATTGATTGTTGCAAACAAAAAATATGCTCGTATGATGTGCGGTTTATATTCTTACAACATAATCCTAAAAATATGTTTCTAAGGTGATCAATCAAAGAAACAAAATAAATAGAATAAAATTAAACTAGAGACATTAATTTCATCATGCAAAATATAAATCTTTATTGAAAAGATGAACAAATTGAGTTCATGTTTAGAGCTTCAAGTTAGCCCTAACTAATAAACTAACTAAATAAAAATAAAGAAAAGAAAAGATGAAACCGAAGCCTTCAGCCTTATTCCTCCACTTCTCTCTATCTTCTGATCTCCTTTAATTGAATGGTGAAATCACCTATTTATAGGCAGTCAATCCTTGAGAGACAAGATTTCTTCAATTGAGAATGATTCCACTTCCAACTTTGATTTAGAATCAAGTTTTGATTTGGAATGTGAATCATTTTTATTTTTGGACTAAAACTCTTCCTAATTGCTTAACTCATTTAATTAGGATGTTTCAAGGTTTAGGAAACTGATTAGGAATGTTAAAAGAGGAAATTCGAATTTCCTTTGTTTTCTCGTAGCTGTCAGGTCTCGCGATAGTCTGACCTTCAGATACTAAATAGGTCATAACGTTCTCTAGAAAATTCCAATTGACGAAATGTAAGTGGCTATGAAAACTAGACATTCGGGGCTTTAATTGGATAGGTTATGGCTCTCATAACTCCAATTGCACACTTCGTACGAGCTCCCGCACGTCACGTCACGTTTCTGCCCAAAATTCTTCAATTTCCTTCTAAAACATTCTCCAATTCCTTGAGCTGCAATTAATCTTCAAAAATCTTTCAATTCCATCATTTTTCTTCTCAAAACCTAATTCAGAGCACAAAACAAATTAAAAGTACCAATTCCACACAAAAACATAGCGTGAATAATAGGTAATATAGGCATAAAATAATGATAATTAATGACTCAACAAATACCTCCAAACCTATATTTTGCTAGTCCTCGAGCAAAACTAGAACTTTAAAACAACCTAATATGAAAATACGAAAAAATAAAACACAATCCATTTTCATAGGTAAACACGATGACATTGAGTGTATGCCACAAGCCTTTAAACCCCTAGGTGTCCTTAGTAGGAGGAGTTGTGTCTCCTGAGAGTTTACTAGCAACGATACCCACAAACATTAAAACATTCCACTCATAACTCATCAATATGTCACTAAATGCAACTCAACATAAATCTCATACATGCATGATCTTGTATTAAGACTAAAGATAAGTCATTAATAATCTAAAACATAATCATCAACAATCTCACACCACATTCAAAGCAATCTCATTTCAAAATACCATATTCACATGTCATGGACTTATTTAGTCTCGACTCTAATCCTCACAAGATATCATTCATAACTCTCTCAAGAGTCCTAAGGCAAACACTCATGCAATCATATGTGACAGAGGTTATGTAAAGGCAAAACAAGCGTCTTTTATATCACATATGAATATAGACGTTGAAAAGAACCACACTTTAAGTGAATAGATCTCATGAATGGAATCAAATACTAAGAACATAGATAAAGCATGATGACATACTTTAACTCTCAAATTGGACTTCCCTCTTTCAAAGATCAATAGGTCATATTAAAGGTTGTATTGGGCTAAGGTTTATTAATGAGTAAGAATAAAAGTCTAGGTTCAAAAGAAACTTAGGATCACACCAAAACACTTCATTCATTGTTCTTTTTTCTTCTCTTCACAACCTTCTTTCTTTTTTATTCTTCACTCTTCCTCCTCTCTTATTTTTTCTTTCAATTCTTCTTCCTTCATTCACTTCCTCTTTCCCTCACACATCTAGGCATCATAAAACTTGATTTGTGCTCCTTACATTTTTATTCATTTTTTTTTTCTCTTACCTTTTTTTTTTATAGGTTTTTTTTTTCAATGTTTTCAACTTTTTTTTTAACACCATAATGCATAGAAGCAAACTTTTTCAATGTTTTCTATGCATATGCCTATACACACATCATATCAATATTAACACTTTAATTCTCTTCTCCTTTGCACCTTATGATATGATCCCAAGCTTATATGGTATGGTTAAATTTAAGGCTCAATAGGGTCATTTAGTAAAGGTAGGCAAAGAAAAATACTAATTATAGTTGGCTTCAAAGAGTCTGATGTTGTATTGCCATTCAAAGTGAGGGAATAGACTTTTATGAGGTGAAAACTTGCCTATGTTACTTCTAAGAAGTCCATCTAATTCTTAAATCAAAGCAACTCATGTTATCTACAATGATGATTTGTTCTTTAGTATTCAATGCAAAACCTATAGAGATTATCTATTAAAAATAAATGCGAATAGTGTTTAAAAAGTAGAAACAATTAAATCCCTAAAAAAGAAATGCTTAAAAAGCTCAAATCCTCACCAATGGTAGTCTCCACTAATAGTCCACAATTCATGCAAACATAGTATCCATCCACTCAATTAACGAAAATTATGATATTCAAAAGTCTCAAATCATGCAAGGATATTCATGACTACTCCCTAGTAAAGATATCCAATCAAAAAAATGCATAAAAACTCCATCAACAAACACAAAGTAACTAGCCAACTTGTTATAGGTAGAATTGAAAAACTAAAAAAAAACGAAAATATTTACAAAAAATGTTGAAAATTTTTATCAAAACCTAAAACCTAAAAACGTTTTTCACCACCCCAAAACCTAAACTAAACATTGTCCTCAATGTTTCAAATGTAAAACATTAGTAAGAGAAGAGTGAAAAACAAAAATAAAAGAAAAGAAAAGGAACGAAATTACCCAGATGGGTTGCTTCCCATCAAGCGTCTAAGTTAACGTCTTGGCTAGACATTCTTCTACCACTTTATCAACCTGGCTCCCATGGATAGGTATGCCTGCACATTAATGGTCTTGACCCTTTAAGCTTGAATTTGCTCCAAGATATTTTGTCTCGACCATTAAAAACATGCTCTTGATGGCATGATTTAGGATAAACTTCCAATTGCTTGTACCTATTCCATCTTCTGAGTCTCTTTTTTAAATATCTTCCTCTCTCATATGGATGAAGAATGAATTTTCTTTTCATAGCATAGAACTCATAAGGATCTAGTGGTAGCTTATTCGAACACATATTTTCTACCTTTTTATTGTTTTCCAAATCAACCTTATAACGATCCCCCTCCATTGGTAACAGTTCGCTAGGCTCGAGTTCCTTGTAGACCACCTTTTCAACATGAATCCTACTTGTGATTTCACCATATTGCACATCCACCTCCTCTTCAATGAAGTCATTTTGTTGGTTAAGCGTCCTATCCACCAACTGACGAGTAACATCGGTTGGCTCGAACACTCCCAAACCTAGTTTCTTGGATATGGATTGCTTTGTAACGTATGGTGTAGTCTCAATTTATGGCATCTCCTCGGGTTCTTCGTCTTGACTTAAGATCTCTTCAACTTCACCTTCTTCTTTATCTTCCCACTCATCATTGGTAAAATATTTGAATGCTGAAGTAGACTCATCCTCACCCTTTTCAAGCTCTTTTCCACTATTCAAGGTGATTGCATGACACTGCTCATCTCCCTCTAGCTCGCATTAGTGATGTAAAGTTACCAACTGTTCAACTTGGTATTCCAAATTCTTGATCCATTGTCCCATTTGGTTTTTCAAATTTTTTATTCTTGCGGCCATTTAAGCATTACTTTGTCTTGTCTCCTGTATGAAAGATATGAGCATCTTTTCAAGATTTGTATCTTACTAAGTGGATTCTTCTTCTTGAGAAGGAATGCTGAACTGCTGATTATAGCCTTGAAAATACTAGGGAAAATACTAGGGATTATAAGGTTGTTGAAATTGATCTTGAAAATTCGATGGATATGAATTTTGATCGAAATTTGGTTGACCACTCCATGCTGAGTTGTAGAAGTTTGAATGTGGATGATAGTATTGTTGATTAAAATCAAAAACATAATTGTCTAATGCTTGACTGCTCCAACAACTATCATTCCATTGACTACCACTCTAATTCTTACTCCTTACAGATGGGCTTTGGAAACCATTCATCCCACCATGATTGCATTATCGGTAGTTTTTACAGGCCATTCCTTGATCTCGTTCCACCTTCTTATACATTCTCGAACAATTTCTCGATAAGCGTCCTCTGTCGACACACATATTTTGGGAAATAAGTTGTTGCACAACACAAGTTAAGTTATCTAATTGAAACCCTAAATCATCAAAATTGTCTTCATATAATCTGTGGTTGTGGTGAGCCATGGTCCTGAAAAGAGAAAAGAATAACTAAACCAAAAACTGAAAAATAAAACAAAAATAAACTTAAAATCAAAGCAAGTATGTTAACTCCCTGGCAACAGCGCCAAAACCTTGTTGGTTAACTTTTTAATAAACCAAAGTTATTAAAACCTTGCAAGTGCACAAATCGTTTGACTGAGTATAGCGACAAGTATGGGTCGATCCCACGAGGAGTTTCAACTTACTTTAATTTTAAATTTATTTAAGACCAAAACTAGATCAATTAAAATAAATTAAGACGGTTTTTGGAATTAAATTGAGATTAATGCATAAAATTAAATAAAAGAAAATCAATGAATAAAACTTTAGTTAGAACATCCTATCCACCACTAAACAATCCCTCAATTTGCTAAAAAGATTAATAAAACAAATTCATGATCATGCATGATGAAGATATTCACGACAAGGTATGATTAACTCATGTCGTATAGATTCTTCCTTAATTAGTATACAAATCGCAAGATGTCTACGTAGATGCGTGTATTCCTAATTATAACCTAGCATGATGTCTACTTAGGTTTAATAATTGGAACCCATTAAGCACTAGAAGAATATAAATATCACACAAATCCTAGAACATGATGTCTATTCTAGGTATCTATGAATTAATGCCCCTCAATTGGTTCGTAAGTAATTGATTGTTGCAAACAAAGAATATGCTCGTATGATGTGCGGTTTATATTCTTACAACATAGTCCTAAAAATATGTTTATAAGGTGATCAATCAAAGAAACAAAATAAATAGAATAAAATTAAACTAGAGACATTAATTTCATCATGCAAAATATAAATCTTTATTGAAAAGATGAACAAATTGAGTTCATGTTTAAAACTTCAAGTTAGCCCTAACTAATAAACTAACTAAATAAAAATAAAGAAAAAAAGAAAAGATGAAACCGAAGCCTTCAGCCTTGCTCCTCCATTTCTCTCTCTGTCTTCTGATCTCCTTTAATTGAATGGTGAAAACACCTATTTATAGACAACCAATCCTTGAAAGACAAGATTTCCTCAATTGAGAATAATTCCACTTCCAACTTTGATTTAGAATCAAGTTTTGATTTGGAATGTGAATCCTTTTTATTTTTGGACTAAAACTTTTCCTAATTGCTTAACTCATTTAATTAGGATGTTTCAAGGTTTAGGAAACTGATTAAGAATGCTAAAAGAGGAAATTTGAATTTCCTATGTTTTTCCGTAGCTGTCAAGTCTCGTGACAGTATGACCTTTAGATACTAAATAGATCATAACATTCTCTATAAAATTCCAATTGACAAACTGTTAGTGACTATGAAAACTAGACATCCGGGGCTTTAATTTGATAGGTTATGACTCACATAACTCGAACTGCACACTTCGTACGAGCTCCTGCAAGTCATGTCACGTTTCTGCCCAAAATTCTTCAATTTCCTTCTAAAACATTCTCCAATTCCTTGAGTTGCAATTAATCTTCAAAAATCTTTCGATTCCATCAGTTTTCTTCTCAAAACCTAATTCAAAGCACAAAACAAATTAAAAGTACCAATTCCACACAAAAATATAGCGTAAATAATAGATAATATTGACATAAAATAATTATAATTAATGACTCAACATGCTGCTATTGGAATGCTTCTTACAAAGGATTGGGAGGTTAGCTTGAAACATATCTTTAGAGAGGCGAACAAGTGTATGGATTGGTTGACCAATTATTCTCACCAGTTTCCTTTAGGGGTTCATTTTCTTGATCAAGCTTCTTCAGACATGTATGATCTCTTATTTGATGATGTAATAGGGGTAGCTTGACCTTGGATGATTAATGTAGTGTCTCAAAGCTTTAAAGCCTCTTTTGAGATGATAACATAAAAATAAAATAAAATATAAAAAAAAAAAACGTTTATACTCTGAGTCTTTATTGATTACATTTTAGTACACTAACAAAATTCATCCACTTTATATATTTGAACATATACCTTACAATAGCTTATGTGTCAATTTAATTACCAATCTTAATGGATGGTTGAAATCTCCACTTTCATTTTTCTTTTCTTTTTTTAACAATTTTTTAGTTTTTTTCAAAATCTATTTTCAAAGGGCAACAAAAATTAAAGTTTTTTTTTTTTTTTTTTTAATTTTCTTTTTCTGAACACCTTTTTTACTTCCTTTTTCATTATATATACAATCAAATAAGGGAAACACCCATTTTTTCAAGCACTTAGGGCATTATTTTCATGTCACCACTTTATCATTACAGTCATTAACTTTAATAGTTATGGTGTGATGACACATAGCTAACTTGTATTTAAGATAAAAGCTTACTTTACATGTCAATAATTTCAAACTTGATAACTAAATAATATTTTTCTCTACGTAAATAAATAAGTAAATTATCTCATACTTCTATGACGTTTGAGTTTTGATAGGCAAAGACAATGTATGCATTTATTTGCAACGTCCTCCCCTCATTTAGTGGTTTGATTTTCTTTGACTGTTAATTTTAACTCTAAGACCCCGTTTGGCATACGAGATTGGATTAGATTATTTTCATGAGATTGAATTGAGTTGGATTGGATTAAATAAATTAATATTGTGATGTGTTTGGTATAGTATGAGATTGGATATTTAGTGTTGTGATATGTTTGGTGCAATATGGGAATTGGATAAAATCAAGTTTTAATAATTAAATTATTGTCAGTCTTTGGTCTTTCTCGCTGTCGCCGTTGCCTTCTCATTCTACCCAACCAGATCGTCTCTCTTCCTCGAATCCCGATCGTGTCTCTCCATCAAATCTCGATTGTCCCTCTCCCTCTCCTCCGACACCTCGTCTAATCCTCCTCTATGTTTCTCACCAACGTTGTCGCTGTCTCGATCTCGTCCAAACCTGATTGTGTCGTCGATTGACTTTACACACACAACACCTCCACCTTACTTCCCCTGCAAACACAATGTCGTTGCTCCACCTGGTCCAAACCTCCATTTCCTCAACTGTCTGTTGGTAACGCCTCTATTCCTTCTCCTTTCTTTACTCCCGATTCTTCTTCTTCTTCTTCTTCTGATTTTCAAAAGACCAAAAAAAATAATAAAATAAAACCCTAGATAATTTTATCCCGTCTATTTGATGGGTTTCATTTAACCCAGTAAAGCAAGATAAAAAAGAGGCGATGGGATTGGCTTTTCCAATCTCATGCTTTTACCAAACATAGGTTTGGATTGGATTTTATCTAAATCCAGTCCAAACCCATGTAACAAACAAGGCCTAAAAGTGTAATACGATCATTTTCTTTTATTTTTTATTTTAATTTTGATTTAAAATTATATTATTTAATGGATTGTTTGGATTTCCACCGTCCATCCTGAACGATAGAGATGCATTTAAAATAATTTAAAATTTTATAAAAAAATAAAAATAAAATAATTTTTAAATTTAAAAATAATTCAAAGATCATTTTGATTATAAAATATATTTTTTTTTCAAATGAATTTAAGTCATCAATCTCAAAGATGGATAGTTAAGATCAAAATTGAAAAACCCGAAATATTAAAAAATAAGAAAAAAAAATGTTAAAGGTGACAGTTAAAATCCAAATTGGATCTCCATCATCCATCTTCACTGCCATCTTTAACATTTTTTTATTGAGATCCTTCATTGCCTAGCAATTGGAAGATCAATCAACCATTCTTCTTCTTCTTCCTCGTCCTGCAACTCAGATGAAGATCAATCGATCATCATCACAACATCAATCTACCATCCAACACACACACACACACACACACACACACACAAAGTAAAAGGAAAAAAATATGTAAACATCATCTTCATCATTTATTCATTTGGGTTCGTTAAACCCTAATGAAGAGTTTTTTTATCTAGGTTTGTCAAACCTAGATAAAGAAACTAGTTTCAATGGAAATCGATTCAAACTAACTTTAAATTGGTTGGGGAGTTGCTTCAAAATTTATATGGAGACCATCGTTAACCATCAACCATCCTCATCAGCAACATTATCAACCACTTTTACATCTCGTCATGTCGTTCTGTCGTTTCAACTATCGGTGAGTTGCTTCAAAATCTGGGTGGAGACCATCACCATTTCAACATCATCAACCATCGTTGTAGTTGGTGTTATGACATCCCCCGAACTTGGGTCGGAGCGACGTCCCTCTCCCGCCTCCAGAGGTATTGTCCGCTTTGGTCCCGGTCTAGGGCCCAGCAACGACCTCACGGTTTTGTCCCCAAAAGGCACCTCTGAAGGTTAGGGAGGCTGCTATAGCTTATATGGCACATCACTTTGTTCAACTCTATCGATGTGGGATTTGGGTAAGCTGTTCGTGACAACTCCCCCCACCATCGCGTAGAGCCGTCCTCGACTCTGATACCACTTTAACTGTAACACCCCCTACCCGTCCTTTCACTAGACGACTCCAAAGGGTACTACAGTCATCACTTTGTTACTAAATCTTTAATTATAAAACCATATATTCATTTAATTCACATCTAAATACGAAATAAAAAAAATAAAAAAAACTTTACAAACAATACAAAATCCTTTTGTTTCAAACGGAAAAACTGACAGAATTTTCCCTGAAATTCAAACTTTCCTATCCTGTTACAAATTCAATATTTTTCATTTCAACACAAAACTTCCCACAAACATATTCAACAACTGGAACCAAACTCCCTTTGATTCATCATTTTCCATATACACAACATTATCTCAAAATATATCCACATTGGTTTTCTTCACAAAATCCCACATTTAATTCACAAATATATATATATATATATATATATGCATGCCCATGTATAACAATTGAAATTGTTATACTCAAAACCAAATATAATATATATACCCAAAAATAAATATGGAAGGATGGATAGATGAAAATGACTTAATGAACTTGCTGTAGATCAATTTATCTTCAATCTTTGCCCTTCTGATTTAATTTTCTATCTGTGCGCTGAAATTCCAACGCGCTAAGTATATTTGTTTAGTGGGGCGTACACTAAATTTGAATTTACAATTATTGAATATAAACATTTTCATATCATAAAAATAAACATTTTTCAATTCAAAATCAATTATCAAGTCATTATACACAATTGAAATTCACATCAAACATATATTAAATAATTTGTCTAAAACAATTTCCATTGCCAATTGTAAACACTAGTATGATGCCTTGGACTGAAAAACGGGCTCTCCAGTATCGGACACTCAGTGCCTACCCGTTGGATTGCATTACATATATATAGAATAATCATTTGGAACCGGATACTCGGTGCCTCTCAAGATCCCTAAATTAATTATTTTCATTTTATTTCAAACGTATCGGTGCAGTACTGCTATAATAACCCTATTGACATGCCAAATTCCAATCCCCACCTACCAATACTCAAGTTTACTAGGGCTCATTTCATATTTCAAATCAATACAATATTATAATCACCATTTCGTTTCAATTAAAAGATTCTTGCAAATCATTCAAACACATTATTTTTAACACCCAATTTCTATCAAATTCATATAATCATGCAAAATATACATTTCAAACATATTTAACAAATCACTTTAATTCAACAACTCAATGATTAAACATTTAGAAAATCATATTCAAACATTTAAAAAGAAAATTCAAATTAAATGCACACCAACCTTTTTGTCACTTTTTGTTTTCGATTTATTCTCCAACGAAAGCTCACACTTTCTCCTTACCTTTTCCTTAGCTTCCTTGGACTACCTCATCTCCTGGATTTTCAAAAATACATAGATACTCAATAAAAGTTCATTCCATAATTTGAAATGCATGATTTACGAATCGTAATGATCCAAATATTTCCAAATCTCACCCAATTCCATTAAAACCTATTTGACACTTTTAAATTTAATATTCGACTTTTAATAATCTCAATACGCTTAATTAAACTCGTTAGGGTCATTCAAACACTCAACGGACGCATTATAGGTCAATTTACGGAATTTCCCTTCAAACTAATTTATTACGCGATTTAATTCCTTTTTAGATGTTTGATATTTCCTTGGTTTCCTAAACTCCCTATCAACATCAATTCACTTATTTTTCAACACATTTTTACTCAAAACCAACCACATTAAAACCATTTAAATCATCAACAAAAATCATCAATCATCAATCTCAAACTCAAACAACTCACCCTTATTCCTTTTCGCGATAACGTCGTTTTGAGGTTGATTTTGGAATGGTTTTCGACTAATTTTGGTGATAGATCTGGACTGGGTTCGGGCAATTTTTCTTCATCTTTCTTCCCCTTTCTTCCTCTTTCTCTTTCTCTCTCTGTTCCGCCGCGATTAGCCGCTGGTTTCGCCGCCGGTCTATCGCCGTTCTACACACGTGGAAGAGCTGGTTTGGTCGCGGTTCAGCTCGGTTCAGCTCCGTTTTGGGTCGAATGGCATCGGGTTTTGCGGCCGGATCAACGAGCTCTGCGTCGGGATCAGTGGAGCAGCTCATCGGCGTTGTCGCGGCAGCGGTCAACTTCAGTCTAGTTCGCGCGGTCATCGGCTCTGTTTTGGCGTCGCTCGATCACGGCTAGCTTGCGAGTTGCTTCTGCCGTCGGGTGGTCTGGTCGGCGATGGCACTGCTTCGGCATCGGCGCGACAGCGTCTTCCTTTTTCTTCTTCTCTTTTTTCTCTTCTTCTTTCTCTTCTGGTTTTTGGCGAGTTGACTTGGTTTCATTTGATTTTTGTGAGTCAACTTTTTGGCTTCTAATTTCCTCCCCAAACAAATCCTATAATACCCATTTCATCCCTTAAAAATTTTATTCTCATGCCTTAGATTTTAGCTATAACCACAAAAATAAAACTTATCTTCAATTTAGTCTCTTGTCACATTAATTAATTACTCGATTTCATTCACAATTTTACCTTTCCGTTTAATTTCCAATCGAGTTCAATCAATATCTAAGAGCTTCTTACATTCTTCAGGTACTTTCATTAATCATTTAGGGTCCCAAATTATCACTTAGGGACTATTACTGGGAAATCCAAAATAGACTTGGGGCTTAATATATATATATTCTCACTTAATAATAATAATAATAATAATAATAATAATAATAATATTCATCCATATAAAATTAAGGATGTTACAGGTGTAGTGCTCAAATTCAAGTGGACGTAAGAGAATAAATTAGGCTCATTTATTGGCAGGAAAAAGTTCTTTGAATCTAAAACCATTGCTCTGATACATTTATTCTCTTAGGCCCACTTGGATTTGAGCATTATAGTTGGAGACAAAAATAGCTATGAAGACCCATAGAAAAAATCTTAAAGATGGCAATAGAAACCTACATTGGATCTCCACCGTCCATCTTAAATTTTTTCTTTGCTTTTTTCAATTTGAGTCTGTACTGCCATCTTCAATTTTTTCTTTCTTTTTTTTTCTTAATTGTTTCAAAAAATGACAATTTTTCTTTTTTTAAATTGATTTTAATTATCCATCTTTGAGATGGGTGACTTAAATCCATTTTAAAAAAATTGATAAACACTTTTTGCTTTCTTTAATTTTTTTTTTAATTGATCTCCACCGTCCGTCTACAAGATGCGCAATTGAGATTTTTTCATTCCTTATATTTATTTTTAAAAGCTTTTTTATTATATGCTTGAGATGAAATGAAGGTATTACGTCTTGTTATGGGTCCTTGATAGTCAAACTTAATTTTTGATAGTCAAAGTTGGTTTATCATTAATATAGCGGTGGATGTTACTAATAAGTGCAAACGTTATTTTCGTCTATTCAAAATTGAATGTTAGAAGGATATGAGATAATTTACTCTAGATAAATAAATAAATAAATATATATATATACATATATGGAGCAGGATCGGGGGACACAAATTTTGACACAAATTTTGACACGATTTTATTGACCATTGGATGAAGAGGATTTTAATGGTTTAGATTTACTCACACCATTTCATACAACTCCATTTTACACTCTACATAAATATTTTATCCTCCCTCTCTCTTCATTACTACATTAGCTCTCCTCTCTCTCTTCATTATTACACCATCTCTCTCATCTCTCTTCATTATTACATTATCTCTCATCTCTCTCATTAATATTAAAATCTCAATATTTAAATTATTTTTTTCTCATCCAATCCAATTATATTTAAAAACTCATCAAGAAAATTTAAAAAAAAAAGCAGCAATTGTTTTTTTTTTTAATTTGATAAATTTATTATTTAAATGATTATTTCTTTTTTAAAATAGTTTAAACCAAGTAATTTTTAGTAAGAAAATTTTTACTACCACTTAAAAAAAAAATCTTATTTCAAAAACAATTTCTAACCAAAATAAGTAAAATAGATTTTATTTTTCAAAAATACAAAACACTCAACCAAAAAGTTTTTCTTACTAAAGATTGTTTGGTTTAAACTATTTTAAAAAATAAATTATCATTTAAATAATAAATTTATCAAGTTAAAAAAAAAAAAAACAATTGTAGCTTTTTTTTAAAAAAATTTTCTTGATGGGTTTTTAAATATAATTGGATTAGGTGAGAAAAAAATAATTTAAATATTGTGATTTTAATATTAATGAGAGAGATGAGAGATAGTGTAATAATGAAGAGAGAGGTGAGAGAAAACATTTATGTAGAGTGTAAAATGAAGTTGTATGTAGTGGTGTGAATAAATCTAAACCATTAAAATCTTCCTAATCCAATGGTCAACAAATCGTGTCAAAATTTGTGTTAAAACTTGTGTCCCCCGATCCTACCCCTACATATATATATATGTATATATTTACTTTCTTGCCCTCCTCAAGCTAGTGTGCTGGCTTTGGAACCTATTAAAAGAAGGGAGGAAAGTTAAAAAATAAAAATTGAGTCGCAAAATCAAAATCCAACGGCCAAACCGAAACTTGAAAAGCAAAATGCTCTTCTTGCTCTTCATTTCACTCTTCCTCGCCATTCTCTTCGCCCTTCTCATCAAATTCATCACTGCAGATGGTATTTTCAACATCCCCATCTTAATATTTCATTGTATTCGATAACTCAAGCTCACCTTCTCTGTTTCTCTCTTTTTTTGTTGTCTATGTTGCAGGGGACTTCACTTTAATGTCAAAGAAGCATGCCAAGAGAGAAGAAATCGAAGATAAAGTAACCCCATTTAATATTTTTGCTTGTTGTTATAATCAGTTTTGTGTTTTTGAGTTCATGAGTGACTTTTGATCATCATCATCATCATCATCATCATTATTATTATTATTTTTGTATTATTTTTGATCATTTGTTGATATGTTTCGAGTGTTGAATGTAATTTTTTTTTTCCATGTGGGTATATATGCTTTGTTGACTGCTAAGGTTTTTCAAGATAGAAGCAAAATTGAAGATAAAAGTGACCCCATCTAGTCAGTGTTGTTCTTGTTTTTGCATTCATGAGTGATTTTTCATGGTTTTTGTTTTTTCTTTCGTTGAATTTTTTTGAGTGTTGAATGTAATTTTCATGTGGGTATTTATGGTTTTGTTGATTTGTCAGGTTTTCTGGATTACAGGGGCCAGCCGTGGAATCGGTATGAGAACTTATTCTCTTATTATTTGTCTCTGTGTGTATGTGTGTGTGTGTTTTTTTTTCTTTTTTCTTTTATTGCTTGTAAATTGATGAATATGTGTTCATTTTTTCTTTTGGGGTGTATTAATTTTTGTTTTGTTAAATTAGTAGTTTTTTTTTTCCCATGTTTATTTATATTTTTGTGCTAATATTTAAGTTTTGTTGGTTTTGTTTGACATACCAGACATGTATTTTCAGAAAGGTGTTTATTGTTTTCAGCTATATTTTAACTGTAAGTTTTGATCAGATTGTGACGGGGATGGTGATGATGATGTGCTCGTTGATAAGAACAATGACAATTTTGTTATTGTTGTTCTTAGTGATGCCGTTTTTATTCCTATAAACTGGCTTGGTGATTTGTCTTACCTTACATTTATTGATATAAATGATGAAACCCGTTGAGTGAAAAAATTGGAATTTTGTTTTTGCTTTCAAAGGTGGAAAGAATTTATTGTCATCTAATTTGTTGGCCCATGTGATGCCATTTTTATGCCCTTGACTACTAAATCCAAATGTCTCCAGGCCATTGAGAATTTGCTATTTGAATAATTTCTTTATTTTAAATAATTTCTCAATGATCTTTATTCTGATGAACATATAGGCATTGTACCTTTCTATTGTGTCTGTATGTCGAAACAAGTTTGGCAGACACTGTCCAATTTTCCAGAAACTCAGCAGCATTCTCTCTAGTTGACGAAAACAGCATGACATGTGATTCAATAAACCATTAAAGAACCCCATTATAGTAGATTCATGTGGAACTATTACAATCATAGGACACTTGCTATGTAAAATTTTCCATGCTGTAATGCCTGTTGTTGTTCTCATTCAAAGTGAAAATATCTTGTTGTTACTTCTATTATGTTTTACTTGTTTCCATCTTATATTAATGGAAACTGTTATTGTGTTCAAATGCATATTCCCTTTTTTGCCAAAGATGAAAACATTAATCAGGGACATCATTGTAGCTATTTAATATCTGCAATTAGTGAGCTTAATTGTGTTAGGCTGTATCTAAGAACCAACCTGTCGATTGGTGTTGAAATTTTTATGAATTATTTCTCATCTTTTTCACCTTTAATGGTTAAATTTAGGGGAAAAACTTGCTATTCAATTGGCGAGATTAGGTGCCAAGCTTATTCTATCAGCTCGTGATGAAGCTGAATTGGAGCGAGTTAAGAGGCAGCTTGTAGGTATATCATTTTCCAGAGGCTGAGGCCAAGCCGTTGGAGTCCTTAAAGATATTCTCAATCCTTGTTCTTTCCTGTTTATTGATAATTGTTTTATGTGATATGGTTGGCATGCCTGAAGGTAAACATGCGCCTGACGAAGTGAAGATTTTACCTTTGGATTTGGCCTCTGGCGAAGATTTGCTCAAGGTGGCAGTCGAAAAAGCGGAGTCTTTTTTCCCTGGTTCTGGTGTTGACTATATGATCCACAATGCAGCTTACGAACGCCCTGTAAGTGATTGATCCTTATATGGGATAGCGAAATGTTACATACCTTTTAGATGATTAAACAAAAACACTCATATAGAAGCATTTTTGTTTTCTTTGCTGGTAATCACATGTACTGAACAAA
Organism: Nephelium lappaceum; assembly: GCA_021234005.1. Classification (NCBI taxonomy): domain Eukaryota; kingdom Viridiplantae; phylum Streptophyta; class Magnoliopsida; order Sapindales; family Sapindaceae; genus Nephelium; species Nephelium lappaceum. The sequence goes on from CM037998.1 coordinate 25,774,232, forward strand.
AATTATTTCCCTTTTCTTTAATTTGATCTCATATAGTTCTGCTTTGTTTTGTTTTTGGCAGAAATCTACAGCTTTGGATGTCACAGAGGAGAGCCTCAAGGTATCAAAATTGAAAATCTACCTAGTGTAATATGAAGGACTTTTATGAACTATTGTGAGTTGTTTATGTCCATGTACTGTCAAATAAGATCTGCCGATTGACCAATCTATGAGATTCATCTGCAGAAATATAACTTAAATGCAATATTGACATTTTTATTTTTGACTGGCCTTGTTTAATTAATAACATCTGTCCATTTAAAAACAGGCAACATTCAATGTCAACGTTCTGGGGACATTATCTCTGACTCGATTACTGGCACCTTTTATGGTGAAGCGAGGGAGGGGTCATTTTGTTGTGGTAAGTAGAAATACATGATAAAAACTTTTACCAATGTCAACTACTAAATTTTGGGATGCATCTCATATCATATTTTATGGGGTCTGCATTTGTTATGCAGTTAGATATGCTAAATGACATGAGTAGTATTTGAAGTTGGAATTTCGGTGTTTGCTAAACATAAGGTCTTCTGCCCATTCGATGCTTGGTAGTTTATGATATGAAGCTTGATGTTACCTTTCCAAATCTTTAGATGCCTGAACTTAGATAATGTTTCTTTTACATCATCTTGTCCATCTGTAATTTTGAAATGAAATGTAATGCTCTTTTGTTGTTTTATTACACATGATATGCAGATGAGCAGTGCTGCCGGAAAAACTCCTGCTCCAGGTCAGGCAGTTTACTCTGCTTCTAAATACGCTTTGAATGGATACTTCCATACCTTGCGTTCTGAGGTATTTATATGACTTCTGTCTGGAGGGCAAAACTTATGCAGTCTCATTGACAAAGTTGCGTCAGTGCCAACTTATAAGTTAAATATGCAACAGTATTTGCAAAATAAAGTAGAAGCACTGGTTAGATCACTGGGCCAATGGAAATTCTTTATATTTTGATCTAAATGAGACACTCTGAATCCATCGACTTTAAATAGTTGTATTTGTTGGAACTTTTTTCATATAAGTTAATTGACTTGAAAGCATAGTGTTATATTATATTATTTTCCAGTCTCTTTTATCAACCTATGTGCAAGGGGTCTTTGTAACAATATTTTCCTGTAGATTTTCTGCATTGATTGCAACATTACCCTAGTGTGAAAAGTGAGTTTGTATCTAGACTATTTGAAAGACTTGATGGCTGTGTACCCTGCGATGGCTGGAAATGTGAAGATGAGTAACTAAGGTTTTTCCGCTGTATTGAAAAAATGAAAGGAAAAAAAAAAAAAGTTATGTGTTTGGTGAATCCATAGACATATTAGTTGCAGACAATCATGCGAGAATAACAGGTGCCAATTAAGAATAACTTTTAGCAACAGTGAGGGAAGCAAGGGTCAACAAAATGTTCGTAGCTGTTTATGCGTGCCACACTGATGTGGTTGTGTTATTCCAGTACTTCCCATTGATAACAAGGAGACTAAAACATTATTAGTACTAGTCATTTGTAGGTCGATACTAAACATTGGGTAAAGGACAAGTATGATCAATATTCAAAGAAATGATCATGGTTCCATAGCACCACCCTCTGGTGTATTCCTAATAAGAGACTAAGAGTAAGGATTTAGAATTTAAATTCACTTTCTTATCCAGTCAAAAGCGCGCACACATGATCTCAAAAGAGAGAAAGAGAGAGCACCCTCTGATTTCTAGTTAACAAGATAATGAAATTCATCCTAATTGCTAAATTCATAATAAAGTTGGTTTAGTCGACCAAGTACTTGTTGTGACACTGTTTTTAACAACCTCTTGTTTTTCTTGTTTCTGATGGTCTTAATTTTATGGTTATCACAGTTATGTCAGAAAGGGATTAAGGTGACTGTAGTTTGTCCTGGGCCGATAGAAACATCAAACGGTTCCGGCGCAACAGCCTCAGAACAGAAGGCTTCTTCTGAGGTCAGTTCCTAACAGTTATCTTGTCGATTATATTGTTTGCTATTGTCTCTTATACACATTAGTGAGAAACCCTGAATCCAAGTAATGTTGTGAGCTGAGTGCACATTATTGTCTTGACTCTGGATTGATAGGAAGATGGACACTGTCGAATTTTTTTGGCAAATCAGATGTTTGATAGTAGCTAGGAGCTGACAGTTAGGTTTACAAGCATTTGACTGTGAAGATGGGAAAAATTATAGTGTCATTACCTCTTTTCTGCTGACCTTCTCATTGTAGTACTTTTAGAGTTTGACATGGCGTAGGTTGAATCTCTTGCATTCTAGTGTCACTCTATTCTAATGAATTGTAAACTTTTTGGCAGAAACGCGTATCATCTGAAAGATGTGTAGAGCTGACGATCATCGCTGCTTCCCATGGCCTGAAAGAAGTTTGGATATCACACCAGGTATTTCGCTTCAATGTTTAAAACTTCACTCTTATGTGTCCTCACCTTTAACAAAAACTTTGCGGAACTGTCTGTTTTCATTTGGAATTTTAAGTTCTGTCAAAGTTCCAATATTTTTCGGTCTCTTGCAGCCTGTACTAGCTGTAATGTACTTAGTGCAGTATATGCCAACCGTTGGTTACTGGCTGATGGACAAGGTATATTCTATATCCTTCGATGCATCTCATGAACTATTTGGCTTTTTATTGCTGGAACTGTGAAACGTATCTTACCTGTGAGAAGACATAATTCTTGGACACATGAACTCACTTTTTAGTATCACCTAAAGCGGTTTCTGAATTGTCGAACACATTTTTTAGATAATATATCATAATGCTTGGCTAAACACAAACATATACTTTTTTGAGATCAAGAAAACATTTTAATATTCTTTTCCTGAAACTGTTTTTATTTGGATCACAATAACACTTCAAGTGCTTTCTAAAAGGGGGCACTTGATAAGTGCTTTTTCGAAAACTGGTTTCTAGTGTTTCTAGCACTAAAAGGGCACTTGATAGTGCTTTTTCCGAAATTGGTTTCTAGTGTTTCTATCAGAAATCACTCTCTAGCACACCTTAATGATTCATTAATTTCATTATGTCATAGTTTTATGAATTCAGTATTGGTTTCCACCCATTCATGCTGTTAATGATAATGAGACAGTATAACAACTCTAATTATCTGCTAACTATTGCTATTATGGAAATGCAATGTAGATTGGTGCAAAGAGAGTGGAAGCAGCTGCAAAGAAAGGCAACACTTACTCTATAGGCTTGTTGTTCGGGAAAAATAAGGCAGCCTGAATAAACTGTTAACAGAAAGAACTTTTAGACTGCAAATGTACCCTTTAGCTTCTGTGGTATGAGAATTGTTGGTTTTTGTATTTTGACAGCTTCCCTTTTTTTTTTCTTTTTTTTTTTCACATTTGTAATATATCTCAAAATAATTTTTTTTTTTTTTTTTTTCACATTTGTAATATATCTCAAAATGAATGACTTACTGATATCGAGGTGGTTTCGATATTTTTCTATGTTCACTAACACGGGTAATTGTGCATATTACAAGTAGTTCTCAATTTATATCACGACAAGAAAAAGAAAAGTCGCATTTCATAATCGGCTATTGAATCTAATATTTGTGATCCGTGGTTCAAGTGAAAGTAAAGTTAAGACTTTTTGACTAGATAAAGGCTATTTTGAAGTACTATTTTTAAATGACACCGCAAGTTTGAAGGAAAACCATTCAACAACCTTGTTATTAGCAAATGGTTTATATTATGTAATTAAATTGCAAAAAGCCTTTTTTTGTTTTTTTGTTTTTTAAGCGTAAATTGCAAAAAATCTTAAAAGTCAAAATAATTAATTGATTTTATTTTTAAAAAGGGGTTGCATTCAATATTAGTTTAAGATCTTAAAATAAATTTATCATTTTTACCATCTTTTATGAGATTGTATTCAAACCATTTTTACAATATTCTAACTTATACCCTAAAAATAATTTAAAAAGTATATTAAAGATATTCAAAAAGTATTTTAATATTTTTCCTAAAGTGTTAGTTGTATTAATTTAAAATTTTGAATATATATATTTTTTACCCACGAACACAATCTATATATATTTCAATACACTCAAATTATATGTCATTTTAAAGAGGTGGAAATATCGCACACATGGTTTAGACAAATGTAGATTGAAAGAGCATTTGTAATGTGGGCCTTGGCAGGGCTTGATGGGTTTCATTTAAATTCTTTTTTAATTGTTAAATTAGATCGAAAAGAAATCTTTACACTTTCATATATAAATAATTTATTTGAAAAAAAAAATAATTGTTTGTTAAATTAAATTATGTTTTGATAGGAATTTTTTGAAAAAAAAATATAAAACCATTAAATTAAAGTTGGAACTCATTAATATACAATATATATGATTTATATTTTTTTTACTATAATTATTTTTCTTGTTACAACATGTTTTTTTTTTTTTTCGAAGAGATTGTTACAACATGTTATATATCCAAATCAGTGATTAACAGAATAAAAAAGAGAAATCGATTACAATAACAATTAATAATATAAAATCAAGAATGTATTAATAAACTTTAGAAAAGTATTACAATTGTTAATTATCAAGCACTAAAAAGAAAACCTAATTTTTACTCAAAAAAAATATAAAATTTAATTAACCATAATTATTAATTATAAAATACTTAATCAACCTTAAGTAGGACTGGAAAAAAATAAAATAAAATCCCATACAAAAGAAATAAAAAAAATTCTGAGATTGGATCCTGTCTTTAATTCTATAAAATTTGCACTTTATTTACAAATATGTTAGACCACAACAAGTTTTTGAATTAAATTAATGTGATAATTTCAGACAAGAAAGCAGGTAAAAAAAAAAAAAACCAATTTAATCATTAAAAGTTGTTGAATCTCTTATATTTTTTTTCATCATGTATCATTAGATTCTATTAAAAATTAATTAAACATTGTTATATACCTAAAATTAATTATGAATGTTATCATGTATAATATTTAATGAAAATTAATTAAAAAAATTAAAAACAAGAATCAAAATTATCCATTTTCAAAAAATTAAAGAGAAACAATGTATACATATAAAACGTATGTACAAGCATTGTTATTGTTCATGTTGATGCTGTCGTAATGGTTCTCTGAGGATGATATATCGCGAGACTTGAAGACTAGATCCAACGATATTGATGATGATCTGCAGTCTTGAAGCCTTGCGGTGCTCCATGTCACATAAACTTTTCTCACAGGAAATCGAATCATTTAGTTAATGATATGACTTAATTGTGAGTTAAGAGGTATTTACATTCCTAATCCTGTTTATACTCTACTTAATCTTTATCCAATAACATGAATACTTTTTATCAACAATAAATTCCTTCACCAACTTATCTTTTTTAGACCATGTACGTTTTTTTTTAAAAAAAAAAATTATAATGATATTGAGGGTTAGTTTCAACTAATGTCCATTAGAGTCCCGTACAAATGAAGTTAAAAAGCTAAGAAGTTACATAATGTGGGCTTTTGTTGGGCTTCATGGGCTTTATTTAGAATATTTAATTTTATCCTTTAATTAAATATAAAAAAAAAAAAAAAAAACTTTAGGAGTTACATAGTTAATTTATTCGTTCCTTTTTTTTTCAAAGGGAATTAATTGTTTGGTTAAGTAAGAAAAACATTAAATGTATTCTTTCTAAAAATAATTCAACATATGCTTGAGCTTAAAGGGAAAAAAAAGACAAATCAAAGTTTCTGTGTTTTAATTACAAATCAAAAGAAAGTTTGATTACAAAAAGAATATAAGATAAATTCCACAGATAATGTAAATCAAGCATGAATTATTAATAAAACACTAAATAAGACAAAAAGGATTAAAACCAAACAACTCTTGGATTGGATTATTTGATCATTCTAAAAAATCTGCACTTGAATAAAAATGTTAGCCGAATTTAAGTTCTCGAATATATACAAGAAAGAGTAAACACTATTAAACACAACTTTAACAAAGTTCAATTAATGGTGATAAAAAGGGAAAAAAAAATTGTATCTTGACTGTAATTAAACTTTTCAGTGTGAATCATAATGAGATTCTAATTAAGAATAGCCTTAAATATAATTGGTTACACATAAAAATTAATAATATCATCACATATAAAGTATAATCTAGGTTTCGATTCTTGAAATATAAAAGAGAACTAGCCAACTTCAATCAAACAAGAAACACATTGTATGTATAAATGTACTTGCCTGCATTGTTGTTCATATGTGTGGTGCCACTTATGTCATGCATGTAACATGTATCATGTATAGTACTTCTCTGAGGATGAGACACAGAAGGTGATCAAGAAGTAGATCCAACAATTCTGATTATGATTCCTTTCTGTGCTTCATGCCAAAAAAATGTTTCTTTATCCTTTCCTTTGGCGAAACTGAAACCTAATATGAGTACTTAGATCATGTTCTTGGGGAGCAAGATTAACGGTTGCACTAGCATGATTAGCATGATCTCTCCCTCTCCAACAAATTGTAAAAGCTAAATTTAGAGTTTAAGATGTGACTTTAATTTGTGAGTTTGAGGTATTTGTATAGTTAATGGTTTCCTAATCCTATTTATATTCTGCTTAATCTTTATCCAATAATAAGATGACTTTTTGTCAACTACAAACTCCTTCACCAACTTATAGTAGAAGATAATCATGTCTTATTAAGCCAATGGGCCAATGGGATTTTATATAATTAGTATTTCATTCATATCACATCTTGTAATATGTACAACCAATCACATTACTCATCTATGCCAATTATATGGGTTAAATAAATGTAGGACAAGTATTTTCTCATGTTATATTTGTAGAACCTAGAATTTCATTTTTCTAGGAGAAATAAAATTTTTCTGATGAATAGTGATGAGATGAATAGTGATTTTGTGAGATAAACCCTGAAAAATCCAAAATTTCTAGAATGAGTATTAGAGTCTAAGGAAACTTAAACGGATCAAAAATGAGTCCCTTTGAGTAAATTTTAAGAGCTGCGGAGATAATTGAACGAAAATACCCTTAATGGAAGAATAGTGAATGTTGTTGATTTTAAATCCATTTAAATTTTTTTCAAAGCATGGAATTGAGAGTTAAGATACCCAATTAGAGTATTTAGTGGTCAATTTGATGATTTGATGACCATGAAATATTTTTGAAATTTATTTAGAGGCGAATGAATTAAATGTATAAGGTAGATGATTAAATGAAATTTATATGAAGAGATTAGTGACTAAAGAATCACAATCCATGTGATTGTGAATGAACCAATGAGGGAATGACACCTTAGGGTCAATGTGATGACTAAATGTGTGGTTAAGAAAATTTTTAAGTTGATTAAAAGTGATTAATGAATGAATTTTAAGTGATTAACCAATGAAATGCAATCATGTATAACATAAGAGCATGATTGATATTGTAGGAAATGATTAGGGGCAAAATGGTCATTTGGAGAGTTATATATATAAAGTGAACCATGAAATGAATGAAGAGGAGAGAAGTATTTGGCCAAGAAGAGAAGAAGGTGTGAGAACCCATGAGAAGAAGAAGAAAAAAGAAGAAGAAAGAAGAAGAAGAAGAAGAAGAAGAAGAGGTTCCAAGGTGTTTTCATTCATCTTTTGCCCTTATTATTACCCATATAGAATCAAGAAGAAATTGAAGAAGATTTGGTAAGTAAATTGAGTTAAATCCATGGTAGTTTTAATGGGTTTTTATGGTTTGATGATATTTTGAGTAATTGATGGGATTTTTGACATGAATAAAGGATGATTATCTTCAAATCAAGCTTGAAGTGGAAGGAAGTTTAAAGCAAGAGTTGATCAAGATTATTAGTAAGGTAAGAGTTAGGGTTTTGTGTAATCTTTCTAATAAAATTTAATTGGTTTGATTTTAAGATATTAGATGATTATGTGATGAATTTTGATTGGTTGATGATTATGGAAGTGAAAGAAAATTATTTGAATGTATGGGTATGCATGTATGGCCAAAAGGAATTTGGTGATATAATTGGATTGATTTTTTATGTTTGATGGAGTGTTAGGCTTATTTGTGTGTGTTTAAGTTGGTTGGAATCAAGAAAAATTAAAAAGAAAGTCATGTGTATATATACATATCAATTTCAATTGGCAAAGTTGAAGGGTTATGATTCGAATCATAAATTGAGTTTATTAAGTTGATGTTGGATATTATATGAATTTTTAGATGATTTGAATGTTATTGGAACCATGAAAATGGAAGAAATTTATTTGAGTGGGTGATGTGTTGAAATTGGCCTAGGTGGGTTGGTCATGTTCAAGATGATTTTGGTGTGTTTTCATGGTGTTTACCATGTATTCTAGTAAGTTTGTGCAAAAGAAATAACTAGAAATGAATGTTAAAATGTTAGTTTAAAAGTATGTTAAGAATGTGAAGTTAGTGTTCATAATATGTTGAATTTGAATTGAGTATATTAGTTTGATGCACGTATGAGTTTTAAGTGAAAATTATGCTTGGATTAAATGTAGGAATAGTGAATGGCAAAGGAAGAACTTGAAGGAGTGATTTGCTAGTTTGGAAAACAAGTTGTGAGTGTGGTTATTTTAAAAGTTTTTATGAGTTTTACTAGTTGATAATTTATGTTTGCAAATGTTGATTATATATCCAATTTATAATTGTTAAATTGATTAAACTTTTAGCATGTTAGTGTTTTCTAAAGATGCATGTAAGTTTCTAAATTTATGTTGTAAATGTATATATATTTTAGTAGTAAAACAATTTAGTATGTTTGAGTGAAATACATGCATAAAAGAGACATGCTAAAGAAATTTATAAAATTTTAGGTTTTTGCCTTAGAAAGATAGTATTATGGTTGTAAACCATGTACTTAAAAAAATATATATTTGATAGTTAAATCAATATACTTTCATGTCTAGTGCAAGTGAGATTTTTAAAGTATATTGAAATGATTTATAAATGCTTTTGGTTTACCTTAATCCCGAGTATACCCGATCGAAGTACCGTATGCGTGTATGGCAAGATGGTGGAGAGAGTCACTAACGTGGGGGTTTGAGTCAGTGTGTCGTCCTCTGCACGTATATGGTAGTGTAGATCTGCCTGATGTTGGAAGGGGGGGAATCGCAACCCCAGAGTTTCCCACATCTGCGACTACACAAGGTAGCGTTCCCGAGTCTTAGTGACGTGTATACATACTGTCACGTAAGGATAAGTTTCCCTGAGTTGCCTTGACAAGTTTTGAAAAGGAAAAAACACGTCATTAGACATGAAGTTAAAAAACAAGAAAATTTACGTTTTATAAAAGTTATTACTAGTTTTCGAGCTGTATAGTAATATTTACATATTTTATGTTAGTTTTACTGTTTTATAAAAGTTAAGAAGAAATTATTAGCTTTTCCAAATTATTTTGGGTGGATATATATTTAGAAAGCGAATATTATAGCTTAAAAAGTTTATCCACTCATTGAGTTAAATACTTACCACTCTTTTTATGTTTTTGAAAAATCGTTCCCAAGTATAGGTACGAGCCGTCAATCAAAAAGTGTTCCGTCGAACGTGTAGGTGGGCTGAAGATATGATGCAACTGCACTTGTTTATGTTGAAATATCATGTTCATGCATAACTAATCATAATTTGATGTATATTTTGTAAATATTATATTTTGACATGTATAGTACACTTCTGTGTAAATGAAACGATTTTTAAGTTTTATTTTAAATTGGAAGCACGTTTGTGGTTGATTGTGAAAAAAGGAAAAGAGGGCTTGAGGCCTAAAAGTTGAGAATTTGATTGTTATAGAAGTATACACATTTTCTAAACTATTGCAGGGTGGAATTTTTAGAAAAACAGCCGTTATACTGTCAAAATTTTTATAAACCGGTTTTGTAAACGTATACCTAAAAGAAAAAAAAAATTATATCTGTTTTTGTATGAAAAGAAATTTTAAGTAAGAGCGGTAACTCCACGGGATCCCTTTTTAGCCAGAGTGAGGGTTCGATTGAGTTTCATTGAGGTGCTTCGGGACTCACATCGTGTTCCACAGGGGAATTCATTGTGAGTCTTGACAATATTAATATGGATTTATTTTGGGTACAATATAATATACACATTAGAGAAGATTTGTAACATTACTTATCGAAATAAAAGCAAAACTCATTTAACACATATTGGAGAAGATTTGTGACAATCAAATCCTTATTAAAAACCAAAACTCATGATAAGCCTATGGGAAAAGCCTAAAGGAAAAGCTCAGGGAATAAACCTAAAGTCAACCCGTAGAGAAACCCGAAGAAGAAATCTAAAATCAGTCTATAGGAGAAGCCCAAAGGGGGAGCCCAATAGATGGGCTCGAAGGGGTGCAACGGCCTCCAGTTCAGTGACTTTGAGAACGGGTACGAAAAGGATCAATATGGTGCATATTCAAGGGTTTAATGCATCTAGTGCCCAAAATAAACCTAGTGAATTAACATATGTTTGTAGTGAAGTTATAATAGTAAGTCAAACATCTAGAATACAAAATCAGAACTAATAAGTCATAAATTAGTACTACTAAAAATGCAAGCATCACATGTTTGAACCAATAGAAGGATGTGATGATAAACTAGCCCAAGAAGGTACAATTGTTGCTGCACATTATCCTTGAGAAAACAAGTGACACAATGGAAAAATTACAACCCCGATGAAGGTTCCATGAAATTTAAGATTAAATTGGAAAAGTTACAAAATTAACCAGAAAAATTGGAAATGTTACAACAAAAATTACTTGTTTAGTGTGGGTAGTGTAGTTTTCTTCATTTTCTAGTCAGCTTTAAAAAAAAAATGCAAAAAAGATTAGAACAAACAACTCTTGCATTGGATTCTTTTAAAATGGGAAAACTTTTAGATTAAACCAGCTGGAATTCCTTAACTATCTTATGTGTTTTACAGTTAAATAACTAGGGTCCCATATACTATGTAGTAGTGTACATATATTAACTATCTCATGGATTAACAACTATGCATACCCATATTGGAGCGGTTGAACAGCCTCGGTTCAGCCAACAAATCAAGAGATACGTGACATGGTAACGATTAGAAGAAACTAATTTCATGTGCAATGACAATTTCATCCATGATTACAAGACCACTTCACAACTCATTTATATACAAACTTGATGAAGCCCCAGTTGAAAAATCATGTCACATTTGTTCAAAATAAGACCTTAATAAGTTCTAATCCAAAATCAGCAACAAAACTCAGAAAACAATTAAAGTTGAAGGAACTAAAATGTAGATATCCATACAATTCAAACATAGTAAACATGTACCGGATTAGATAATTTGTTGGTACACATATTTACTAGAATATATAAAAGTTTTCTTCCAGTGGTATAAACCATTACAATGACGCGTAAGTGTGCAATAGTTATATGGACCCTTTTTGAGCTTGATTTAAATTATTTACTTTTATTGTAAAATTAAATCGGAAAAAGAAAATGCTTTAAAAGAAAGAGTTCATATTTAATTTATTATTAAAAAAATTATTATTTCATTAAATTTAAAATAAATAAATAGGTTGTTTTCAGAAAATACATTCAACATATGCTTATTTTTTTTAAGATTAAATTATAAATCAGAAGCAGAAGAGGGTTTTATGTACTTTGGTAGGAAATTAGACAAACAAAAACGATTTTTCTAAAACGATAAATTTTGGATTAAAAATGGAACTCATTAATGCTATTTATTTACTTTACTATATAAAATTATATGTTCTTGTTGCATACATATTATGTATCCAAATATCGTTGATCCAAGAAAAGACTACAAATCAAAATAAATTGATTAGAAAAAAAAAAGAAGAAGATAAATTCCACATATAATGTAAATCAAGCATGTATTATTAATAGACCACTGATTATAAAACCTAATTAACCTTCAATTTCGATTACTCTTTCTTGTATATGTTCAAGAACTTGGAGTGGTCTATGTTGAAGGTTATATATATATATATATTAATATATATATATATATATATTAAAACAATTCTTGGATTCGATTCTTTGATCATTTTATAAAATCTGCGCTTATGTTAGACCACTCCAAGTTCTTGAACATATACAAGAAAGAGTAATCGAAATTAACCAAAACTTTTGTTTCAATTGGTGATCAAAATATATTGTTGTATATTAATTGTAGTTTTTAAATTGCAGATAATAATTAGATTGTAATCAAGAATTAATATTTTTAAATATAGTTGATTACACAGAAAATTAATAATATCATTACATATGATATTCATTGAAAATTTTTGATAAAATAGAGAGTACAAGATTTCGGTTCTTGAAATATCAGAAAGAGTTACACCTTCAATCAAACAAAAAAAAAAATGTATATGCATACATACCTGCAGTATTGTTGCTCATGTGTGTGCTGTCGCTGATATCTGTATGGTTCATTGAGGATGGTACGCTGCAAGACTTGAAGACTTAGATCCAAAAATATTGATGATGATGATCTACAGCCTTGAAGCCTTGCAGTGCTCCATGTCAGAGAAAGTTTTCTTCTTGCTTTTCGTCCAAGAAACCGAATCAGATGGCTATTAGCTAATAGTGTGACTTAATTGTGAGTTTAAGGTATTTATATACTTAATGGTTTCCTAATCCTATTATTGTATTCTATTTAATCTTTATATTAACTACAAACTCCTTCACTTATTTGTCTTTTTTATACCATGTATGCATATTTTTGTTTTCTAAAATCTAATGCAGCTCATCAAGTCAAGCAACTTGATCAATCACTGCTAATGTTCAATTGGGCCAGGCGGCCCATGCAGGGTCCTCAAATTGAGAGTCAAGCCCACACTCAAGCCCATAAGTTGTGAGGGCCTGCTTAACTTTCAAGGCTCATCAGCCCGAAGGGCCTAACTTGAGGGCACCATCGGCCTAAAAATTTAAAACAAAATTGAAAGGAATGGTGACGGTTATACACCCCTAATTTATATATTCTCAAAATTTCAATAGTACCCTTCTTAATCAAAATCTTGGTAATTTATTTAAAAAATATGAATACCATTTTTAACCATTTACGTTTTTTGAAATTTTCATAAACTAAATTGATATGGTTTACTTTGAAAGGAACTACACTAAATTTTAAAATGTAAAATAAAATAAATATATTAAAAAGTAAAACCTGAAATTAATAATAATATCATTTTTTAAAAAAAAAAAAAAGAAAGAAAGAAAGCCAATAATTGGAGGGGACGGCTGCCTCCTCCATCTTAGATCCAAAAGATGGAGGAGGCAGCAGCCTTCTCCATCAAATAGAAAAGGGTTGCAGCCCCCTCCTAGAGAAGTGCATCACCTTTTTTTTTTTGTTTTTCATATTTTATAATATAATGATTTAGGATAAATTTTAAAAATAAAAAGTAAATGACATAGTTTGAATGAAAAATGAGAGAAGAAAGGGTATAATTGGTGATGTCTGAGTGTGTTCACAAAATATGATTTTTTATTTTTACTAAAATTTTAACAAGATGTATATACAAAAATGGGTGTATATACGATTTTTAAAGGGTATAAACATCAATATATAATTGAAAGGTTCATATGGAAAAAGGAATCTAAAGCTGGACAAGCCACCAAAACCCAAGCTCGTGCGGCCTTAAGCTGGCAGGCTTGCTCTAAACTGAACTTATGGCTAGGGTTGCGACCGAAAAAATTTTAATACTCGGTACATATCCAGCCACCTAATTATTGATAACTCTAATTACTACAAGTATGGTCTTGATTTAATGGAAATAAACAGTTATAAATATAATCTAAAAACCAACGTCATTCACTATTGATAATTTTATCGATAAGATCAATGTGAAAAAGTGTATAATTTACAAACTATCTACTTGAAACAAGTGAAATCTGTGACAATGCATGAATGTAGAACCAACTTTCTCACTCATATCATGACATCTATGCACATCATTTGGCATTACATGAGTCAAATTGTACTATTAAGATTGGGAAAATCTCAAAAAACCGTTTAACTTTTGATAAAGTGATTATCCATTTTTCCCTATGTTATTTTGTTTTTATCCAAAATACTCAATTCCATCACTATGTTAATAGAAAAATGGAACTGACATGTGTGAAGGGTAAAAAAACCAAACTACCCATGATATGATATTTTTAAAAAATAATCACAATAAATTAAAAAATAAAAAAAGAAAAAGAAAAATGGAGATCTAGATTGGATCTCATTATCCATCGAATTGGATGGATGGTAGAGATCCAATCTAGATCTCCACAGCCATGAACTCCAATCATCCTCATCTTTAACCTCCCATATTTCTAGATCCCCTCTCTCTCTATTCCTTTTTCTTCTCTCTCCCTATTTCTAGGTTTCTAGTAACCTAAAAACCTATATATCTCCTCATCAATCTCCCACAATAATCAACAAGCACCACACAAAAACAAAAAAAAAAAAAAAAACAACAACAACAACCAAAAAAAAAAAAAAAAGACATTGACCTCCACCATTGGACACCCACTTGGGTCTCCCATGATAGAGACCCAGAACTGAGTCTCCACGAACTAGGTCTCCATTGTCGGAAACTTAGAACCGAGGTCTCCATCATGCCACCACTGTCAAACCATGCCACCACCAACGTCAAACCAACCTGTAAATCCAGTTGAAGATGGAGAAAAAAAGAGGAAAAGAAGAGAGAGAAAGAGAAAGAGAGAGAGAGAGAAAGGGCCACAGAGAGAGGATTTAAGAGGAAAAAGAAAAAATTCTTACATATTATTTTTGTTTTTATTTTTAACTAAAAATATCTTATTTTAGTATTATTTATTTTATTTTCTATATTTTTATTAATATTTTCATTGAATTTCCTTTTGTGCTCATGGAGTTAAACAGTCAAGTATATCAACTTAACGGAATTTGTTACCGTTAGAGATATTATCATCATTTCATACGCCTGTAGAGGATATTTTGGATGTTTAATTTAAAGTCAGACAGTAGTTTGGATAAAAATAAAACTAGATGAAAGAAAATGAAAAAGTTAGAGGTTTTTTGGGATTATCCTATTAAGATACTCATAAAGAAAAAAAAAATTGTAACATTATAAATTTATATAAAAAAATCATAACTTATTAGAAAAAAAAAAAATCATAACTTTTGTTATCCCAACAGACTAAGTTTGTTTAAATTCATTCTATTACAAACTCCTAGCTTGACAAATCTTCCTCACAGTATATGATAAAAACACACCTTAATATTATTATAAAGGTGTTAAGATATACTGTCAGAGACTAATATTTATTTAGTCTCTTAAAAATAAACAAAATTGAAAGAGCTAAGAAGTTACATGGAGATTGAAAGTGAATTTGGAAGAAGATTGTATAACAGAACAGAGCAATAGTGACGTGGGCCTTGGGCCTTGGTAGGGGTTGATGGTCTTCAATTAAATTATTTATTTTTATTGTTAAATTAAACCGGAAAAAAAAATTATTTTGAAGGATATCATAGATATATATATATATATATATAATTTTTGAAACAAGAATTTAATCGTTTGTTAAATTAGAAAAAATAAAATTTTTAAAAATACTTTCTGCACATATGATTTTAATTTATTTACTATAATTATATTTCTCCTTGCATACGTGTTATATATCAAAACCTGTGATCAAAAAAGGAGAATTAAAGAAAGTGATTATAAAAATTTTGTTTTCTTGGAAACCAATTACAAAAACAATCAACTATAAAATTACCCAAAAATTTACTCCCATTCCCATTCACGCATTGCACCTAATATTAAGATTTAAAATTTATTTTTATTCCTTGTCTACCCTTTAAAATATCTAAAATAACTCTAAACCAATTTACATATGTAATTTATTAAATTTATATTTATAATACAAACAAAAATTCTCTGCTAAGTTCTTTGTTTTCATTAAACTTTTTACGGGAACTCTTACTCTATAAATACTCTTTCCTTTTCCTGCTTTCTTTCTTCATTCTCTTTCTTCTTTCATTCTTCTTCAATCCATGATGTTTTGTTATCCTTTTCTTTCTTTTTTATTGATGACTTTAAAATATGTTAGCATATATATATATTCTTCATATATGCTCGTGTATATACATAGAAAATATTTTGTACAAAACTGATTTGTTAGACCTAGGTCCTTTTTTTTTTTTTTTTTTTTTTTTTTTTTTTTCATTTTATTGGATCAAAATATGTTTATTTATGTATGATTAAGATATGTTTCTTCCACAAATCCAACCTAATATTAAACACAAAATAATGCAAGAAAAAAGAATTGAGCAATTGTGATGTGGCCCTTGGCAGGGCTTAATGGGCTTCATTTAAATTCCTTTTTAATTGTTGAATTGAATCGAAAAAAGTTCTTTACACTTTCATACATATTGAAAAACAAGAATTTAATTGTTTGCTAAATTAAATTGTGTTTTGATAGGAAATTCGAAAAAAATATATATAAAACCTTTAAACTAAAGTTGGAACTCATTAACATACAATATATATGATTTATTTTTTTTATTATAATTATTGTTCTTGTTCCAACATATTTTATATCCAAATCTTTGATTAAAAAATTGAAAAGAGAAATCGATTACAATAACAATTAATAATACATACATAATGCAAATCAAGAATGGATTAATAAACTTTGGATAAGTATTACAATTGTTAATTATCAAGCACTAAATACAAAACCTAATTAACCACAATTATTAATAATAAAATACTTAATCAACCTTCAGTAAGACTGAAAAAAAAATTAAAATCCCGTAGAAAAGAAATTAAAGAACTCTGAGATTGATTCTTTGATCCATCTTTAATTCTATCAAATGTGCACTTTATTTTCAAATATGTTAGACCACAATTTGAATTAAGTTAAATTGATAGTTTTTGAAAGAAAGCGGGTAAAAAAACACCTTTAATCATTAAAAATTTTGAATCTATTACATTTTTTTCATCATGTATCATTAGATTCTATTAAAAATTAATTATAAATTGTTTTTTAATAAAAAAAAACATAAAATTATACTGATATTGATGGTTAGTTTCAACTAATGTCCATTAGAGTCATGTAAGTTAAAAAGCTAAGAAGTGACATAATGTGGGCTTTTGTTGGGCTTCATGGGCTTCATTTAGAATATTTAATTTTATCCTTCAACTAAATATATATATAAAAAAAAATCTTTAGCAGATCATAGTTAATTTATTCTTTTTTTTTTCAAAAGGAATTTAATTGTTTAGTTAAATAAAAAAATAAATAAATGTATTCTTCTAAAAATAATTCAACGTATGCTTGAGCTTAAAGGGGGAAAAAAGACAAAGTTTCTATGTGTTTTGATTACAAATCAAAAGAAAGTTCGATTACAAAAAGAAATTAAGATAAATTCCACAAATAATGTAAATGAAGCAAGAATTATTAATAAGACACTAAATAAGGTTAAAAAATATATATATAGAAGGATTAAAACCAAACAACTCTTGGATTGGATCCTTTGATCATTCTAAAAAATCTACACTTGAACAAGTATGTTAGACGAGTCCAAACTCTTGAATATATACAAGAAAGAGTAAACACATTTAATCACAACTTTTGTAAAGTTCAGTTGGTGATAAAAAAAAAAAAATTGTATCTTAATTGTAATTAAACTTTTCATTGTGAATCATAATTAGATTCTAATTACGAGAACATCCTTAAATATAATTGGTTTCACATAAAAATTAATTAGGCTTGACTATTTTACTCAATTACTAACATTACCTTTTAATTGGAGTTATTGGATTGACTGTAAGAGTGGTTATTGAAGCTAATCCAAGGACTCCAATTGAAAGATAAGATTAATGGTTGGGTAAGGTAAATAAACTCTAATTAATAATGTCATCACATATAATAATCAAATCAAGATTTCGGTTCTTGAAATAAAAAAGAGAGCTAGCCAACTTTAATCAAGCAAGAAATAATGTTTATGTATATTTGTACTTGCCTGCATTGTTGTTCGTGTGTATGGTGCCACTAATATCATGCATGTAACATGTATCATGTATGGTACTTCTTTGAGGATGAGACACATAAGGTGATCAAGAAGTAGATCCAACAATTCTAATGATGATGATCTCTTTCTTGATTCCTTTCTGTGCTTCATGCTAGAAATATAGTAATCTAACTCAGTAATGACAGGGATGATGATGATATACACCAATGGTTTCTGATTTTTTACCATATATCCAAATCTTTTACGATCCTTATAAGAACAGTTTGTAACTTTTGATGAAAGCAATTATGGAGATAATCCTGGTCTTTGTGGTTCACAAATAAAGAGGAGTTGCAATAGTAAGCCAACAACACCAATGGCAACACCATCCAATGCTGGAGCATGCGTAACCAACTTAATGGCACAATACTTGCGTACTTTATTAATATGTTGCATTGGGTAGTAGAAGACGAATATTCTTTGTTTTATTTCTTCGGAGTAGAATGGTCGAGCTTGAATGAGTTTTTTCGTACAACTTCACCCTTTGGTTGAATCAACAAATGTGGCCCATATTCTTATATCAAAAATTAACCACAGAATTTGTAACAAAGAATAGAGAGGAATCTTATGAGAGTAGCATTTGTTGGTATATGGTTGGGGTAGATTTGTCAAGCAATGAATTAAAAGGTGACATACAGTCAAAGATTGGATATCTTTAAAGTGTCATTCAACCACTTGTCTGCCCAGTCCCTTACAAAGAATAGTTTGCAACTTTTGATGAGAGCAATTATGGAGGTAATCTGGTCTTAGTGGTTCAAAAATCAAGAGGAGTTGCAATAGTAAGCCAACAACACAACTAGCAACACCATCTAGTGTTGGAGCAATACGCACGCTCACGTAACAAACTTAATGGCACAATACTTGCATAATTTATTAATATGTTGTACTGGGTAGTAGAAGGCGAATATTCTTTGTTTTATTTCTCATAAGTAGTATGGTTAAAGTCTGAAGGAGTTTTTTCGTATAACTTCACTCTTTGGTTGAACCAATAAGTCTAGCCTATATTATTATATCAAAAATTAATAGTAGAATTTTAACAAAGAATGGAAAAGAGTCTTATGAGGGTAGCATTCTTCGTTATATGTTAGGCTAGATTCGTCAAGTAAAGAATTAAAAGGTGACATTCCATCAATGATTGGATATCTTCCAAAAATTTGTCTATTAAATTTGTCACAAAATTTCTTATTAGGATCCATATCAGAGAGTTTTGAAAATCTTAAGAAAGTAAAAAGTCTAGCTATTTCCAAGAAGAAGTTAATCTGTCATTCAAGCATTTGTTTAATGTGTCATTCAAGCACTTATTTGTTCTAGTCCTTACAAAGAACAATTTACAACTTTTGATGAGAGCAATTATGGAAGTAATCCTGGTCTTTGTGGTTTATAAATCAAGAGGAGTTGAAATAGTAAGCCAACAAAACCACTAGCAACACCATCCAGGGCTGGAGCAAGTGCAAGCACACATACTCACACAGCATATGCGCCCATGCACGTATGCATGCAAATGAAAGCATGCATAACAAACTTAATGACACAATACCTATATACTTTATTAATATGTTGTACTAGGTAGCAGAAGATGAACTCTCTTTGTTTACCCTTTACAAGTAGGATGGTTGGACCGTAAAGGAGTTTTTTCAAACAATTTCACTTATATACAAAATTAATAGTAGAATCTGTAACGAAGAAAAAAGAGAAATCCTATAAGGGTAGCATTCTTTGGTATATGGTTAGGCTAGATTTTTCAAGCAGTGAATAAACACGTGACATCCCATCAAAGATTGGATATTTTAAAAATTCGTGCTTTGAATTGGCCACACAATTTCTTATCACGATCCATATCGGAGAACTTCCTAAATCTCAACACTTGATGAAAGCAATTATAGAGGTAATCCTTGTCTTTGTGGTTCACAAATCAAGAGGAGTTGCAGTAAGCCAACAACACCACTAGTAACAACATCTAGTGCTAGAGCATGCACACGTGCACATGCATGCCCATGTGTAACAAACTTTTTTTTAACATAAGGTTGTTAGTCAAAGCCAACAATTTATTAAAAGAGAAAATAAACTTATTAAAAAAAAAAAAAAAAAAAGCAAGACAAAACTCCAAAACAAAACAAAGTGCAATATATAAAAGATTAAAACCAGATCATGGGAAGGGAAAGAAAACATATGATTTAGTCGAAATCAAACCTTTGTAAATCAAATCCTATAGTAGACCTTATTAAAAACCTTACCAGAAAAACTCATCAAGGGAAAATGAAATGTCCACCTCTTAAAGCCAAGACTAACTAAACTAATAACAACGCTTGCCAAGTAAATCATTAGAAAGAAAGGGACCCAAAAAAGCCAGAGCCATCCACCACCAAGTGGAACAAACAGATGAAAGAGAACGAAAAGCTAGAGAGTCCGTAACCAAGTTTCCTTCACGATAAATATAAGTCACCATGAAATTCATATTTCGTAAATAAGAAGACACCTTTCTCATGCTAGTTGCCAACTCCAGAGAACCTTAAAAGATCGAGCAAGAAGAAGCGAAACCATATAAGCTGAATCACTCTCCAACCAAAGTTTCGTCCAATGATAGTTCTAAACATACTGGATTGCATGAATAGCAACTACCAGTTTTACTTCAAAAGCATAATTTATTTTTAAAAGAACAACAAAAGCACTTTTGAAATACTCACAGTAAGTCTATAAAACTCAAGCACATTTAGCCAAATCAAGAGCCCTAAAAATAGAACTGTCAGTATTAATCTTAATCCAACCCGGAGAATTAGAAAACCATACAACCTCTGTAATATGGCGAGCCTCAGAAGGATGAGTTAAAACATAGAGCCTACGTAGAGCCAAAAGATCATCAACTAAATTTCACATAACCCCAAAACTTAGAGAATTTGTCTCTCAAATGATAAACTAAACAAAGAAGAAAGCCTCATGAAAGGAATGACACTTACCCTTGAAAGTACTCTTATTATGACTAAGTCAAATAATCCAAAAAATTACAGCCTTCCAAAAATTATGAAGTTGAGAACAATATTTAGCAGCTATAATAGTTTGCCACAAATCAATAATAGTATCAAATAGGGAAATAATATGACCAAACTTAGACGACCAAGAATGCCACAGACATACCTTAAAAGGGCAGATAAGAAACAAATGCTCCAAATTCTCTTTAGTAGACCAAAATAAATGACAACAAAAAGGCAACATGAAACCACAACACTGAAGAAAGATATTGTAGGCAATCTATTATGCATGACTCTCCAAACTGGCATAGATCTTGAAGGAGGAATAAAAGCAGCCCAAATGTGTCTTGCCCAATGAAGATGTGGACGCGGTGTAGCCAAATAAGTATAGACAATAGTAGTGGTACTCTCTCATCCATAGAAAGAGTCCATATTTCTCAATAAAAAAAAAGTACTAATAACTATCCGCTCTATATCCGCAACTAGATCCTGATGAGTCATACAGACCGAAAGAGGAAAATGCCAACTATTATCAAAATAAATTTCTCCAATATGGGTTGAAAGAGGAAGATTCGAGAGAGGCAAGTCAAAAGTTCTGTCTATAAATGGCCCATTCAGCCGATTATCCAACTATAGGCGGACTTTTGACGACCTACCAACCATTTAGACTCAAGAACCAAAGAAAGAAAATGACTTTTCATACCAAGCCAAATAGAGAAAGAAAAGTATCTCATCCTAAGAAGAAGTGCAGGAGAGAGGTATCTAGCGTGAAGAAACTTCAAAATCATAGAATCCTTATTCATAAACCTCCAAGCAAATTTTTTAAGGCGAGCATCATTAAGAACACGTAAATCTCGCAGACCCAAACCCCCCTCAAGTTTTGATTGATAGCAAACATTCTAGGAAACTTGAATTGATTTTCTCTTATCAACCGAGCTCATCCAATATAAATTCCTAATCGAAGAGGTGAGAGAGCTCGTAATAGATAAGGGCTAGTGCTATGTCTGAAAAGAATGAAGGAACTAACCGTAAACTATTGATTGAATGAAACATAGCCTATCAGCCATAGGGAGAGTAGAACCCACCCAAGATTGAAGCTTTAGGAGAAATCTATTAGCCAAAGACAAAAACCATCGTCTGTAAGGGGCACTACGAAATATAGGAACACCAAGATAAGTCATAAAAGAACTGCATCTTTTCATAGCACTAAGCGATAGGATAACACTTAGGATGGAAGGTCGAACACCATCTCCAAAATAAATACAAGATTTCTACTAATTAACACGCTGACCTGCCCAAATAAAACACCAACTGATTGAATCACAAGCCTTTCAAATGTCAATCTTCAAAGCTATGTGAACCCTTCCCTCGCCTTTTCTCGACTAGTATTAAAAAATTTATTAAAACATTCTGAACTCCTGCAATACAAGCTTTAATCTATCGACTAGGCAAAAAACCAAATTGACTTGGAGAGATGATACGAGCACAAATAGAACTAAGACAACTCGTCAAAATTCAAGTGATAACCTTGAAAATGAAGTTGCTCATACCAATAGGTCGAAATTGATCCACTAAGATAGTCTTAGGGGTCATAGGAACCAAAACACACTACAAGAAATTCGAGTTACAACAAATTTCAAAAGACAATGTGCATCAGGTCCACGTTGTCATAGGTCACCTATTGTAACGGTCGGCTTTGGCCTCAATCGACAACTGACCAACCAAGTTAGGGCTTGCCCCTGGACAGCTAGGACCCGACCACCTGGCAGGTACTGTCCCCTGGTCCCTACAGAGGTTTTCTGGCCTTGGCCACACCTCCTCCGCCACTCAAACCCAGAACTAAAGGACGTTATTAGTAACTGGGAAGCATGGCGAGTACCATCTCATGCCAGGTGGTCGGATCCTAACTGCCCGAGCACAAGCCCCAACCTGGCCGGTCGGTTGCCAGCAGAGGCCGGGACCGGCTGTTACATAAAATGGGCCTTTTTATGTAACGGTCCCCGCCTCTTCGGCTACAGTAACGTGTAAAGGCTACACATTATGGAAGAGATATACGATAACATGTAAATGCAGATTGTCGAAATTAAGAGACATATGACAACATGCAATGCTATGCATGTTGCCAAAAACCACTCTTTTAGCAACTTGCATGGATACAGGTTGCCAAAAACCCATATTATAGCAACGTGCAAGGTTGTAGGTTGCCAAAAACCTACCTTTCGGCAACGTATAGGGCTGTAAGTTGCCAAAAAACGTCCTTTCGACAACGTGCAAACTTGTATGTTGTCGAAAATGTATCTTTTGGCAATGTGAAGACCTGCATGTTGCCAAAAATCCACATTTTAGCAATGTGCAAGGTTACATGTTGCTAAAAACCTATCCTTCAACAACGTACATAGTTGCACATTGCTAAATACCTATATTGCTAAAAATCCATCCTTTAGCAACGTGCATAGGTACACATAACTAAAAACCTATCTTTTAAATTGATATAAATAATTTTAATTTTGCATTTTATTTTATTTAATATCATAATGACTAATTGCATACCATATCAATCATAAAAAGATAATTATTATTTGACTTAAATAAAAATTACTTACCTAAGGTATGACCTATTTCAAACAAATAGAGCTAACTTTTCAATTTACTTACATTTAACCTCACACTGTTACAGTAATTATTGTCAAGTTTAAAGGAAATGGTTGAATTGTCAAGTTAGTGAAATTACATTGTGATGCACTTATAAATTGTTGAATGTCGATTTTGTTAGGTTGCGGGAAACCCTAAATTTGAAAATAATGAAAAAATTTGTTTACGATTTTATAAACGAAAAATAAAGATTTGTTTATGACAATCGTTCGTAAATTCTACAAAATATTTGATCCAAAATAAAATATAGTGATTATCAATAATCGATTTGAAATAAAATTTTGGGTTTTCAGTGATCCAAATCTTCTTTAAAGTTCTGGAACTTTTTTTTTTCCCCTTTCATGTTCTGCAATATTTTATTTTAATTAATCCCCTTTTAATTTTTTTTTTCAAGATAGTTAAAGATTTCTAGATCTTTAACTTTAACTTGAAAATTTGCATTGGAATTTTTTTTTTCAATTTTTCTTTTTCTGGTTCAAGTTTTCTTGAACTTCAATTTAAAATTAATCTCATTTTTTATTTTCTTAATTTTTATATATTTATATTATTTATTTTGTATTTTTATATTTAATATTATTTATTTTAATTTTTCAATTTTTATATTGTTATGTTATTTAAACCAATGGTAAATCAACATTTTAACTTCTTTTAACATTTTTATCAAAAACTTGATGCTAGAAGAGATTTTGGATAAAAATGAAACCATAAATGATAAAAATATATATTTTTGTAAACTACAATTGGTTTTTTTTGAAATTATCCTTAAATTTTTTATTGCATTTTCCATTTTACCCCTGAAGTCAATGATCAACCAAGTCAACCTAATGGAATCTGTGATCGTCAGGTGCATTGTTGTCATTTCACATGCCTCATTATTGTCCTTTCATATGCCTCCAGGAGGTAGTTTGAGTATTTTTATTAATATTAGAAGATATTTTGGATAAAAATGAAATTATGGGTGGTAAAAAAGAGATATAGGCAAACTGCAATAGGTTTTTAGGGATTATCCTTATAATTTAATTCATATTTGTGAAACACAAGGTAAAACATCCACATTAAAGATAATTAAGACCAAAATATACATATAAAAAGAAGTTTAAAAAAATTAATTCTAAAGATTAGTCAGTCAATTTTTAATATATTCTATTATTTAAATTGATTTTTGAAAATTGTTGTAGACATTTGTCACACCTCTAGTAGTTACCATGTATTTGTTTGACAACTTTTTTGTTTTGATTTTTTTTTTATTTAAAGACATTTAATAATATGATCAATAAATCAATTTCAAGGTTTAAGTTTGATCAGTGCATGATAAATTTAAATAAGTTGTTGACTTGTCATTTGGTCTGCACTTTTCTTTTTTTTAAAAAAAATAAATAAATAAAGCACCAAGTCAAATATTAAAAAATTTTGGTAAAAGTTGCTGCTACATGCAACATTGAACAAACTCATGGATCGTTGTGCATTTTGCATTTAAAGAAATTGAAATTGTTATAAATCACCACGTGAGAAAAAATAACAACACGTCTCAATAATGGAAGGAATGCCAAGCAAATCAATATGTTTATTATTTATCTAGTAAAGGAATATACAACAAGCATAGGGTATATTTCAAAAAGCTGATAGACTTGAAAACTATGAATAAAACAAAATATTAAAACACTAAGTCAAATATTGATTTAAAAAAAAAAAAAAAAACACCAAGTCAAATATTAAAACTTTCTCTCAAAATGCCTAAAACTCCCAAAACACACTAAGTCAAATATTAAAAGTTGTTAGACCCTCTCCCACTCTCCTAGAAAAACCCTAAGTCACCAAACATACTTTCTTACCGCGAAACTCTCTGACCAAACACACTCTTTCCCTCTCACTCTCCTTTTGTCGTGCTTCTCCTTACTGGTTGTTGGCTGGTTGCGGTGCTCGTTGGTGCTTCTCCTCATTGGTATTTGCTCAAAAGATGTAAGAACTCACAATTTTGTTAGGCGTTCTATAGGTGCAATATGTGGATATCTTGTTATGAGTTTAATCTTTTTTGTTTTTGTTTGTTTGAAATGATAGGAGTTTACTTTATTAATGAGCAGTTTTGGTGCATTTAAGGATGATTTTTTAGTTTAGAGTTTTTGGGTTTTTAATATGCATGTATTTTTGTTGTCAATGAGGTGGAGAAATGTTGGAAGAACTTATGATTAGATCGTATGAGTTTCATATGCTGCAATTGTAACTGAGACCTTATTTGATCTTATTCTCCATAAGCATGGGCTTCAAGCTCTTTAGGTTTTTCACCGCTTTCTTTTGAATGCAACATTAGAATTTAACAATTGGGTATTGTTATGTTTAGGTGTTTGATTTTGGAGTAAGTAACATTAATTAGAAATCAATTACTAGTTTTGTTATGTTTATAGCTATTATTAAGATTATAGTTGTAACTATAAAGTTGAATGTTATTTATGTGTTTGAGTTGAGATGCTAAGCCTAAGAGGGGAAAAGTCATTGACAGAAAAGGAAGGTGAGTCTTATGGATGGTTGGAAGAGATTGAGATGCTAGAGTATTTAGGTCCACATATTATTGATACTTACCGTATATCTCATGGATACAAAGTTCCAAAATCTCATAGGTTTTTTTTTTTTTTTTTTAAAATCTTTAGTCAATGGTTTTGTATATATATATAATATTTTTTCTCTTGTGTTGAATATTCTTAATGTTAATAGTGGAATTTCTTTTTATAAATGTGCATTTATTCCTAAGTTTTGAATTAACTATGGGCAATATTGTCTACTTGACTTGGTCAGGAGAAGTTTTAAATTCATGATTTTCTGGTTTGATAAAAGACTAATTAGTAGTTTTTACTGATCTACTTTGGTGTGTGACAACTTGTTTATGCTTTTCTTCTTTTGGGGGGTCTTTTTTAGATATAATGAGATTTTTATGCTCATGTCCCTACTTGATTAGTTTTGTTTAAATAAAATACTTAACTTGCCCTATATATAGAAACATGAGGATGGTTTTATTTTGGTTAACCTCCAAGAAGGACAAATCCAATTTGAAAAGAATTCATTCTTTTTTGCTTTATAACCTAAACATGTGTTCTATTATAGAGAAAGTGAAACATCACCTTGGTATGTTATAGTGAAAGCACCATTAAGAGGTTATCATGAGTTAGAAACTTATGATAAGTTTTTATATGTGTCATTCGTACCAAATAATTTAGGTGCTCTTGTGACAAACAGTGACCATGACATTGAAACACACGCAAGAGTTGATGTGGTAGGAACCTTATGTGATAATTAAACTTATGTTCTGTAACAAGATATGTTTTGTTATGTTTTGTAATAAGATTTGTTTTATTATGTTTTTATTACTTTATTAAGAAATGATGAGATGTTTGGATTTGTAAGATTGTTAGTTGTGTTAAATTCATTAAGTGATGTTTGTTGGCATAGTAAATTATAATTGATTGTGATTATATGCATAATTTCTACATATTTGAATTTTGCATCTATGAGAGTTATTGATTATTATATGTTGGTGTTGTTTATAGGGATAATTATAGATGATTTGTTGATTAAGAAAGAAGCAACTTATCATTGAAGATAAGCATGACAGAGGCAAGTAGCATTATTTGTTTAATTTTTTTTTTTAACTATTGATTTTGATATTTTATGATGTGTTTGTACCCCTAATTTTTGTTTTTTATTCTTAAAAGTCTTCAAAAAGAGTTGCAAGAAGATTTTTGAAAGAATTATAAGCAATCTTTGCTTTAACAAGGAAGAATACAAATCATGGGATAAGAATCTCAACTGAAGAGCAAAATTCAAGGATTGGAAGTCAACGTAGTGCAAACACCCTAAATGAACAAAGTGATACACAAGGTAGTCAAGCAAATCACAATGTCATAAAAGCAAAGCAATGTGGATCTACTCATATGGCCAAATTGAAAGGCAAAAAATCGATAGAAGTAGATGTTAATATGTATGGTCAAACAGTTGATGGATCTTCAATTACCTTTTCATCCTATATTGGAACTATTGTAAGTGAGTATGTATCTGTTACACTTCCAAGTTGGAAACAACTTGATAATCAAACGAAAGAAATGTTATGGTCATCTCTTTTGGTACATAATTTTATAAGTCTATGTTTGTAATTATTACTCTAAAGTTCAAACTTTGAAACCCTTAATTTAACTTGAATCAAAATGTGTATTATGTAGTGATATTTCAAACTCTTAAATTGTCATAAAGACTACATATTTCAAAAGATGGATGGTCTTTGGAGACTATACAAGTGTTTAATTACTAGAAGGATTAGGGAAACAAATGCAAAACCTCAAAGAAAACGTGAATTGAAGTCAATTAAACCAAAGAACATTACAAATGAAGAAGAATGGAAAAAATTTATTAAGGAGAGAACATATACTGCATTTGTAATTATTATGTGGCTTGTGTTTTTGTAATTATTATGTTTTGATAATACTTGTTTTGGTTTGTTATAGGCAAAGAGTAAGCAATTTCATGATATGAGTCTAAGTTAATCATTCTAGCACACAATAGGGCAAAGGGGTTATGCTCACTTGCAGCATATGATGGTTAGACTTTCTCATTATTTCACTTTTAGGATTAAATTACAATGAAATTGATTAGTTTTGTTTAAAGTAGATAATAGAGTAGAAATTTTGTATTATAGAAAAAGCAAGCTGAAGATGAAGGTAAAGACCCAAGTAGTGTAACAAAAGTTGATGTTTGGATAAAAGGACATCAAAGAAAGGAGGGCAAATCTGTTACTGATGCTGTACAAAATATTTTGATAAGATATAGTTTCATTAATTTTGTACTCTCTCTCTCTCTCTCTCTCTCTCTTTTAAGTTTTTAATATTTTAATTGATTTACATATGCATTTAGAATGAAAATGAGGAGTTACACTCATCAGAATGCTCTCTGAATGGTAACAACGTGAATGAAGATAACATTACAAGAATATTAGGAAAAGAGAAACGTGGCAAAGTGAGAGGTCTTGGATTTGGAGCCATTTCATCACGAATAGATGCACAAATTCATTCCAAGCAAAAAATGAAAGCACTAGAAAATGAAGTGGCAAGTCTAAAACAGATGGTGGCTATGGTTATGAAACAAAATCACTAAGTATGCATTTTCAACCTTATTTTATTATAGATATATACTTATTAGAATATATGTTTTACTAAAAACATTTTCTATTATTATTTTCTTTAGTTATTGAATAAATGTGCACTGGTGGATCCAATACGGTCTCATAAGTGCACTTCTTCTCATGGATATACTCAGGTTGAGTGCACTCTTTCTTATGGGTATACTCAAGTCAATAGCCCTAAACATTTTTGTTTTAGTTAATTGCATTTTTTAAGTTAACATTAATATGTTATATTTATTGTTGAAGTCACAACATGGAAGTGTTCCTACAATGCAAAGTAACTTCCAACTAGAGAATGCAAAATGTCACATCTTACATTGGTATCCAAATGAAGATGAAGATAAAGTTATTGTAAAAGGGAGGATTTTATCAATAGATCCTTTGATTACAATGCATAATATGCCTCTTAGAAGATGTTATTAGACAGTTTAAGTAGATGTTGTATTTGAAGATACAAAGCTATATAGACCAACCGATGAGCATGAAACATTAAGTCAAGCTATGGGGAAGTACCGTTACTGGAAACAAAGAATGCATAAAGTTGGTGTAAAAGAAAAAATAGATTTGAAACTTTTAAGCTTTTTGAGTTACTTGATGTTCTTTTTGATTAATTGACATTAGATTAACATGAGCTGTGACATTAGAGTTGATTTAAACAAGTTTTAGATATTTTATGGAAATATTGTAATTATGATATTATTATGAAAGTGATGTAAACATTATATATGATTATATGAATGAAATTTTAGTTTGCAAATATATATTTCATAATGTCTCCAAAAGAATTGTTGAACATTTTGTATAAATTAGAAAAATTATTTTTTTTAAGAAAAAAAAAATGATATTTAGCAACAGGCATTTGACGTTGCCATAAGCGACGTATGGCAATGTGCATGCAATATTGCCTTAAACATCAATGGCAATGTGCACTCGATGTTGCCTTAAAATCAATAGCAACATCCATTTAACGTTGTCGTAATTGGTTTACGGCATGCAACCAATGTTGCCTTAAGCGTCAATGGCAACGTGCATATCATGTTGTCTTTCACATTTATGGCAATGTGTAGCCCATGTTGTCATACACTTTTATGACAACATTAATTGCAAGTTGCTATAACCTACCACAACATGCAGTGTGCATTGCCATAAGAAGTAAGACAACAAGCAATACATTATGTTTTCAGCATTACAGCAACTTGCTCATTAATAACCTACTCCTGCAAGTTGCGAAAATACGGGAATGTATTTTGCACATTATCATAGGCCAAATTTCTTGTAATGACAAAGAAGTTTGAATTAATCCCAAGAAAAACAATACCAATGCAAAAAAAATTCTAGATAGTAGCAACAATCTCCTTGCTAGTTATCTCTTAACAATGCATACAAAATCTACCAGCAAAACCATGCAGGATAAGGGTACTCAATAGATCCATATCAAAGACAATATCTCTCACCTTTTGAATAGAAGGAACATGAATAAAAGCTAAGTTTTCTTCCATGGTAGCAGGGGAAGGGAAGAAACATACTTTTGAATAAAAAATAGATCAAAGTTTAATTCATCACACTGCTAAAAAAGATTCTGGTAGTAAGAGACCACATGATAAATAAGAGACCACATGATAAGCAATGCAACGATGATCCGAGACAATATCTTCCTTGAAATGAAGGACTGATAAAGATTTCATTGCTCATCTTCTTTTTAAAAGAGAGTGGAAATAATTTGTGTTGTGGTCCCCATCATGTAATAACTTCACATGACTTTTCTCACTAAGATAAATATCCTGTTGCTTCAAACGAACATCAAACTCAGATAAAGTATCAGTCTCCATATGAAAAAGAGAATCAAAAAAACCCTCCAAACTAAAACGCTCTTAGATATCGATGACTTTATCTATAACCTAAGAAATGTAAAGAGAGAGATCCCTAAAAACCTCCTAATTCTAATGCTTCAGAGTAATTTTGACAAACTTCCAACTTATGAACAACAATGCTCATAGGAGAACCTCTTAAAGTGACATTCTAAGAAGCTTTAACTAAGTCTATAAAAGAAGTATAAGAAGTCCATATATTCTTAAATCTGAAAGTATGAGGTCTTTAAGAATCATAACTATTATAAACAACCAAGATAGGGTGATGATCCTAATGTAGTCTAGGGAGAGTGATGCTTGAGATAGATGTCCAGCAATTAAGAAAATAAGGAGAGCAAAAAGATTTATCCATTTTGAATAGGGAAACGCCATGTGATGAGGACTCCACTTTAATGTAGAAAGTGCCCCTGTTTTGAATTTCTTAAAGTTCACAATAACTACATAATTTATTAACATGCTGTATTGGGTAGTAAAAGACGAATATTCCTTATTTTATCCTTCAGAAGTAGGATGGTCTAAGCTTGAAGATACTTCACTCTTTGGTTGAACCATCAAGTCTATCCTATATTTTTACATAAACATTATTAGTAGAATTTGTAACAAAGAATAGAGAGGAATCTTATGATAGTAGCATTCTTCAGTATATGGTTGGGCTAGATTTGTCAAGCAATGAATTAAGAGGTGACATCTCGTCAAAGATTGGATACCTTCCAAATATTTGTGCTTTGAATTTGTCATTCCATTTCTTATTAAGATCCATATTGAAGAGCTTCCAAAATCTCAAGAACATAAAGAGTCTAAATCTATCCAGCAAGAAGTTAAGTGGGCAAACTCCCTCTTAATTGATTGAGTTCCACAGCTTAGCTGGCGCGACCCAATCCGAATCTCTCTAGAATGTTATCTGGTAGGCCTTACTTGGTACCCCAATGGATCCTTCTTAAACCCTATTAAGCGGGCTAAAAGAAATTCGGAGAACAAACCCTTAAAACTTTTGCTTTATAACTAATTTAATCAACTTTCTTATTAAACTAGTTGGGTTGGTTTCGTTTTAAAACTAAAGTTTCATTTCAAATTTTAACTTCAAATCATTTTACAAAACTAAAATCTGATAGCATAACAGTTGCATTATAAACATTACCAAATAACCTAAAAAAGAAATTTGCACTCCAAATATTTTTCAAACACAACCCAACTTCCTTAGTCACAAACATATGTTTCAAATCACAAATTCCATTTCATCAAAATGGAAAGCATGAAGTCATGAATCAAACTTGCACTAATGGATTGAAAGAAATTAAAACTTTCTTCTCATAAATAAACATTTACCACTCATTTATAACTCAAAAGAATGTATTTACAAACAATTGCTTTAGAGCTACAAAATATGCAAAATGTAACTATGCATAAGCTTTGTCATGTCATGCCCACCTACTCTTCTGGAGGAGCTCTCTCTTTTCGGTTACCCACATCAACACTTGAGGAGGTTTTTAGGATAAAAACAAGAAAACTATAAGCTTTGGAAACTCAGTGAGTGCTTATAATACTTTCTCAACTAAAACATTTGTTTTCTAAAATACTTCCTTAAAACTTTTGGAAGTAAATTTCTATTTCTTTAAACTTCTCAAATTTAAGTCTCATTTCAATGCAAACATGCATAGAAAATTTATAAATCTCATATGTATATAAAACTTCATAGAAAGCTTGTAAAGTATAAAGCATACAAAATGATAAACAAGTTTATCACTTGCAATAAAAATTTAAAAATGTTTTTCTTTGCTTGCGAACTTTCAGCTACTAACTTTTCTTTCTAAAAGTAACATTCGTACCTTTAAATGCTCTGACCACTCGGTGACTAACTAATGCCGCTCGTTGTGGTAAGTCACGTGGCGATTTTGAACTGACACCAACCATGACGTTAGTAAGACATTTCACGACTATGTGTGGAATTCTATATCGCTAACCATAGTACAAAATAATATCACACACGAATAGAGACGAAACGATAAAATCGATTTCCCCCTAAGTTAGTGACGTATACCCTAAGACTTTGCCATACTAGTGTGGGATATACCGGCCGAATTTAAATCTGAATCTGTAATCTGAGAGTATACTTATGACCTTTGAAAATATCTTTTTGCTTTAATTTTCTAAGTGCAATAAGCACAAAATCTCTTTTCTAGGTGCATCAAGCACCAAATCTCATTTTTGAGTGCAACAAGTATAAAAAATATATTTACTAAGTGCAAGAAGCACAAAATAGCTCATTTTTTAAAAGTTTTATGCTAGAGATTCATTTTAAAATCTAAAGCTAAGACAACGCAAATTTTTATGTAACTTTTCAAATAATCAATGAACTTTATAAATCTAATTATCAACACTTCAAAACA
The DNA here is from genome assembly GCA_021234005.1 of Nephelium lappaceum. Classification (NCBI taxonomy): domain Eukaryota; kingdom Viridiplantae; phylum Streptophyta; class Magnoliopsida; order Sapindales; family Sapindaceae; genus Nephelium; species Nephelium lappaceum. The sequence goes on from CM037998.1 coordinate 25,807,343, forward strand.
AAGCGTAGCACTCACTTGGATTTCAAGGCTTGCTATAAGGAGCTTCAAAGGCCTTCTCTTGCCCCTCTTGCTTTTTCTTCACCTACACACCATATTCTAGCTTAGAATATATAAATTTTAACTACACAAAACTCATCACATTGTTTCTAACTCAACTAACTCATTATAGGGGTATTTTAACTACAATTTTCTCTCCTTGATTCCAACTTAATCAAGGTTTTAAAATTTCATCTTCTTTCTATTATTCTCACTTATTCTCACCTAGGAACATATCTACCACTCGAAATAATTTTCAGAAACTTGAAACGAGAGTCAATTCGAAAAGAAACAGTCGTCGGGTGAAGGTTTCTAGTTAAAACGCCATTTTTCACTACTAAACTAAGGGCCACTTTTACATTTTTCACTTCTAATCTCAATTCTCTTCTCTTTAGTGTTATACATACTCAATTATACTCATACAACTCATTTAAACACATAGGAGAAGTGGTGTTATATGATAACCACTAATGCCCTTCATTTAGGCTATAAAATGCATGATGCCTAATTTACTTTCTAACATTCTCATAGGTTTATCTAGCATGAAACCAACATGGAATCATACTTAAAAGCCTTAGACTATATTGGAATCATACACCCTTCACGATAGCCTTGTATGCCCTTATACACACCAAGTTCCTTTTATTCAAATTTTTTCATGCTAATTCTTTTAGGCATTTCATCAAACACCGAATTAACAACATATTTCATTTAATCAAACTCAAATCAAACTTAGGGTTTCTCCTACATAAACCCTAACTTATCAATCTTGAATGATTCCATATAATCTACTCTTGCTTGAAGTCTCATAAAGTTTAAGTAATGATATAAATGAAAACACCCCATCAAATTCTAACTCAAACATCAACAATAACTACTTAGAAATGAGTTCAAAAGTGATGATACTAACCTCTTTTTGCCTTGAATCTTGCTCTAAACTTGGTCCTCTAGCTTGGGTTAGTTTGAAATTTTGGATTGGGACTCAAAAGTTGCTTGAAACCACTTGATTTCCCTCTCTCCCTTGCTTGGCCGAACCACCCCTTTTTCTATCTCTATGTTTGGCATCCAAAAAAATGGCTAAGTGTTGGATGGTTCACATATATATACTTTTGACTTTTTTTAAATGACCATTACGTCCTTGGCAATTTGCTTCTTATCCTTGAACTCTTACTTAATTCTATCTTGACCCCTAATAAGATGTACTTAGTTCTAATTAGTCCATATGTCACACTTACTAATCACTTAATCACCACTAATCACTTTATACCATTTACCATTTTACCATTCTATTTATTTATTCCACAATTGAGTTCAATCAACTTCTAAAAATATTCTCTAGATCCTTGGACACTTTCATTAATCATTTAGCATCTCAAATTATCACTTAGTAACTAGTACTAGAGAAACTATAAATAGAATTGAGGGCTTACATTAGCCGTCTTTAATGTGTCATTCAACTATTTATTTGATCTAGTTCTTTACAAAGAACAGTTTACAACTTTTAATGAGAGCAATTGTGGAGGTAATCTTGGTCATTGTACAACAAATCAAGTGGAGTTGTAGTAGTAAACCAACAACATCACTAGCAACACCATTCAGTGTTAGAGCATGCACACAAACGCACGTACACACGCATGCATGCATAGCAAACTTCATGGTACAATACATGCATACTTTAGTAATATGTTGTAATGGGTAGTGGAAGGCAAATATTCTTTGTTTTATCCCTCAAAAGTAGGATAGTCAAAGCCTGAAGGAGATTTTTAGGACAACTTCATTCTTTAGTTGAACAAGCAAGTCTGGCCTATATTCTTATATCAAAAGTTAACAGTAGAATCTGTAACCAAAAAAATGGAGGAATCTTATGAGGGTAGCATAATTCGATATATAGTTGTGCTAGATTCGTTAAGCAATGAACTAATAGGTGACATCTAATCAAAGTTTGGATATCTTCTAAAAATTTATGCTTTGAATTTGTCACACAAATTCTTATTGGGATCCATACCAGAGCGCTTCCAATATCTTAAGAATATAGAGAATCTAAATCTTTCCAACAAAAAGTTAAGTGGCCAAATTTCTCCTTATTAGACTGAGCTTCAAAGCTTAGCTGCCTTTAATATGTCATTCATTCGCTTGTCTGGTCTAATCCCTACAAGGAACAATTTACAACTTTTGATAAGTGCAATTATGGAGGTAACCTTGGTCTTTGTGGTTTACAAATCAAGAGAAGTTGCAATAGTAAGCCAACAACACCATTAACCACACCATCCAATGCTAAGGCACGCATACATGCACATATGCTCACACACACGTGCATGGACGCTTAACAAATTTAATGACACAATACATGCATACTTTATTAATATGTTTTATTGGTAGTAAAAGATGAATATTCTATATTTTATCTCTTAAAAGTAGGATAGTTGGACCCTGAAGGAGTTTTTTCGTACGACTTCACTGTTTGGTTGAACTACCAAGTCTAGCCTTTATTCTTATATAAAAAATTAATAATAGAATTTGTAACAAAGAATAAAGAGAAATCCTATGGGGGTAGTGTGATATCTTTTTTTTGAATTCAGTATTGTAAATGAGATGTATAAGCATTGTAAATACATTATACTAAAATGTCTTTTATTTATGGAATAATAAAATCAATTAAATTTTTCGGATATATAATCGAATTCTAATGGAATTTCCAAATAAATCGGAAATAAATTCGAATATGAAAAGTGATATGATGATTTATTAAAGTATATAATATAATTAGTGTTGAAGAAATTTTCAAGAAAGGGCATGAGTGACTAAACTAGTTAGAGATATATGTAGAGGTATTTTTGGAATCTTAAAATATGGAAGGATGTAGAGATAAGGAGGGCAAACTAGTAAATTAAACTAATGGCATGCTTGTAATTATAACCCAAACTTGAGGGGCAAAGTATCAAGGCATGATAAGACTATATAAAGTGGAAGATGGTAGAAGAATTGAGAAGATTTTGGAAGAAAATTCAGGGGGTGTTCGACAGAAATAGACCAGTGCATAACTGTTGTCTTTTAAGCTTTCCAATCCATTTTTGAGTGGATTTTAAGCCATAAAAAGGTTATGAATAAGTTTAGGAATGATATCCAACAAGATCAAATGATTTTCAAGAGCTAAAATTTATTATTATTATTATTTTTTACTTTTATGTGTGAAAATTTGGATAGATGCTATCGAATGAGTTGTAGGTGATATTAATGAGATTTTTGTGTATAAATTCAAGGATTTTAGACTTCAAGTTGGTGGGACAACAAAGCTAGAGATTCAAGATTACTTGGTAAGCATAATAGTGAAAATGAATTTTTGATTTAAGTGTGAATTGATGTTGGTTAGGATACTAGTTGTTTTGCCATGAGATTGGAAGTGATTTTGGTGTAAATTCAAGTGTGAAACTTGAAGAAGTGTTAATGTGGTATTGTATGTAAGTCATGGTTAAGAAGGGTTTTCAATTGTCCAATTTAAGTTTGATTGATTTGAATGATTTTCATTCATGTAAATGTGTTAAAATATTGAGTTTTGATGTTGAAATTAAAAGTAAAAATATGGTACATCAAACTACCATGTTTCAGCCATGTTGAGTTTAAAGTGTTAGATTATTATTTTTAGGTGTTTTGAATGATATCATAGCTTGTGTTGGTGATGGAATTAATATAAAATTAAGAAGGGATGCATTAGAATGTTGAATGGCTACTTGACGGTCAAACTTTGTTAAATTGCACAAGGGTGATGCTTTATGAATTTGACTTGATTTTAGACCCGTATACATGTGTTTAAGCATAATTATGATGGAAAAATTGAATGAGATTGATGGTGTGAGAAGTGGTCAAGCTTCGACTAGCATAGCGTGAGAATTATTCAAATTTCATTTAATGTGTTAGTATGAATTTAGGCTTCATTCGATGTGTTTTACATGCCTAAATATTAAGAAATTCAAATGGGAAGTATATACGAATAATTGGAATTGTTATGAGTTGAGCGAAGGGTGTTCGGAACCTCCATGTAACTGAACGGTTGTTTGCATGTTAATGTGCCAATGGTAGAGTATATGTTCGGTTATAGTAATTATGACATTAACTAAACTTAGAATGCGAAAATATATAGGTAACACAGAATTAAAGGAACCTTAAAGCATGCATTATAGTGAGTCAATAATCGGTGAGTGTCTTGTAAAATGTTTTGCTATGATATATTCAAAATTTATACCATGATGTGTTGAAAATTGATTTTGAATTAAATGAATCTTATGTGAAAATAGTTTCCATGGATTGTGCAAATTTTTATACGAGATATGGATTAAGTGAATTTGGAAAGATTACATGAAATGTGTTTACGAACCTATAGTATGCTTTATAGGTATTTCAAATATCTTCGGTAGAGGTTGAGTACCCTAAGCGTGCATTGGCAATGTCGGGGGTGGGGTATCTGTCACTAACAGCGAGAGAAAACCCACGAGAGGGAATATAATATGTGAGTCAATTTAGTTCAATGCGTCGCCCATGCACATATAGGGTATATTATTAGCTAGCTTCCACCTGAGTGAGAAAAAATGTCGCTCTGTAGCGAGATAAAATTTCGCTATGCGAAACCATACAGATGGCCTGAATGAGGAAAAATTCCGAGATGGCCTGAGCGAGGAAAAATTCCCTCCATACCTAGGGTACCATGTGGTATGGACTATTAGTGGTTGACTTATTTTACTTAGGAATTTTTTAAAAGCATTATCGCCACCACTGTTTAAATTTTTCAATAGAAAATTGAAATCATACAGATTATTGTTTTGTAATTCAGTTTACAATACATGAATTTTGTTTATGATAACTGTTTATCCATGCACTAAATTAAGATATGGTTTTTAGAAAAACCGATTTTTATATCATAGCGATTTAATGTTTATAAAATATTTCAAAAGATTTTTAGGGAGGTTTATTTTATAAAGTTAAGTTTGACAGGAAACTCTATGACACTCACTAGGCTCGTATAGCTCACAAATTATTTTATGTTTTATAAATAAAAGTCTCCTCAGGGACAGGTATAGGGACGGGTGTTTCAGTAGCATGGACTCCAACTCAGGACTAGATGGATCGAGTTGTGTATGTTGTTGTGATTACATGAATTTATGGTGGCTGTTCTTGAAATTTTGTGTTTTAACAATTGTATAAGTTTCCTTATGGTTTCAGAAAATTTGTAAAAGAATATATGTTTTCTTACCTTTAATATTCTTGAGAGTTTGTATCTCAATGACTGTATAAATTTTTCCTATAATTTTGAAAAATGTATAAATACGTGTATGCATGACATGTAAATATATTCAATTTATCTTTAAAATTGAGGGTTTGTTTGTGGTTACTTGTGGATTGAGAAAATGAGGGCCGGAGGCCCAGAAGTTTAAGGAAATTGTTTATTTTAAAAGTGTATAAATTTTCTGTAAAATTTTACAGGGTGACATTTTCAGAAAAACAGCCGTTATGCTGCCCAAATTTTTATAACTCTATATTGTAAATGTGTAAAAAAAAAAAAAATTCCATCCGTTTCCATTAGAAAAGAGAATTCTTAAAAAGTTTTTGAAAAATATAAAATGGTTTAACTTTACGAGAACCTTTTAGTCGGATTAGATATCGATTGGAGGGCTACTGTGAGGTTGTCGGCGGGCTGCCGAGTGTACGAAAATAGTATGTAAGGATTGAGGCCCATCATATTGCTATCAAAGCGTGGTTTTAAAACAGGAATATATGTTTTTATATTTTGATGGTGAATAAAGCAACGTCGAAAAGTTTTTCTTATCTGTCATGCATATAATTTCAAAAATTTCGAGTGTTTCACGATTTTATTTTTTATTGAAATCAACACACTAAGCATCGACGAGGTCGTAGGGGTTCCAATAAAGCTCATTTGGGAGCTCCAGCACTTGAGATACCATTACCTCTGAAAGTAGAACACGATATGGGGTTAGTAAATACCCCAAAGATCAACCCCATCCAGGACCGTCAGGACCAACAGAACTAGTCGGTGAAAATTTTAATGCGAAGCAGGTTGCCCAAATATTAATGGTGGTAATGTGCCAACCATATGAGGCCTCTGAGGAACTAAAATGCTCAATTGAACGTGTTTGCAAACTAGGGGTGAAATCATTTGATAAGAGTGGTGACCGAGAAAGTGCCCTAGTATGGCTAGATAGGGTTAGCAAAATTTACAGGGTGATGGGGTGCTCCGACGAACAGAAAGTTCAATTCTCCTCCTTGCTCCTGGAAACAGAGCCAAAGACTGGTGGGAAGCTTTAAAGAGGCGACATCTAGCTGAGGTGTCATGGACGTTGTTCCAGTAGAAATTCATGGATTGGTTTTACCCGATGAGCTATAAGGATACCCGAATTGAAGAATTTTTTAGATTAGAGCAGGGCTCGACATCTGTGACTAAGTATGAAGAGAAGTTCTCTGAACTGGTTCGGAGTGTCCTATTCATTTCTGAAAATGAGGAGCAGAAATGTAAAAGATTTATCGCAGGCCTAAATTCTAGCCTTTGGATCCATCTATCATTGGCCTTTAATACACATTATGGAAAATTAGTTAAAGCGGAATTGGAAGTTGAGAGGAACGCAACAGCAACTGCCCAGAATGGGAAGTCAAAAGGCAAGCACAGCGGATCCAGTCTGCCGTAGGAAAGGCCCGACAAGTTTGCAAAAAAGAAGACGAAATCCAGATGGATGGATGGCAGGAGGATGAGCCAGGGAGCATCGTCTAGTCAAGGGTCCGTTAGGTCACCTATAGCACTCGGAGACGCCCGTGATATGAGGAGTGCAGTGCCAGAGTTCAGTAAATGCGAAAAGAGGCATATGGGGGAATGTCGAATAAGGACAAGTGGCATTGTTTGTTATCATTATAGGTAGGAGGGCAATTACATGAAAGAGTGCCCACAGCTAGCCACAACTACAAATTCAAAGGCTTGACCTTTAACAGTGCCTATACAGGCTAGTATTGGCCAAAGACAGGGACGTAGAGGCTCTTAGATCGAAGGATGGAGTGCCTCAACTTCAGTTAGAGTTGCAATGGGCAGAGAAGTATCTTTAGCGAGTCAACAAGGTAGACCCCGCACCTAGACCCGAGTGTTCACCGTCACCCAGCAGGAGGTGTGGACGCTGCTCCGGAGGTAGTCATTGGTATGGTTTCTATTCTCCATCACAATGCTTATGCACTAATAGATCCCGAGGGCCATACATTCTTGTGTGTTCGCACCCTTTTCCACAAAAATCAATACAGAATTACAATCCTTGAAGGGTGGTGTAATAGTTTTCATCCCTACTGGAAATTCATTGTTCGTTGAAAAAGTAATAATGGATAGTAAAATTGTGATAAAAGGCAAAAAATTTCTGACGGATCTGATGGTATTGGACATTCGGGACTTTAATATAATCTTAGGGATGGATTGGTTATCTAAGCATCGAGCCACTATCAATTGTTATAAGAAAAAGGTCAGATTGGTCAGATCAGGGAACTCGAGGTGGTATTTCGTGGGATACGAAAAATACTTGCCACTAGTATTATGACTACCATGACAGTAAGTAAGATGCTCTGTAAAGGATATCAGGGATATTTGGCGTATATGATTGAACAGAAAATGAATGAAGTTTGATTGGAAGATATTCTAATGGTCGGAGAGTTCTTAGCTATATTCTTTAAGGATCTTCCAGGTCTATGTCTAGATAAAGAGATAGAATTTGAGATAGATCTAATTTCGAAAACTGAGCCAATCTCAATCACTTCTTATCGAATAGATTCAGTAGAGTTGAAAAAATTAAAAATACAGATGAAAGAATTGTTGAATAAAGGTTTTGTAAGATCTAGTACTTCACCATGAGGGATTGCAGTTTTGTTTGTCAAAAAGAAGGACGAGAGCTTGAAGTTATGCATTGACTACAGGCTATTGAACAGAGTGACAATACGAAATTAGTATCCACTCTCGAGAATCGATGATTTGTTCGATCAGTTACAAGGATCCAGAGTGTATTCAAAGATTGACCTAAGATCGGGCTATTATCAGCTGAAAGTTCATAAGGAAGATGTTTCGAAGACTGCTTTCAAAATTCGGTATGGGCATTATGAATTTCTAGTTATGCCCTTTAGGTTGATGATTGCCACAACCGCGCTCATAGACTTAATGAATAGTCTTCCGACCTTACCTGGATAAATTTGTGATTGTGTTCAGTGATGACATTTTAGTGTATTCAAGTAGTTACAAGAAGCATGTGAAACATCTCAAAATAGTATTACATACCCTAAGAGAGCACCAACTGTACGCTCAATTCAACAAGTGCCAATTCTGGTTGAACCGAGTTGGTTTCTTGGGTCATGTGATTTCAGCTAAAGGACTTAGTATGGATCCCCAGAAGATAGAATCTATTAGTGTGAATCCCCAGAAGATAGAAGCTATCATAAACTGCAAATCACCCACAAATGTGATTGAGGTCAGAAGCTTCCTTGGGTTGGCAGATTACTACCGAAAGTTTGTTGAGGGGTTTTCTAGAATAACAGCCCTACTGACCAGACTAACAAAGAAAGAAGAAAAGTTTGAATGGTCAGATGTTTGTCAACAAAGTTTTGATGAGCTAAAGAAAAGATTAACATTAGCTTCTGTACTGACACTGCCAATGGGGAAGGATGGTTTCACTGCATACAGTGATGCCTCGAGACAGGGTTTGGGTTATGTTTTGATGCAAAATCATAAAGTTATAGCATATGCTTCTAAGCAATTAAAGAAGCATAAGAAGAAATACCCTACCCATGATCTGGAACTGGTAGTAAATTGTTTTTGTATTGAGAATTTGGAGGTATTACTTGTATGGTGTCCCTGGTCGGATCTTCATGGATTACAAGAGTCTGCAATGCTTGCTCACCCAAAAGGAATTAAATATGAGGTAGAGGAGGTGGTTAGAATTGATAAGAGACTACGACTGTACGATAGAGTACCACCCTTGAAAGGTCAATGTCGTAGCCGATGCCTTAAGTAGGAGACTTATGAGTTCCCTAACGCAGTTGAAGACTGTATACCTTTCACTTCTAGTGGAACTGAGGTCTTTAAAAGTGAGATTAGATGTGACAGACTCGAGCATTGTTAGCTACTTTTCATGTTCGCTTCATTCTAGTGAATCAGATAAGAGAGTGACAGCAACAAGATCCCCAGTTGGTCAAATTAAGAAAAAAGATTGAAGGTGGCTAGAGAGTCGATTTTACAATCAGGGAAGCCGGTGAGGGGATGATGGGCCAACATTTATATGTACCGAGTGTGGCAGAGTTGAAAAAAGAAATTATGAAGGAAACTCACTCTTCAGCATATGTCATGCATCCGGACAGCACAAAAATATATCATACCTTAAAAGAGCACTACTGATGGAAAAGGATGAAGAAAGAGATAGCAGAATTAGTCTCCCGACACTTCACTTGTCAGCAAGTAAAGGCAGAACATCAGAAGCCGAAAGGATTGATGCAACCCCTTTCTATCCCAAAATGGAAATGAGAAAAGATCACCATAGACTTTGTAGTATGGCTTCCGTGTAGTTAGAGGGGGTATGATGCTATATGGGTGATAATTGACAGATTGATGAAGTCTACCCATTTCTTACCGATCAGAAGTGATTACCCCTTTAGCAAGCTCGTGCAACTATATATAGATAAGATAGTCAGACTCCATAATATGTTGGTTTCTATTGTTTTATATCGTGATCCCAGATTTACATCAAAGTTTTGTCCTAGCTTACAAAAAGCTTTAGGTACTCAACTAAATTTCAATACAACCTTTTATCCCCTGATAAATAGTCAGTTAGAGAGAACAATCCAAACACTTGAAGATATACTCAGAGTATGTGTCCTGGAATTTATAGGGAGTTGGGATACACACCTACCACTCGTGGAATTCGCCTATAATAACAGTTATCAAACTAGTATTGGCATGGCTCTATTCAAAGCACTCTACGGAAGAAAGTGTAGAACTCTAGTGTACTAGGACGAGGTAGGTGAGAGGAAATTAATAGTCTTGAGCTTGTCCAAATCATTGCAGATAAAGTTAAAGTTATAAATGACAAGCTTAAGCTAGCGAGCGATAAGTAAAAGAGTTATGTAGATAATCGCTGTAAGGACCTTGAGTTCAAGGTTGATGATAAAATATTCCTCAAGATATCCACATGGAAAGGTGTGCTCAAATTTGGAAAGCATGGTAAGCTGAGTCCGCACTACATTAGGCCATACGAGATCACAAATAGAGTGGGATTAGTTGCGTATAGGTTGAAGCTGCCACCACAATTAAACAAGATTTATGATGTATTTCACGTATCCATGCTCCGAAAGTATATCCCAGATCTCTTCTATATCCCTAGAGAGTAACCTGTGGAATTAAGGGAAAACTTGACTTATGAAGAAGAACCCGTGCAAATTCTAGATCGTAGAGAACAAGTTTTGCATAATAAAGTCATTCCCTTGGTAAAGGTTATGTGGAGAAATCATGAGGTGGAGGAAACCACGTGGGAGCATGAAGATCAAATGCGTCATAAATATCCTTACCTTTTTCAATAGTTGAGTTTTGTAAGTTTCGAGGATAAAATTTTTATAAGAGGGGGGGGGGGGGGGGGGAAGAATTTGTGATATCCTTTTTTCGAATTCAGTATTGTAAATGAGATGTATAAGCATTGCAAATATATTATACTAAAATTGATGGTTTGAAAAAACAAAAATCAACCATTTGTTTTTCATTGAATTAAGGATTTTGCGGAACATTGAGTTTCAAAAACGTTTTTAGAAAACTCAAGAACCCAAGATTTGTAAAACAATGAAATAAAATAATATAATAAATAAAAATCAGATTTTTACCTTCTGTATTGATCTCTGTGGATTGCTCACCACCTTGTCTTCCTTGATATATCTCGAAACTAAGAAACAAGCGAGTGGGCACAATTATATAGAATTGTGCTCACTTACTTTTTGATTTCTTTCTAAAAGAAAATCAAATTAAATCAATATTTATAAGAGGTGAGTGTTTGATTTTTGGTTATACAAAGAACAAAGACACAAATTCTTGTTCTTTGTATTTGTTGAAAAAGAAACTTTTTCTTTTCTCTTGTTTTTTTTTCTCAAAAAACTAAACAACAACCAAAAACCTAGATGTAGAAAAGAAACTTTTCCTTTTTATAGGCAAACAATTAGGGTTTTAATTAATCAATATTAATATTGACCCTAATCTTATTATAATTAAACTTTTGCCCCATATAATATAATTAATTCAAAATTAATTTATATTATATTTTGAAATAGAACTTGTAACTTTTAATAAATTAATTCATAATTAATTATACCAAAGTCACTAAGAATTGGATTCAAGACCTCTTATAAAATTAATTAAATAATTATTAATTCATAATTAATAATTAAATAATTTGAATAATCAATATTATTCAAATACTAAGTGAACACAAATTTTTGTTACTTATGTAACACCTGTAATTGGATGGTCCAATTACAATATTCTATATACACGTTTCTTATAGTAAAATGAGCTATCAAGGGGACCCGATGGACCTACAGTTTTGAGCTCCAATAATATTGGAATTATTAATTAAACTCTTTAATTAAATAATTCACTATTATTAATCTTAAAGTTACTCCACTAAAAACTTAAGATTGCACTCTCAAAATTGTAGATGTTTTTTATACAATCTGAAATTTTTCAGTGTCCATTGATTTAATCACTACATATGATTTGACCCTCCACAAATAGTTCATAATTAGAGCAAGGTCAAATGTCCGTTTTACCTCTCTAATTATTTCTTGATCCTTAAGTACCATTGATTCTCTAATGAACAATATATTCATAACAACTTATGAATTTATCTTTCTGTTTATATATAAACAGAAAGTTGAGCGCTCTTATTGTTCAAGACCTGAATCAACCCTTAAGGGAACTACTTTTCTACTTCTCGCAAGAAGGAGTGGATTCCACTATTGTATAGAATGTTCCCAGCTACTTACTAAATCATATCCCCAAAGTACGAAGTTATTGATCGGGTATCTACACCAATCTCACCCATGTAAATCAAAGGAAATAACTTAACAAGCAGGAGTTCATAATACACTCAGAATTAAGATCAATTCATATATGATCATCTGGTTGATAAATATAAATCTCTAAGGTTAACGGATATTATTTAAAGACTTATATTTATCGTGGTCCAGTCCTATATAATCTTTATTATATAAGGTGCCTCCATTTCCATGTCACCACATGAATAGTCTTGGATAAGACTATTGTATCAAATACGAAAGGGACCGCAGCTGTAGATTTACCACAAATGAAGTACCCAGCTTCGTTTGTTTTCTACGGACTCTTTAAATTACTTATCTCAAACTAAATCCACCTGTATATAACACTTATATACTTAGTTTGAAATTACATCAGTAATCAAGGATGTTTCTCATGATATATACGATTTTTGCAAAATATATAAATTGAATGGAATGAATATTTTATTAAAATTTATAAAACCGTTTACAATATTACAAGCTCTTAGGGCAGAAACCCCAACAAAAATACCCTTATTTATGGAATATTGAAATCAATTAAATTTTTCGGATATATAATCGAATTCTAGTGGAATTTCCAAATAGATCGGAAATAAATTCGAGTCTAAAAAGTGATATGATGATTTATCAAAGTCTATAATACAATTAGTGTTGAAGAAATTTCCAAAAAATGGCATGAGTGAGGCAAGGATATTTTTGGAATCTGAAAGTATGGAAGAAAGTAGAGATAAGGAGGGCAAACTCATAAATAAACTAATAACATGCTTGTAATTATAACCCAAGCTTGTGGGGTAAAGTGTTAAGGCATGATAAGGCTATATAAAGTGGAAGATGGTAGAAAAATTGAGAAGATTTTCGAAGAAAATTCAGGGGTGTTCGGTAGAAATAAACCAGTGCATAGTTGTTGTCTTTCATGCTTTCCAAGCTATTTTTGAGGATTTCAAGCCATAAAAAGGTTGCGAACAAGTCTAGAAATGATATCCAACATGATCAAGTGATTTTCAAGTGTAAAGTCTAAATTTTTTTGACTTTTATGTGTAAAAATTTGGATAGAGACTGTCTAATGAGCTGTAGGTGATATTAATGAGATTCTTGTGTACGGATTCAAGGATTTGAGACTTCAAGTTGGTGGGACGGCAAGGCTAGAAGTTCAAGATTAATTGGTAAGCATACTAGTGAGAATGAATTTTTGATTTAAGTGTGAACTGATGTTGGTTAGGATACTAGTTGTTTTGCCATGAAATTGGAAGTGATTTTGGTGTAAATTCAAGTGTGAAACTTGTAGAAGTGGCATGCCCCTTTCCCAAAGCAGCCTGCCCGGCACCCAACGGTAGCCCTTCAGTGGATATCTGATCCCGTTGGAAAGTTCCATGAAGCCGAGTCGTTTTATTTTTGCTAAACTTTCCAAATCCGCTGTTTATTACGGAAGCGTGAGGAAAATTTTTTATTTTGTTTCGTTTGATTTCAAAATAATTTTATAAAAATTCAAGTAGCATAATGACTGTTTTTCCAAATATACCATCCTGCGAAAATTTACAAAATATAAACACTTCTAAAGGCAATCAATTTCCCCAAATTTCTGGGCCTCCTGCCCCCAATTTCCAATTCACAACACAAACACAAAAAATTCAATCAAAATTGATATATATATATATATATAACATAATTGAAATCACATGATTTAAACACAACGTTATTTACAAAACATAATGTAATTTATACACAAATGTCAATTTGCTTTCTTTACACAACATATCAATTTAACTTATATACATTCACAACTAGATGCACTTGGTTAAAAATCCTGTGGGGGTGTCCCTGCCCTTGATGTACCAGTGTCTGCACCTGGGGAGGTTTATTTATAGAACACAAAATATATAATGAGCTAAACGAACTCAATGAATGTTAAGTATTTCTAATCAACTGAAATGTTTCTAAAATATCTCTCTGAAAAAAAAAATATATGTTATGCTAAAATAATTTAATGATGTAATTTAAAATTCATGTTTTTAAAAATTAAACATATAATGTGAATCATAAAAATTTATGATTTTTTTTTTTCGCAGAAACTGGAAACAGTGGTGGCATTATTTTCTAAAAACAATCTGTAAACTGAAACAGCCAATCATTAGTGGCCCATCTTGACAATACCCTCGTAGATACGGCGGAACGGAATTCCTACATCGCTCAAGCCGTATCGGGTGGTAGAATGGAATTCTTGCATTGCTCAAACCACCATACTGGTTTACGTAGCGGAATTCCTACATTGCCACATAGAAGCTAGCTCGCTAACTCAATATATACCCAAGACGTGCAGAGGGTGACACACTAGACTAACTAACGGATACATTCTCAAATAGTTCATAATTAGAGCAAGGTCAAATGTCCGTTTTACCCCTTTAATTATTTCTTGATCCTTAAGTACCATTGATTCTCTAATGAACAATATATTCATAACAACTTATGAATTTATCTTTCTATTTACATATGAACAGAAAGTTCAGCGCTCTTACTGTTTAAGACCTGAATCAACCTTTAAGGGAACTACTTTTCTACTTCTCGTACGAAGGAGTGGATTCCACTATTGTATAAAATGTTGTCAGCTACTTACTAAATCATATCCCCAAAGTACTAAGTTATTGATCGGGTATTTACATCGATCTCACCCATGTAAATTAAAGGAAAAAACTTAACAAGCAGGAGTTTATAATACACTCAAAATTAAGATCAATTCATATATGATCATCTAGTTGATAAATATAAATCTAAGATTAACGGATATTATTTAAAGACTTATATTTATCATGGTCCAGTCCTATATAATCTTTATTATATAAGGTGCCTCCATTTCCATGTCACCACATGAACAGTCTTGGCTGCAGCTGTAAATTTACCACAAATGAAGTACCCAGCTTCGTTTATTTTCTACGGACTCTTTAAATTACTTATCTCAAACTAAATCCACCTGTACATAACACTTATACACTTAGTTTGAAATTACATCAGTAATTAAGGATGTTTCTCATGATGTATACAATTTTTGCAAAATATATAAATTGAATGAAATGAATACTTTATTAAAAATTTATAAAACCGTTTACAATATTACAAGCTCTTAGGGTAGAAACCCCAACAATCTCCCACTTGCCCTAGAGCAAATGAGACATATCTCGTAATCCTAGACCCTCTAGATGACCTTCAAATACTTTAGCCGTTAAGGTCTTCGTAAACGAATCAGCAAGGTTGTCTTGTGATGCAATCTTCATCACTTTTACATCTCCCCTCGTACGATCTCCTTAATGAGATGATATTTCCTCTCTATATGCTTCCCTCATTTATGACTTCTTGGTTCTTTGGAATTGGCCACTGCACCACTATTGTCATAATAAAGGATGAGTGGTTTATCCATGCCAGGAATAACTTCTAGATCAGCCAAGAATTTACGTAGCCATACCGTTTCTTTGGCTGCTTCACAAATTGCTACATATTCGACTTCCATAGTGGAGTCAGCAATGCATGATTGCTTAACACTCCTCCATGTAATGGCTCCACTACCAAGGGTAACTACTGATCCGGACGTAGATTTCCTAGAATCTTTGTCCGACTAAAAATTAGAATCTGTATATCCTAATGGGATCAAATCCTCTCCAGAATATACTAGCATATAGTTTCTTATTCTCCGAAGATACTTGAGAATATGCTTTACAGTCACCCAATGATCAAATCTTGGATTAGATTAATAACGACTAACTATTCCCACCGAATAACATATATCCGATCTCGTGCATAACATAGCATACATGAGACTGCCTGCTGCAGAAGCATAGGAAATCCGTCTCATATCCTCAATTTGTTGAGGTGTCTTAGGACATTGTTCCTTAGACAAATGAACTCCATTATGAGAAGGTAAATGACCTTTCTTAGAGTTCTGCATCGAAAATCGCACAAGAAAGCGCTAACAGTTTGTTCTTACGATCCCGTATTATTTGGATCCCAAGGACATAACTAGCCTCTCCCAAATCTTTCATTTGGAATTGGCTAGCGAGCCAGTTTTTTACGTCTGACAATACTCCCATATCATTCCCAATTAGTAGAATATCGTCAACGTAAAGTACAAGGAAAACCACTTTCTTATTGATAATCCGTTTGTATAAACAAGGTTCATCAATATTTTGCTCAAAACCATAAGACTTGATCGAAGTATCAAACCTTATGTTCCAAGATCGAGATGCTTGTTTAAGTCCATAAATGAACCGAATGAACTTAAGCATAGAGAGAAGAATCCGAATGGACTTAAGCATAGCTACTAGCGAAAAGTTTTCTCGTAGTCAACTCGTTCTTTCTGGGTATAACTCTTTGCCACTAGTCTAGCTTTGAAGGTTTCTACCTTTCCATCCACTCATCTCTTCCTTTTGTAGATCCACTCGCAACCTATGAGTTTTATCCCATCTGGTTGATCTACAAGTTCCTAGATAGAGTGGAGTACATAGACTCCATCTCGAGATCATTGCTTTAAGTCATTCTTCTTTATCAGAATCCTCCATTGCATCATGGTATGTCTATGGATCATCTACACTCTCTTCAAAGATAGCAATCTGTGCCTCTCCGATCTTTCTGTAGCGGATTGGTGGTCTAATAACCCTCCCACAACGATGAGGTGATAGATGATTCTGATGAGAATCTGTCTGACGTTCAGACGTGTTCTGAATTGTGTCTTTGTCAACAACTATTGTTGACGAGGTACTGGTCGAACCAGGAAGTAATTCCTCTAGTACAACTTTACTTCGAGGTTTGTACTCTCTCATATAGTTCTCTTCAAGAAACGTAGCGTTTGTCGATACAAACACATTGTTTTCTTCAGGACTATAAAAGAGTCCGCCCCTAGTCTCTCTAGGATAACCTATAAATAGGCAAACTTTTGAACGTGGTTCCAGCTTTCTAGTCTTGTTCTTCAACATATGTGCTGGACAACCCTAAATACGAAAATGTCGTAAACTAGCTTTGCGACCATTTCACAACTCCAAGGGTGTCTTTGGAACTGACTAAATGGTATAACATTCAAAATATACATTGCAGTTTGTAATGCATATCCCCAGAATGAACTAGGTAATGATGAGAAACTAAACATAGATCTCATCATGTCCAAAAGGGTCCGATTTCTCCTTTCTGCAACACCGTTCTGCTCGGGTGCTCCAGGAGCAGTCAGTTGGGATAGAATCCCATGCTCAAGTAAGTAATCCTCGAACTCTGTATCGAGATACTCACCTCCACGATCCGATCGTAGAGTTTTCAATGTTTTACCTAATTGATTTTCAACTTCAGCTCGAAATTGTTTGAACTTTTCAAAAGTTTCTGATTTCCGTTGCATCAGGTAAACATACCCATATCTAGAATAATCATCAATAAAGGTGACAAAATATTCATAACCACCTCTAGCTTTAACATTCATAGGACCACAGACGTCCAAATGTATAAGCTCTAGTGGTTCCTTTGGGCTTGGTGGCCTTGGAGCTCTTTTTGTTCTTCTTCTTGGTAGCTTGTGTTTTGGGCTTGACTTTAGACTTTTTGGTGTTTCTCTTCCTCTTGTTTTTAGCAGAAGAAGAAGACTCAGTAACGTTTGCTTCACCAGACTTACTCTTATCCTTATTCATTGACTCATAAGTAATAAGTTCATTAAGTAACTGTGTAAGTGAGTAAGTCAACTTATTCATAACATAATTACTCTTGAATTGCATGAAACTCTTCGAAAGAGTTTTCAAGATCATACTCACTTGGCTACGTTCGTCTATTGCCCCTCTATGGCTTTCAGCTGTGTTAAAGTATGTCATCATTTTCAAAACATGCTCTCGAACAGTTGTACCCTTTTTCATCTTAGCAGTCATCACAGCACAAATAGCTTCATGTCGTTGCTGCTCAAAAGGTTGTCCAAACATGCCCTGCAATGACTCTAGCATTTGAGTTGCTATTGTCATTAACTCGTGCTTGGTAGCAAGCACATCGGACATCTCTGCTAACAAGTAGCAGCGGGCCTTTTCATCAGCCGTGACCCATTTCTGATGAGCCTCACGCACAGCACGTCTAGTATTATCTACTAGCTGAGGAGGACAAGGTTGAGTCGTGACAAATTTAAGGTCCTCACAGACCAGGACTGCATTCATATTACCTTTCCATTTGACATAATTTTTCCCATTAAGTTTATCATTAGCAAGAATAGAAATCAACGGAGATACCATTGCTGAAAATAAATAAAATGGAATTCATTTAATATCAATTTGCAATATTTAATATCATGTAATTTTGGCACAAAATTAAACGTGATGCATGATCCACGAATAATGAATTATCAAAATCTCTAAAATTAATTATTATGCCACGATAATCTAACATGCCACAAATAGGTGCCGCCGTAGGGTAGGTCAAATATTTGTATGTTAGATTGAGACATTCTCAATCAAATAATATAACAGAAAACTCTTTTTCATATATTATTTGACTACCATTTTTCGATCAGGAAAAATAATTAACTATTAATTATTTCCTTTATGAGTGTAACTCATCATTTCGGAGTCCATAGACTTAACTCGAGAATTGCCGCCGTAGGGTAGGTCAATCACAAGATACATCTAGAATTCCTATCCATTAGGAAGTCAACCTTGATCAACCTAAATGGACACCATCCGTAGGGGAACGATAACAAAGTCGTCTCGAGGCACCATTTAAGTTTTACGGTGTTGAACTAATGATAGAGACAGTGGGATATATTGTCATATATCCCTCTCCCACTCACTGTTTTAGGGTTAGAGATTTCAATTAAATTTTCCTAGTTATTGTCTTAGATTATTAACGGCTAAAAAAATAATCTAAATTACTAGGAATTTGTGTGTTATTAAAGTTCGAAACTTATTAACACTTAATAAATTATCAGATTTTTAACATTTAAAAATCTAATTTAATTTATCAATCTAATGAATTACCAGATTTTTAACACTTAAAAATCTAATTCAATTTATAAATCTAATGAATTACCAGATTTTTTAACACTTAAAAATCTAATTCAATTTATAAATCTAATCAAAATAATCAAAATTACAAAGATTAGATTTAATATGAAATCATCCGATTTTAACTAATTAAAATCTAATCCACATTATGAATGCCAATTTATTGAAATCAAATTTCTAATTTGAAACCTATGATTTTTTATTAAAATCAATTCAAATTATTTAAAAAGCATTCTATGTATTATTGTTCTATTTATACTAATTAACAATTTTAATAGTAAAATAAAAATAATACATATGATGCATGTCATGTTATAATGTAGTGAGTAGACACTTCATGATTCTATATGACATATTTTTAATGCATGTACATGTTATATATATTTATCCATTCATCTCATGAAAATAAAAATAAATAAATAACATGTGTATGACCAGGTTTTTTGGTTTTAACGACCTACATCTAATTTTAAGATTACAAAAATTAACCAAGATATTCCTTGGCCTTCACTTGTAGTCTTCATGGTCTTCAAGATCTTCAAGGTCTTCATGGGCTTATAATTAAATCTAATTTGATTATCAAGAAATTCTATCAAATAGATTAGACTAGAAAAGCTCATTTCTTGATTTATGGATCCAAGAAAATTATCCAAACACATGGACATTTTCATTAGTGTTACAATTAAAATGGAAACCCCAAAAATATGAAACACATAATTTTAGGGGCTATTTAAAAATAATAATAATAAATAAATAAATAAAAATTGTCTTAGTGTCACATGCATAAACATGCACTCTATGCCACATTTGCACTTCTAGTGCAATGCAAAACACACATGTGTTATTTATTTATTATTATGATAATTTTGTTTGTTTGCACATCTAATGTGCAACGCATCTAATGCGTATACATTTATTCATAATAAATGTTTTATTGGACTGTTCAAAACAGCCGCATTAATAATTCATTTCAATACAATTAATTATATTTTAAACGATAGTTTTAAATACAATTAAATAAAACCAACCGTTTTCCAAATAATTTTCCGTTTCGAATCGTAATTATACCATTCAAAACAGTCACGTAAACCATCCATTTTAATACAATTAATTATATTTTAAACGGTAGTTTTAAATACAATTAAATAAAACCAACCGTTTTCAACATAATTAAAACAATCATCTGTTTCGAATAATAATTCTGGCACATCAAATCAACCCCATTGACATCAATCTGCACCTTTACATTTTCAAAAAAAAAAATAAAGCCTAAAACTATTGAATTACAAAGAAAAAAAAATTGCCACAAACGACTTATATATCAATCGAATTATTTAACCAAAGAACCATACAATTAACGATTATACCATGCAATCCCATTCATCAAACATGAATATAAAATATGCATATCAATCATCAAATCAAAATAATAGTGCCTACTCATTGACATACATAATCAATACAAACATATTATTTTAAAAATCTATTATTTTATTGAAAGCTTGGCTCTGATACCAATTGTTGGCATGAAAAAAACAAAATCAACAATTTGTTTTTTCATAAAATTAAGAATTTTGCGGAACATTGAGTTTCAAAAACTTTTTAGAAAACTCAAGAACCTAAGATTCATAAAACAATGAAATAAAATAATATAAAGAAATAAAAATCAGATTTTTACCTTCTGTATTGATTTCTGTGGATTGCTCACCATCTTGTCTTCCTTGATATATCTTAAAACCAAGAAACAAGTGAGTAAACACAATTATATAGAATTGTACTCACTTACTTTTTGATTTCTTTCAGAAAAAAATCAAATTAAATCAATATTTATAAGAGGTGAGTGTTTGATTTTTTGTTATACAAAGAATAAAGACACAAATTCTTATTTTTTGTATTTGTTGAAAAAAAACTTTTTCTTTTCTCTTATTGTTTCTCAAAAAACATAAACAACAACCAAAAACCATAGATGTAGAAAAGAAACTTTTTTTTTTTAGAGACAAACAATTAGGGTTTTAACTAATCAATATTAATATTGACCCTAATTTTATTATAATTAAACTTTTGCCCCATATAATATAATTAATTCAAAATTAATTCATATTATATTTTGAAATAAAACTTGTAACTTTTAATAAATTAATTCATAATTAATTTAAACCAAAGTCACTAAGAATCGGATTCAAGACCTCTTGTAAAATTAATTAAATAATTATTAATTCATAATTAATAATTAAATAATTTGAACAATCAATATTATTCAAATCCCAAGTGAACACAAATTTTTGTTACTTATGTAACACCTGTAATTGGACGGTCCAATTATAATATTCTATATACATGTTTCTTATAGTAAAATGAGCTATCAAGGGGACCCGATGGACCTACAGTTTTGAGCTCCAATAATATCGAAATTATTAATGAAACTCTTTAATTAAATAATTCACTATTATTAATCTTAAAGTTACTCCACTAAAAACTTAAGATTTCACTCTCAAAACTGTAGATGTTTTTTTCTTTTTTTATACAATCTGAAATTTTTCAGTGTCCATTGATTTAATCACTACATATGATTTGACCCTCTACAAATAGTTCATAATTAGAGCAAGGTCAAATGTTCGTTTTACCCCTCTAATTATTTCTTGATCCTTAAGTACCATTGATTCTCTAATGAACAATATATTCATAACAACTTATGAATTTATCTTTCTGTTTACATATGAACAAAAAGTTGAGCACTCTTATTGTTCAAACCTGAATCAACCCTTAAGGGAATTACTTTTCTACTTCTCGTAAGAAGGATTGGATTCCACTATTGTATAAAATGTTCTCAGCTACTTACTAAATCATATCCCCAAAGTACGAAGTTATTGATTGGGTATTTATACCGATCTCACCCATATAAATCAAAGGAAATAACTTAACAAGCAGGAATTCATAATACACTCAAAATTAAGATCAATTCATATATGATCATCTGGTTGATAAATATAAATCTCTAAGATTAACGGATATTATTTAGAGACTTATATTTATCGTGGTCCAGTCTTATATAATCTTTATTATATAAGGTGCCTCCATTTCCATGTCATCGCATGAACAGTCTTGGATAAGACTATCATATCAAATACGAAAGGGACCGCAGCTGTAAATTTACCACAAATGAAGTACCTAGCTTCATTTGTTTTCTACGGACTCTTTAAATTACTTATCTCAAACTAAATCCACTTGTATATAACACTTATACACTTAGTTTGAAATTACATCAGTAATAAAGGATGTTTCTCATGATATATACAATTTTTGCAAAATATATAAATTGAATGAAATTAAAACTTTATTAAAAATTTATAAAACCGTTTACAATATTACAAGCTCTTAGGGCAGAAATCCCAACAATTTCAAGCCAAACACACTTAAAACACATCATATAATCATTAAAACTCATTAAAACATCAAATTGGATTTATAAACTCCAACTTCCATATTTTAATCCAACATGCACCCAAATCTTTCCAACTCAAAATTTCTCCATTAAATTTATTTATACTCATCCAATTTCACATAAAAACATTACATAACCTCATCAAACATCATAAATTCATTCAATACACACAAATACACCTATTCCAGCAAAAATCCATTTTTATGCATAACCACCCAATTTTTCATTTTCTTTCCACCAATTAGCTCCAAATAACTCAAAACTCATACCAACTCATCAAACACCCAATCAAACAATTTTACATCACATTTCTTCCTTTGGCCATACACTAAATACCAACCCATTCAATCAATTTCTTTTGTTTCTAAAAGCATCAATTACATCCAATTCACTCAAATAATCATCCACTAACCAACAATCAAACCAATTAAATTTATTTAATAAAATTACATCAAAACCCTAACTCTTACCTTACTAATAAAATGGATTATCACGTGCCTCAAGCTTCCTTCTACTTCGAAGCTTGATTTGATGATAATTTACTTCTATACGTGTCAAAAATTCCATCAATTAAATAATATATCATCTACTCATAAAAACCCATCAATTTCATCACCAAACTAACATCAAATTAACTTCCATAACTTACCAATTCCTTCTCACTTTTTCTTGAGTATAGGAATGAAAACAAGAGCGAGAGAAGGTTGAAATTACCTTAAATCTTTGGCTTCCCTTTCTTTTTCTTCTTTTTTCTTCTTTTTTCTTCTTCCTTTTTTGGCTTCACTTATGGCCTCACCTCTCTTTTTTTTTTTTTTTTTTTTTTTTCTTGTGTTTTTTTGGCTTGCTTGACCAAATGCTCTCTTTCTCTTGTTCATGTCATGATTTATTTTATATAAATAACTCTCCAAATGACCATTTTGCCCTTAATCAAAGCCTAAAATGTCAATTTCATCCCTTACTTTACACTTGTCTAATTTCTATTGGTCCAAGTGTCACTTTCTCCACCACACATCCCTTTGATACTTATCTCTTATATCATGTCACCTCTTATCCTTATCTCTTCGATTTGACTTTTACAAAACGTTCGAATTCGACTTTTCTAGAACCGTTTTGAAATCCTTTCAAAATTTACCGGGGCCTATATTTGAACTTCCTACATACTTATAGTAGCCTTGGTGACTCTTCAAAGTCATTTTATGCCCCTTTTTGACTTTCCCTAAAATCATTAAGTCGACTCTGAAGCCCTTAAAACTACTCAAACGGACTCATTTTTTATTCGTTTCAGTTTCATTAGACTCTGTTAATCATTCTACAAATTTTTTATTTCTCTAAGGTCTAACTCAAAATTTTACTATTCATAGAGTTACTATAACACCCCGAAATTATTAAGCATGAATATCATTTTTATTATTATTATTACTATTATGGAGTTTAGGCATGCACAAATGAAATAAGAGTAATATTGTAGGACCCTAAAGGATTAATGAAAGTGTCCAAAGAAAGTAGGAAAATTTTAGATATTGTGTAATATGCATCTCTGGACACGTGTATAAGTCTAAAATGGATGAAATTATTCTATAGATCTAGTAATGTATGTATGAGGTGTATAAGTTTATAATTGTTGAATCATGGGTGGAGTAGAAATGTTTTAGGATCTTGTCGGAATTATGAAAGGGTTCCAGCTATTAATAATGGTTTGATCGAGGCCCCTAGTGAATATCAAAAAGTTTAAAAGATATTTTAGAATCCTAAAAGATGCTCTTGAAAAAGAAATTTGGATTTTAAATTTGATTTATATCAATAAGCATTTTAAAATTAACTTTAAGATTAAAATTATAGGGGCCCAAATTAGGGCATAGAATAACTTTTAGGAATTTCGACGGCTACAGGAAGAACAAGAGAAATTTGAATATAGACCCCAGAAAATTTAAAGGAAGTTTTGAAGAGATTTCGGAGAAACCTATTAGGAATGTTTTCGGAAAGCTCGTATTAAACGAAAATACGAAAAGATGCGCATATTTGACATATGGCAAAGGAACCAATGCATGAACGACATGTGGCATGAAGAAAAGGTGCATGCATGACACTTGTCATGCAATGGAATGCATGTGTGACAAGTGTCACACATGCAAGAATGGTAATTTTGTAATTAAATGGAAAACCAATCGCAAATTCAATTCCAAATGCAATGTATATATAAGCCAATTCAAGGGAAATCAAGCATACAAGTTTATGCTTGAGAGATAAATGAATTGTTGCCATTTGAGAGAAAACAAACATGAAATAAGAGAACAATGAAAAGAGAAGCAAATAAACGAAGACAAAACAAAGAAACAAAACCGAGACCAAGTGAGACTTGAAAGGTGTGATTCGGCCATGGAGAAAACAAGGGTGACCAAGTGATTTTCAAGCAAATTTCAACATCCAAGTCAAGTCTTCAAGCTAATCCAAGCTAGATAACCAAGTTAGAAGCAAGAAACTAAGCTAAAAGAGGTTAGTTTTACAACCTTGAAACTCATTTGAATGGTAGTTTGAATGATGGTTAGTTTTGATGTTTTGGTTAGTAAGTGATGAGGGTTTTCATGTGTATCATGATTTGAGTGATATTAGTGTTGCATGCAAGCTTGGGAGCTAATCAAATCCATTTCAAATGAAATCAATGTAAGAAATTAATTCTCATGAGTTATTTTTAGATGTTTGAAAATTTAAATCGATGTGATTTATGATATTAGTAGTTTTGCCAAATTATATGGGTGATTTTCACGTGAATTTCTATGTGAAAACTTGAAGAAAATGGATGAATTGTGTTAGTATAAGTCACGACTAAAGTGATGGACAAAGGTTCAAAATGAGTTTGAATGATATGGATGAGTTTTATGCTTGCAAATGCTTAGAAATAATTGGAAATGAAGTTAAAATGAAAAATGAAAAATTTTGTGTGATTTGTGAAGCATTCAACCAAGGTGTGCTAGGATTGGTAGCTACTGGTTTTGATACATTTGAATGACTAATTGAGTTATTGAGATGCTAGAATGACCATAGAAATTGAAAGAATTCAATTAGAATTCATATAGATGTCATACAGATGAAAACGGACAAGTTACGTGCAAGCTGTCTTGGTTTTCATTTTCTATGTTTTGGATGGTTTAGCATGATTTTATGCATGTTTAAAGTAATTTATAAGTGCTTGGATACATAAATAATCAACTGGAATGGATTCACAACTAAACGAATTCATATTGAATAAAACGACAATGATTCGAAAACTTTATGCAATAAATAAACATACGTTGTTAAGGGAAAATTTGGACAGTTTAAATGTAAGCCCTCGACCTTATTTTCAGATGAATAGTATTTTTAGGTGAACAGTACCTGATGAATAGTGAAATTTTGGAGATGGACCCTGGAAAATCGAAAATGTTTAGAATGATTAGTAGGAGCCTATAAAACTGAAACGGAGTAAAAATGAGTTCGTTTGGGTAGTTTTTGAAGGTTCCGAAAGTTACCCGGTGAAAACGCCTTTATGGATAGGATTATGAATACGGTTGACCTAAACTCTGTTTAAATGTTTTTCGAAGCCATGGATTAAGTCCTAAGAGATCTAATTAGAGTATTGTAAAGTCAATTTGATGAATGGGTGATCATAGAATTAATTTGGAATTTATTTCGGAATGAATTATAAATAGTATTAAGTGAATAGTAAGTATGACAAAGGACTAAAATGAAATAAGTTTTCTTACTTGTGGTCAAAGTGAGATTAAGAGAAAGTGAAGTAGGGATCAAATGGAGATAAGTTTACATGAAATGGGCCAAAATGGAATAAGCAAGAGTTAAGGGCTAAAGTTTAATTAATTAAGGGACATGATGATCATTTTGGAATTTTTAAAAGTATAAAAAGTTGATTTCACCAATTCTCCTTCATTTTTCACACCACACACTCACAAAACAAGAGTAAAAACCGAGAGCAAGAGGGAGAGAAGGGAAGTCTCGGCTAAAGCATGGAAATGAAGGAAAACAAGTGATTTTCATGCATTTTTTAGTTCCAAACCAAGAATTCAAGCCCCCCTAAGCCAAAGGAACAAGTTAGAAGCAAGAAATCAAGCAAAAATAGGTAAGTTTCATCATTTTTAAGGTTATTTCTATGATGTTATATTGATGTTTGACATGATGATTTTGTTGGATTTATGATGGGGTTTTTATGGGTGATGGAAGTTGAGTTTTATGGACTTTAAAGTAAGTTTAAATCATAAGGAAATGGTTTAGTTTGATAAGCTAGGGTTTTGGTGGGAGAATCAATGAAGTTGTATGGAAATTATTTGAATGAAAAAGCACCCACCAAGTGTTTGTTAAAATGTCTAAGTGAAGAAAAATGTAAAAATTGAATGAAATGGATTAATTATGTATTAGGTCATGTAAGACCATGATGAGGGAAGTAAGAAACCAATGTCATTTGAGGTTAGTAAGTATGATTCCATGTTGGAATTTTGATAAGAAAACCTAAGATAAGTTAAGGTTAATGTTAGAAATTTAATTGAATAATTTGGCCATTATAACTTAAGGTGAAGGGCATTAGTGGATACCATGAAATATCACCCCATTTATGTGTTTTTATGCATTAAGTGAATATGTTTAAGTATGTATGACATTAAGGAAACCTTAAGGAAAGAAGAAATAAGAATTAGAATGAAGATGATGAAAATGGTACATAAAAAGTGATGGAAAAATAGGGTTTTTCCTAGGCTTGGACACTCGAAAGTAGGAATTTTTCAGAGCCGCTTTACTGGTGATCTAAATGTGAGTCAAGAAGATGTATGGAGCAAAAGTGAAGAAAATCAATGGGGAAGGTTGGGTATACCATTCGGCCAAAGGGGGTGTGTTTTTATCACTTTTTTTTTTAAGCTTCGAATGATGGTTTCGTGTGTATGGGGGTGTTCCTAGGTAAGAATAAGTAGGATTCATGCAAAGGAAACGGAATTTTGAGGCTTCGATTAAGTTGAAACCGAATAGGGAAGTAAGTAGGCAAAATAGTTTTTAAGTGAATTGATTGACTTCTAAGCTATGTATTGAGTTTTGTATGGTTAAGTTTAGCTTATTTTAAGCACGGATGTGATGTGTAGGTGAAGGACAAGTAGACGAAACCAAAGGAGGCCACGGGAGCCATTTAAGAAAATTTAAACCAAGGTGAGTGCTACATTTGATTTCTAAGTTTTTGCAATTGGAATTGGAAATTTTAAGTATATATATTTTATTCTAAGTGCTATATATGGTTTTGAAATGTGTGTAATGGATTTATAAAGATCCTTAAGGAATTGAAGATTTTAAGAGAAATTTTCTTATGTGATTGTTAAGGCAACTTATATGTAAGTTTGTATTTTTTTTAAGTGTAAGTTTGTATTTTTTTTAAGTGTTTAAGTCATTTGTAAAAGCATTGTTATGTTAGTATTCAAAATGAATATTTTTCCTTTTATGGTATTGTATACGTAAAGTTGTTATTTATAATTTTATAAGTCTGAATTTGATGAGGAATGAAATTCAAATTTTAAGTTTTAAATCCTTTTTACAATTTAAGCTATGTTTTATGTTTAAGTAAGAAAGAGGGAGGATTATGGATTTTAATAGATAAACTATTTTGTGCTTTGTGGCACTTAACTAAGTATTTGGCATTTATTGCACTAAGAGAAATGATATTTGGTACTTTACGCATTAAGAAAATGGAATTTGCAGTTTTATATATTTCAAAGTATGAAGTTGATGTTTTATATATTCTAAATTTAAGACTTTGTGCTTATTGCACTTCAATAAGTGATTTTGTGCTTTCGCAGTAAGTAAGAAAAAAATAATAATAATAAAATAAATTTTCAAATGCCATAAGTATACCCACCCTTATAAGTAAGTTTTAGATCCGGTCGGTATATTCCACAATAGTATCAAATACTTTGGATGTGTTAAATGATGGAATGCGTCTCTACCTTGGGGGGAATATTAAGTCTATTAAGTCGCCTCTACTCTTGTGGGATATTATCTCGTGTTATGGTTAGTGATGTAACATTTCGCACATAACCGCGAGATGTCTTTGTAAGTATGTAAGTGTCACGATGGGTGTCTATTAAGAGTGCCATGTGACTCCACGTCGGTTAGCGTGATTTCAGTTTCCGCGTGGTCGTAAGTATTATGGGGTATGAATGGTGCTTTTCGAAAATTAAGTAAGTATTTTAAGCATCGAAAACAAAGGAAAATATTTAATATGTTTTAAGTACGTTTTACAATCAAATGAAATTAAGTTTCGAGAAAATTTTAAAAAATGGAATTTCATCTTATGCATTTTATAACCCCTAAGTTTTCTATTGAATTTTATGAATATATATGAGCTTTATGGAAATTCCATTTTTAAGCTACGTATGGAAATGGAATCGAAATTTCATACGTTTTATAGTTTGTAAGTTTTCCATGAAGTTGTATGAATATATGTAAGTTTACGGATTTCCTATTTTAAGTATGTATTGGAAGGAAATCTAAATTTTATATGATTTATAAACTATAAGTTTTATATGAATCTTTATGGATATTTAAGTTCAAATACTATTCCAATTTTTTTTTATAAGCTTTATATGAATTTTTAAGTATATATATAAGTTGTAATTTACGTATGTAAGTTTAATGATTTAAATGAGAGTTGTATTATTTTTAAGTTTTAAATTTAATGAAGTATATATACATATAAAATTTTAAGCATATATAAGTTTATGTTATATTCAATTTATAAGTTTCATACAAAGTTTATGCACGTATGTGTTTATAATTTTCATAAGGATGCCTTATACCTTGTGATTTAAGAGAAATTTATGCTTGGAAATTTTTATGTTATATGGAGGTTACATAAATATATATATATATATATAAGTTTTATGTATATATTTTGATACCTTTATGTGTTTTACGGTTTCATAAGTTACGTGTGAGATTTTACGAAATTAAGTACTTTATGGATTCAGTACTCACACTATGCAACGAAATAAGTTTTGAAATTTCGAAGAAATTTTAAGAAACGGAAAAGTACTTTTAAAAAGGATTTTAAGAAGGTATTTTTAAGAAATGAAACGTATTAAGTTAAAAAGAAATTAAGCACTCACTGAGCTCCCATAGCTCATTATTTTCTATTTTTATGTTAAAAACCTCCTCACGTATAGATGTGGGTGACTGAGATGGAAGGGCTCCTCCAGAACCATAAGCAGGCAATGACGCGACAGTTTATGTATAAATACGTTGCATACTTGGTATTTGAAAAGAACTGTGTGTAAATAAATATATTTTTTAAGTTATATATGAGTGGTCCAGAATTATTTATGACATGAGATTCTTAGTTTTTAAACCATTACATAAATTGCAAAGTATATGAATTATGATTTCATGCTCTTGATTTTTACGAAATGAACTTATGATTTGAAATGTATGGTTGTGGAAGAAGTTGGGTTGGAAAATGAAAGCATATGAAAGTGTATTTTCCTTTGCAGGTTATTTTGGTTAAATTAAAACGCAGCTGTTATGCTGTCGAATTTCTAAAAAAAAAAATCTCAACCCATTCTAATTTTATACGTAAGAAAAGATTTAAGGGTTCGCTCCGCGAACTCCCCTTAGCCCATTAAGTAGGGTTAGGAGGGATTTGTTGGGATGCCAGGTAGGGTCCTCCGTATGTAAGTACGATAAGTTTCAAAATGGGTCCTATCATTAAATATATTAAATATTATGGCAACTTGTGAGTATCTTTGTGTGGATGAAAATAGCAGCTTGTAAACCTTTGAAATTGGGTTTCGAAATAACTTAAATTAGTGTACAAATGGTGTAGGCAGTGAGAAAGCAAGAAAGGTTGAATTCGTAGGTTTCGCGATAGGAAACGGAGAAGAAGTAGCTAAGGAAGCCAAGGAAAAGGAAAGGTGAAGGTTTGAGCTTCCATTGGAAAGTGAAATAATTCAAGAATGTGACACAAAGGTTGGTGTACATTTAATTTGAATTGTAGTTTCTAATTGTATGCATATGGTTTTCTAAAATTTTAATGTTTGAGTTATTTAGTTAAATTGATTTGTTAACCATGATTGAGTACTTATTTCAAATACTTTGGATGTGTTAAATGATGAAAAAGAAATAATGATTTGGGAAAGGGTACATGGTTGCCCTAGTTTGGTATTTTAAGAAAAATTGAAATCTTTTTGATGGATTAATTGATTTCGGGGGTTGTTTGATATTATGATTAAAATTGTATAAGATGAAACGGTGATTTGGAAATAAATATGGAATTGGTGATGTTGGCCGAATATGGTTAAACTAGAGATAATGTTGGTTTGTGAATTATTTTGGAAACGTTAAAGGAGCCCTAGTAAACCTGAATATTGGTGGGTGGGGATTGGAATTTGGCATGCCAATAAGGTTATTATAACAGTACTACGTCGTTACGTTTTGAAATAAAATGAAAATCATTAATTTAGGGACCATGAGAGACATCGAATGTCCGGTTCCAGATAATTGATTTATATATGTGATGCACTTCGACGGGTAGGCACCGAGTGTCCAATGTTGGAAATCCCGTTTTCCAGTTTAAGGTAACATGTCAGTATTTACAAAGGGCATCGAAAAATGTTTGATACAAGTTGCATAATAGTATCAATGGATTGTTTTTAAAAGTATTGAACCAGTTTGTTAATTTGATTTGAACTTAAATCTATTTTATTTCTATGATATGACATTTGTATATTCAAAATTATAAATTCGAATTTAGTATACACTCACTAAGCAAATATGCTTAGATCGTTGGAATTACCACGCAAATGTAGATTGCGTTAGGAGAGTAAGGATTGAAGAGAAAGCTTATCTGCAACAAGTCTAACTAGTCACATCCATCCATCCGCATTTTGGGTAGATATCATATCTGTTTTTGTAAATAAGAATTTTAATTTGCATATATATATATGTATATGTATTTGTATATAAAGTGGGGATTTTTGTAAAGAAATCCAATTTGCGTATATGTATTTGTATATAAAGTGAGGATCTTTATAAAGAAATCCAATTTGTGTGAATTTTGGAAAAATATTGTGTATATGGATAATGTTGAACCAAACGGAGTTTAATTCCAGTTGGTGAATATTGTTTATGGAAAAAAAAAAAAAATTGCTTTGGAAATGAGCTTGATGAATTTGTAAAATGATTGGGAAAGTTCGAATTTTAGGGGAAACTCTTGCAATTTTTCCGCTTGAACTAGAAATATTTTAAATCATTTTACAAAGTTTTTGAAATTCCTTATGTGAACCCCATATATATCGATACAATACCCATAATCAAATTGAAACATAACCCCAAGAAAGATTAAAACAGGTTTATAATGAAAACTTTGACCCATTGATTATGTCATTCAAGAACCAAAATTATAAACAATTTTGACCCACTGAATATGATCATCAAGAACCAAAATTTTGATAAGAATGATATTGACGCCACTTCCAAGACATAAATGAGAATGTGGGAGATAAATCATGATTTCGATCGCCACAAGCATAGCTTGATAAAATCACATGTTTATGAATGAACAAAAGAGATAATTCACTTTCTCAATTAAACATAATTGGCTGCATCTTCATTCCATCATAAGCAACTTCTTTAAAAATTAGATTTAATAAGCCTTATATAGGCATACAATCCTAATCCTTATTGGAAACTAAATAAAACCTTATTTTTAATTGACTTTGACTTTGTTGACCTATTGATTATGTCATTCAAGAACCAAAATTATAAAGAATTTTGACCCATTGAATATATGATAATCAAGAACCAAATTTATCACAAGAATGATATTGACGCCACTCCTAAGACATAGATGAGAAGGTGGAAGATAAGTTATGGTTTCGATCGTCACAAACATAGCTTGATAAGATCACATGTTCAACAATGAACAAAAGAGAAACAAATCTCTCAATTAAATATAATTGGCTGCATCTTTATTCATCATAAGCAATTTCTTTAAAATTTAGATTTAATAAGCCTTATATAGGCATACAATCCTAATTCTTATTGGAACCTAAATAAAACCCTATTTTTAATTGACTTTGACTTTGACTTTTGACTTTTGACTTTTTCTAAGCACACCCATATTAGGCTTTTAATTTAATTAAATGACTCAGCCCTATAATTAAAGTCTAATAAATTAAACTAATTTTAAACAATCCTATAATACAAATTAAGCTCACATTAATTAAAACCCAATTAACTTCAGTTTGATTCCAATTGCCTTCAATTAGCGTTTAAAGCCTTCAAGATTAAGCACAACTGCCTTTAATTGCCTCATTGTCCAATTATATATTTGTCTTCCATGATTGTTATCTTGGTTTCCATTAATTCCTTATTCTGATATGAATAATTAAATATATGGTTTTCTAAATAAAGATTTTGCAATAAGGAAGTTCAGGCAGTGCCTTTTGGATCCATCTGGAAAGAGGATGGGTAGGAGGTGTTACAATCACTATTCATCCAAAAACATTACTATTCATCCATAAAGTATCATTTAGTATGTAGAATGAAAATTTAGGGTCCTACAAGAAGTGTTGGCGTGGTATATTGTATGTAAGTTATGGTTAAAATGGGTTTCCAATGGTCAAATTTAAATTTGATTGATTTGAATGATTTTAATACATGTAAATGTGTTAAAATATTGAGTATTGATGTTGAAATTAAAAGCAAAAATATGGTACATCAAGCTGGTGAAGGGAAAATTTCGATTTTAATTCGAATGCGGAAACGTGAATTTTAAAAATTTTCAAACAAAACATGCCCAATCGATGCTAGTAATAACGATTCAATAATTAAATTAATAAGATCGAATCTTACCTTGCATGAAGATTGAATTGATCCCTTTTGATTTGCAGATTTTTCACCACCTAATCTTCCTTGCTATGACTCTTCACAAAAGAAACTGTGTGTGGGCACAATCTTTTTGAAGATCCTTTTGAAGTAGATGGTTATTTGGTGATTTTTAATCAATAGAAATTTTTGGTTCAAGTAGCCAAAAATTCTCTCTACCACCATTCATCCTACCAATCATAAAAACATCTTTTTATATTGGCAAAATAGGGTTCTTCAATTTTAACAAGGAATCCAAAATCCTATTTAAATTGAAAGACTTAATTTATATCCAATATGGAATCAAATTCCTTATTGGATTAGAATTCTATTTTTTTAATTTAATATGGAATCTAATTCCTATTAAATTAAAACTCTTTTAATATAATTTAAATGAAATCTTATTCCAATTAAAATTATTATTTCCATTAATTAATTAAATGATTTTTCATTAAATTAAATGATTCTAAATCATAATTAATTTAATGACATCATTTAGAATTGAACCCATGACCTCTACAAATAATTAAATAATTAACCATTAATTAAATAATTATAAATATTTAAATAATCAAATTATTTAAATAATTTATGAACATGTACATAAATTTATATGTACACCAATAATCGGACAATCCAATTATATTCTTCAACTTGTTTCTTTATGTGGTTGTGAGCTAGCAAGGGGACCAAATGGACCTACAATTTGAGCTCCAATAATCTCGAAATTATTAATTAAACTCTTTAGTTAATAATTCACTATTATTAACCTTAGAGTTACTCCACTAAAAACTTAAGATTGCACTCTCAAAATTGTAGATGTTTTATACAATCTAAATTTTCAGTGTCCATCGATTTAATCATTTCATATGATTCGATCCTCCACGAGTAGTTCATAATTAAAGCTAGGTTATAAAAAATCCGTTATATCTCTCTAATTATATCTTGTTCCATTAAGTACTATTGATTCTCTAATGAACAATATATCCATAATAACTTATGAATTTATCTTTCCATTTACTCATAAACAGAAAGTTGAGCGCTCTTATTATTCAAGACCCGAATCAACACTTAAGGGAACTACTCATCTACTTCTCGCAAGAAGGAGTGGATTCCACTATTGTGTAGAATGTTCCCAGCCACTTATTAAATCACATCTCCAAAGTACGAAGCATATTGACCGTAAATCTATAACAGTCTCACCCATGTAAATCAAAACACATGACCCAACAAATAGGAGTCCATTAAACACTCAGGATTAAGATCAATCCATATATGATCATCTAATCGATAAATAAGAATTTCTTTGTTTAACGGATATTAATAAGAAACTCATTTTATCGAGGTCCAGTCCTATATAATCTCTATTATATAAGTGCCTCCATTTTCATATCGTCATATGAACAATCCTGGATAAGATCATCGTATCAAATACGAAATGGACCGCAGCTGTAAATTTACCACAAACAAAGTACCCAGCTTTGTTTGCTTTCTACGAACTCTTTTGATTACTAATCTCAAACTAAATCCTCTTGTCTATAACACTTACATACTTAATTTGAGACTACATAAATAATCATAGATGTTACATGATATTCGTATGAAGCAAACATTTCATAAATGCACATTAATTTGAATAAAATAAACTTTATTTATTTATAATTTATTTAAACGTTTACAAATTACAAGCTCTTAGGGCACAATGCCTAACAATCTCCCACTTGCCCTAGAGCAAATGAGACATATCTCGTAATCTTAGACCCTCTAGATGACCATCAAACACTTTAGCCGTTAAGGTCTTTGTAAACGGATCAGCATGGTTGTCCTGTGAAGCTATTTTCATCACCGACACATCTCCTCTATGTACTATCTCTCTAATGAGATGATATTTTCTTTCTATATGCTTTCCACGCTTATGGCTTCTTGGTTCTTTCGAATTAACCACTGCACCACTATTATCACAATAAAGTGTGATTGGCTTATCCATATTTGGAACAACTTCTAAATCTGTCAAGAACTTATGAAGCCAAACTGCTTCTTTAGCTGCTTCACAAGTTGCTACATATTCTGCTTCCATGGTGGAGTCAGCGATACAAGATTGCTTAACACTCCTCCATTATATAGCCCCACCACCTAGGGTGAATACTGACCCAGACGTGGATTTTCGAGAATCCTTATCCGACTGAAAATCAGAATCTGTATATCCTGTTGGAATCAAATTCTCACCAGAATATACTAGCATATAGTTTCTCGTTCTCCGAAGATATTTGAGAATATATTTTACTGCCACCCAATGATCCAATCCTGGGTTAGATTGATAAAGACTGACTACTCTCACTGAATAACATATGTCAGGT
The DNA here is from genome assembly GCA_021234005.1 of Nephelium lappaceum. Taxonomy (NCBI): domain Eukaryota; kingdom Viridiplantae; phylum Streptophyta; class Magnoliopsida; order Sapindales; family Sapindaceae; genus Nephelium; species Nephelium lappaceum. The sequence goes on from CM037998.1 coordinate 25,843,159, forward strand.
CTCGTGCATAGCATAGCATACATGAGACTGCCTACTGCAGAGGAATAGGGAATTCGTCTCATATCCTCAACTTCTTGAGGTGTCTTAGGACATTGTTCCTTCGACAAGTGAACTCCATGCCGAGAAGGTAAATAACCTTTCTTGGAATTCTGTATCGAATAACGTACAAGGATCTTATCAATGTATGATGCTTGAGACAATGCTAACAGTTTGTTCTTACGATCTCGTATGATTTGGATCCCAAGAACATAACTAGCCTCTCCCAAATTTTTCATTTGGAATTGGTTAGCAAGCCAGTTCTTTACATCAGATAATGCTCCTACATCATTCTCAATGAGTAGAATATCATCGACGTAAAGTACGAGGAAAACCAGTTTCTTATCGATGATACACTTGTATACACAAGGTTCATCGATATTTTGCTCAAAACCATAAGACTTGATCGAAGTATCAAATCTAATGTTCTAAGATCGAGAAGCTTGCTTAAGTCCATAAATAGACCTTTGCAACTTGCAAACCTTTTGCTCTTGGCCTTGGATCATGAATCCCTCTGGTTGCACCATATAGATGCTTTCATCAAGATTGCTATTCAATAATGCAGTCTTGACATCTATTTGCCATATCTCGTAATCGAGACATGCAGCTATGGATAGAAGAATACGAATGAACTTAAGCATGGCTACTGGTGAGAAAGTTTCTTCATAGTCAACTCCCTCTTTTTAAGTATAACTTTTTGCCACTAGCCTAGCTTTGAAGGTCTCTACCTTCCCTTCCACTCCTCTCTTCCTCTTGTAGATCCATTTACAATCTATGGGTTTTACCTCATCTGGTTGATCCATAAGTTCCCAGACTGAGTTTGAGTACATGGATTCTATCTCGAGATTCATAGCTTTAAGTCATTCTTCTTTATCAGAATCTTTCATTGCATCATTATATGTCAATAGATCATCTACACTCTCATCAGAGATAACAATCTGTGCCTCTCCGATATTTCTGTAACAAATAGGTGGTCTAATAACCCTTTCACTACGACGAGGTGGTAGATGATTCTGATGAAAGTCTGTCTGACGCTCAGACGTGGTTTTAACTATTGTTGATTAGATACTGGTCGAACCAGGCAATAACTCCTCGAGTACAATCTTACTTCGAGGTTTGTACTCTCTTAAATAGTTCTCTTCAAGAAACGTAGCATTTGTCGATACAAACACTTTGTTTTCTTCAGGACTATAAAAGAGTCCGCCCCTAGTCTCTCCAGGATAACCTACAAATAGGCAAACTTTTAAATGTGGTTCCAGCTTTCCAGTCTTGTTCTTCAGCACATGTGCTGGACAACCCCAAATGCGAAAGTGTCGTAAACTAGCTTTACGACCATTCCATAACTCCAAGGGTGTCTTTGAAACTGACTTAGATGATACAACATTCAAAATATACATTGCAGTTTGCAATGCATATCCCCAAAATGAACTAGGTAATGAGGAGAAACTAAACATAGATCTTATCATGTCCAAAAGGGTCCGATTTCTCATTTCTGTAACACCGTTCTGCCGGGGTGTTCCAAGAGCAGTCAGTTGGGATAGAATCCCATGCTCAATCAAGTAATCCTTGAACTCTGTATCAAGGTACTCTCCTCCACGATCTGATCGTAAAGCTTTCAATGTTTTACCTAATTGATTTTCAACTTCAGTTTTAAACTCTTTGAACTTTTCAAAAGTTTCAAACTTTCGTTGCATTAGGTAAACATACCCATATCTAGAATAATCATCAATGAATGTGATGAAATATTCATAACCACCTCTAGCTTTAACATTCATTGGACCACAAACATCCGAATGTATAAGCTCTAGCGGTTCTTTGGCTCTATAACTTTTTGTCTTAAAAGGTCTCTTAGTCATTTTACCTTCTAAACAGGATTCACAAACAGGTAAAATGCCGATCTTTAACTCACTTAAAGTTCCGCTCTTTACTCGTCTGTCTATTCTATTAAGATTAATATGTCCAAGTCTTAGATGCCAAAGATAGGTATCATTATTAGGAGAAATCTTTTGTCGTTTTGCTTTAGGTTTTTCAACTTTAAACAATTCAGCATTGAGCAGTGAATTACGTGTTAACGATCTTAACATGTGAATGTTGTTTTCTAATATTCCGGAACAAATATTCAAACAATTTCTAGAAATAATAACATTTTTATTACTAAAAGAAATTGAATAATTATGTTCCATTAATCTAGAAACCGAAATCAAATTTCTTCTAAAATTCGGAATATAATAAACATTGTTCAAAACAATAAAACAATTATTTAAAAATTGAAGTCTAACTTCTCCCACTGCTCTAGCTGAAACGACATCCCCAGTGCCAACTCGCATGGTGAACTCTCCCTCACCAAGCAGCCTATAAGAGTCAATCAGTTGCAACGAAGAACAAACATGATTAGTGGCTCTTGAATCAATTATCCAAGTGGATGAATCATCCTCCACTAAACAAGATTCAATGACTAGTAAATCATATTTACCTTTCATCTTCTTCTCTTTGAGCTCATTAATCACCCCACCATGAGTTTCAGCTGTATTAAAATAGGTCATCATGTTCAAGACATGCTCTTGAACTGATGTCCCTTCCTTCATCTTAGCAGTCATAGCAGCACAAACAGCTTCGTGTCGCTGCTGCTCAGAAGGTTGCCCAAACATCCCTTGTAATGACTCCATCATCTGAGATGCTATAGTCATTGCCTCATGTTTCTTAGCAAGCACGTTGGACATTCTTGCTGACAGGTAGCAACGGGCCTTTTCATCAGCCTTAACCCAATTTTGGTAGGTTTCGCGTACATTACGCGTGACATTTTTAGGTGGCACAAGAGGACACTCCTCCATCAGGACAAATTTTAGATCCTCACAGACTAAAATGGCGTTCATATTATTTTTCCATTTAACATAGTTATCCTCATTCAGTTTATCATTGGCAAGTATGGTAATTAAAGGTGACGACATTGCTGAAATAAATAAACAAAATATTTTATTCAAAAATTGCTTCATATGAATATCATAAATTTTAGCATAAAATTAAATATGATGCATGATACATGAATAATGAATCAAAAATACCCTAAAAAAAATTACTATGCCACGATAATCTAACATGCCACAAATAGGTGCCGCCGTAGGGTAGGTCAAATATTTGTATGTTAGACTGAGACATTCTCAATCAAATAATATAACATAAAACTCTTTTTCATATATTATTTGACTACCGTTTTTTGGTCAGGAAAAATAATTAACAATTAATTATTTCCTTTATGAGTGTAACCCATCATTTCGGAGTCCATAGACTTAACTCGAGAATTGCCACCGTAGGGTAGGTCAATCACAAGATACATCTAGAATTCCTATCCGTTAGGAAGTCAACCTTGATCAACCTAAATGGACACCATCCGTAGGGGGACGATAACAAAGCCGTCTCGAGGCGCCATTTAAGTTTTACGGTGTTGAACTAACGATAGATACTGTGGGATATATTGTCATATATCCCTTTCCCACTCACTATTTTAGGATTAGGGTTTTCTATTTTAATATTCCTAGTCATCATCTTAGATTATTAACGGCTAACAAGTATAATCTAAGTTACTAGGAATCAGTATGTTACTAGAATCATCATCCTATTAACACCTAATAAATTATCAGATTTTTAACTCTTAAAAATCTAATTTATTATGAAAGATCTAATCTATATAATCTAAACTCTTTAATTATGAAGATTAGATTTAATGTGAGATTACCCAATTTTAACTCTTAAAATCTAATCCACATTATAACTACTAATTATTTGAAATATATTTATTTTAATCACATTAAAACTAATTATATGTTTCTAATTTGTGAACCTAGGATTTTCAACTAAAATCCTAACAAATTATGAAATTGGTATTTAATGTATTATTATCTCTATTTTAACTAATAAACTATTTAATAGAAAAAATAAATAATAATACATGTATGTATGTCATATTATAATGCAACGAGTAGGCACTTTCTATTCTATATGACATATTTTATGCATGATCATGTTATCAACAAATTATTCGATTATCACATGATAAACAATTAAAATAAATAACATGTGATTGACCGGGTTCTTTGGCTTTAACGACTTAAATCTAATTTTAATTATTATAAAAATTAACCAAGGCATTCCTTGGCCTTCACTTGTAGTCTTCAAGAACTTCATGGTCTTCAAGGTTTTGATGGGCTTTTTAAGACTTATAATTAAATCTAATTTAATTCTCAAGAACCTTCATCCAATGGATTGGGTTACAAGCCCATTTCTTGATTTTAAAGCCATCAAAAATTATCCACAAACAAGTGGATAATTTTCTATAAATTTTACGATTGAAAACGGAAACCTGAAACTTGAGAAAATTTGAAAACGAACTGCGTTTGGGACTGTTTGGAAACAGTCCAGCTGCTGCCATGTGGTAATAGCTTTTTGGCTGCCAAGTGGCAGCAACCACATGCCACCTGGTGCACGTTGGTTGCTGCACTTGGTGTGCATCGCACATGCACACTCTGTGCATGCCATCTGGTTGTGCATCACATGCACACTTTATTTTCTATCAGCTCATCTGTTCTGGTTCAAAACCAGCGCATGCTATCATCCAGCCATTCAAGCCCAGCCGCACATGACCTTCATCAGCACATATCAGTTTTGCATCAGGTCGACATCGTTTGAACTGGTTCACAAACCAGTCAACAACGCACAACAAGCCGGTTCAAAACCAGTCCACGAACGCAGCAACGTGAGCATATAACTGCTACAGTGCGCTGCCGTCTATTCATCACAGCAAACTGGTTCAAAACCAGTTCAGAACGCATCCTGATATCTGCACATAACATCAAACTGACGCACAGCCGAACAGATCACATCAGCGGACCAGCGCACCAGCCATGCGCAAATTTCTGCACTGCTGAACTTGACTGCATGTTAAACTGTCACACAGCCCTTCACACAGCCATTCGCGTTGCTGTCCCAGCCAAAACAGACCTGCACCATCGCTGCGCACTGCAGTCCACCTGCATCAGCGCTGCGCACTGCAGCGCAGCAACCGCACCAGCGCTGCGCACTACAGTCCAGCCGCACCAGCACAGCACACTGTAGCGCAGCAACCACAAGCCATTCAGTCACACCAGACCATGCACCAGTTCTGTTATGCATCACATGCACTGCTGGTACATATTTGTTGCATCCGTTTGCTGTCTAGGATCATTCAATTTATTTGTGCGTGATGCGCATCTTATGCACTCATCTCACTACGTGCAACTTTTGCACCGAAGGCACATGAATATTTTTAAACCGATTCCGTATTCAATCGCAACTTTTTGCCTGAATTTCGTGACAAAACTCAGCTCAGTTGCGCATTATTCTTCACGCTGCAATCTTGAGTAAAATTAAATAAACCTAAATCTATAATTACAATGGAAATTAATGCCACAAACGGCTTACAATTTAATCAAATTAAATTAGCCAAAGAATCATACAATTAACGATCAATCCATGCAAACCCAATTCATCAAACATGAATATATATCAAGCAATAATTTGTGCCTACTCTATGACATACAGAGAATCAATAATCAAAAGGAAATTCAATCATTATTGAATCAATTATTAAACTAGCGAAAACCGGGCTCTGATACCAATTGAAGGGAAAATTTCGATTTTAATTCGAATGCGGAAATGTGAATTTTAAAAATTTTCAAACAAAACATGTCCGATCGATGCTAGTAATAACGATTCAATAATTAAATTAATAAGATCGAATCTTACCTTACATGAAGATTGAATTGATCCCTTTTGATTCGCAGATTCTTCACCACCTAATCTTCCTTGCTATGACTCTTCACAAAAGAAACTGTGTGTGGGCACAATCTTTTTTAAAATCCTTTTGAAGTAAATGGTTACTTGATGATTTTTAATCAATAGAAATTTTTGGTTCAAGTAGCCAAATATTCTCTCTACCACCATTCATCCTACCAATCATAAAAACATCTTTTATATTGGCAAAATAGGGTTCTTCAATTTTAACAAGGAATCCAAAATCCTATTTAAATTGAAATACTTAATTTATATCCAATATGGAATCAAATTCCTTATTGGATTAGAATTCTATTCTTTTAATTTAATATGGAATCTAATTCCTATTAAATTAAAACTCTTTTAATATAATTTAAATGGAATCTTATTCCAATTAAAATTATTATTTCCATTAATTAATTAAATGATTTTTCATTAAATTAAATGATTCTAAATCATAATTAATTTAATGACATCATTTAGAATTGAACCCATGACCTCTACAAATAATTAAATAATTAACCATTAATTAAATAATTATAAATATTTAAATAATCAAATTATTTAAATAATTTATGAACATGTACATAAATTTATATGTACACCAATAATCGGACAATCCAATTATATTCTTCAACTTGTTTCTTTATGTGGTTGTGAGCTAGCAAGGGGACCAAATGGACCTACAATTTGAGCTCCAATAATCTCGGAATTATTAATTAAACTCTTTAATTAATAATTCACTATTATTAACCTTAGAGTTACTCCACTAAAAACTTAAGGTTGCACTCTCAAAATTGTAGATGTTTTACACAATCTAAATTTTCAGTGTTCATCGATTTAATCATTTCATATGATTCAATCCTCCACGAGTAGTTCATAATTAAAGCTAGATTATAAAAAATCCGTTATACCTCTCTAATTATATCTTGTTCCATTAAGTACCATTGATTCTCTAATGAACAATATATCCATAACAACTTATGAATTTATCTTTCCATTTACTCATAAATAGAAAATTGAGCGCTCTCATTGTTCAAGACCCGAATCAACACTTAAGAGAACTACTCATCTACTTCTCGAAAAAGGAGTGGATTCTACTAATGTGTAGAATGTTCCCAGCCACTTATTAAATCACATCTCCAAAGTACGAAGTATATTGACCGTAAATCTATAACAGTCTCACCCATGTAAATCAAAAGATATGACCCAACAAATAGGAGTCCATTAAACACTCAGGATTAAGATCAATCCATATATGATCATCTAATCGATAAATAAGAATTTCTTTGTTTAACGGATATTAATAAGAAACTCATTTTATCGAGGTCCAGTCCTATATAATCTCTATTATATAAGTGCCTCCATTTTCATATCGTCATATGAACAATCCCGGATAAGATCGTCGTATCAAATACGAAATGGACCGCAGCTGTAGATTTACCACAAACAAAGTACCCAGCTTTGTTTGCTTTCTACGGACTCTTTTGATTACTAATCTCAAACTAAATCCTCTTGTATATAACACTTACATACTTAATTTGAGACTACATAAATAATCATGGATGTTACATGATATTCGTATGAAGCAAACATTTCATAAATGCACATTAATTTGAATAAAATAAACTTTATTTATTTATAATTTATTTAAACGTTTACAAATTACAAGCTCTTAGGGCACAATGCCTAACAGCTGGCATGTTTCAACCATGTTGAGTTTAAAGTGTTAGATAATTATTTTTAGGTGTTTTAAATGATATCATAGCTTGTGTTGGTGATGGAATTAATATAAAATTGAGAAGGAATGCATTGGAATGTTGAAGGACTACTTGACGATCAAACTTTGTCAAATTGCACAAGGGTGATGTTTTATGAATTTGACTTGATTTTACGCCCGTATACATGTGTTTAAGCATAGATGGAAAAGTTGAATGGGATCAATGGTGTGAGAAATGGTCAGGCTTTTGGCCAACATAGGGTGAGAATGATTCAAATTTTATTTAATGCATTATTGTGAAGCTAGGCTTCATTTGATGTGTTTACATGCCTAAATATTAAGAAATTCAAACAGGAAGTATATGCGAATAATTGGAATTATTATGAGTTGAACGAAAGTTGTTCTAAACCTCCATGTAACTAAACGGTTGTTTGCATGTTAATGTGTCAATGGTAAAGTATATGTTTGGTTATAGTAATTGTGGCATTGACTAAACTTAGAATGTGAAAATATGTAGGTAACATGGAATTGAGGGAACCCTAAAGCATGCATCATCATGAGTCAATAATCGGTGAGTGTCTTTTAAAATATTTTGCTATGATATATTCAAAATTTATGCCATGATGTGTTGAAAATTGATTTTAAATTAAATGAATCTTATGTGAAAATAGTTTGCATTGATTGTGCAAATTTTTATATGAGATATGGATTAAGTGAATTTGGAAAGATTACATGAAATGTGTTTACGAACCTATGGTATGCCTTCTAGGTATTTCAGACATCTCCGATAAAGGTTGAGTATCCTAAGTGTGCATTGGTAGTGTCGGGGGTGTCTGTCACAAATAGAGGGAGGAAACTCGCAAAAGGGAATATAATATGTGAGTCAGTTTAGTTCAGTATATCACTCATGCACGTACATGGTATATTATTAGCTAGCTTCCACCTGAGCGAGGAAAATTGTTGCTCCGTTGCGAGGCAAAATTCTGTTATGCGAAACTGGATAGATGGGTTGAATGAGGGAAAATTCTGGGATGGCTCGAGCGAGAAAAAATTCCTCTCCATACTGTAACATGCCATTCCAAAAATTATGTATGTAGCATATTCGATGATGTGTATGACCTTATTTTGACATGATAAAGTATATACAATGTATTTTGAATGCATCCGTACCATTTCAGTAGGCTTTTGAACGAACTGAAAATGTTTCCGGAATCCAACCGAAAATCCCGAAAGGATTTTCAAGGACTTCCAAAAAATTAGAAAAGTGTCGAAATGAGTGTTAATAAGCTTAAGAAATACCTTAGAACCTTAAAGGGTACTTTTGAACGAAATTTGGATCAAAACGGAACCAATCCGAATATCCCATAAACCGACCGAGTGAATTTTTGGAGACCCGAAAGAGGGTTTAGGATGACAATTAAGAGTTACCGAGTTCACTAGAAGCATGTAGGAAGTCCAAATATAGGCCCCGGAGAGTTTTCGAAGAATTTCAAAAATGTCACAAAAAAATCGAATTCAGGCGTTCCGGAAGATTCGAACGAAAAGAGATAAAAATGAGTAAACAAGTGGGGCTCGGATGCATGCATGAAGGAAATATGGCATGAGAGTACTATGCATGCAAGACACTTGTCAAAAAGGGAGTGTGCATGGAAGACATGTGTAAATGGATTTTATGCATGGTTGACATGTGTCATGAAGAATGCATGCATGGGTGACACTTGGCAAGGGAAATGATGCATGTTGGACACTTGGCTAGCATGCAAGGATGGCAAACTTGTAGATTTAAGCAACTCTAAGGGCAATTATCAATTAAATGGAAAAATATATATACTAGAATGCATGAAAAATGAAAAAGTGAAGTCAATTGTGTGTGTGAGTGGTGTGTTTTCGGCCAAGAAGAGAAAGAGAGGGTGTTGGATGGCAAAGAGAAGGGAAAAACGTGCAGTAGCTATTCCATGGAGTCTATGGGTGATTTTTGAAGGATTTTAACTCATCCAAGAGGAAAACACAAGCTAGGAACCAAGTCAGGGGCAGCAAGCTGTTCCATCTAATTTCAAGGTGATTTTGGGTCCATTCAAGCTCATTCAAGAAGGGAGAGCAAGCAAACAATAAGACTACATCCATACTAAGTCATTTTAGAGGTTAGTAATGATTTTCTCCTTAACTTTGATGTGAAAATGGATGAGAAATGTGATGTAGGGGCTGTTGTGATTCCGTAAATGTTTGTTTGATATTTTGAGACTAAAATATGATGAAAATGTGATGAAAGTATCCATGCATGAAGGTTGATGAAGGTTTTAATGAAGATTGATGTTGAATGCATGATTGGTCATGGCTAGGAGGAGTTTTTGATGTTCCAAAATAAATTTTAATTTGATAACATGATATTTGAGGATGTACATGCAAGTGAAAAATATGAAAAATGGATGCATGATGAATATATGCATGTCACGGCCAAGGAATAATTTTATCACTCAAATGGAAAATGATGTTGAAATGAAATATGACAATGTGGATTTTAGTGTGATGTGCATTCGGCTATAGGGTGATTAGAATGGTGGATTTTTTTTTTATTTTGAATTATGTGAATGATCTTATGAGGTAGATGGATAATGAAATTAACTTGGAAATGGATGAAAACTAGTGTTGTTGCGACTAGAATAAGACTTTTCGAAGAGTTTCCGTAGTCGTGCGATTATTGTGACTTGATACGTTGGTAGAAATGTGATATATTTAAATTACAAGCGAATTGAAATTGTTTGCGAAATTCCCTAAGACTAGAATTATAACTACGTAGGTAACAAGGACCCGACGGAACTTGCATAAGACAAAAAAAAAAAAAAAGGCTAAAGGAAAAGAGGTGAGTGTTCTTTCAAAGTATTTTATGTGAATGATTTTATAAAACATCTTATGCAATTGTTTTATGGTCAAATGAGTAATTATAAAATGTATAAATTATATGCCATGAAATGCTTTATATGAATTTTTATTCAAATGAAAATGTATGAAAACCTTGTACATGATATTATGAAAAGTTTATGAAATAGAAATTACGAAAATGAAAAGCAGCGAAAAGAAAATGTTTTTATTAGCCTATGGCACGCCTTCTAGGTATCTCAGTGAGTTGTACCTGGTGAAGAGTACCCTAAAGACGTGTGTGGTAGTGTTAGGGATGTCTGTCACTAACCATACTAACAGCGGGAGGTACCCGCGAAAAAGGGGCTGAGTCAGTTAGTCCAGTCAGTGTATCAACCACGCACGTATAGAGGTATATAATGGCTAGCTTCCCGTAGCGATGAGGTTTTCCGTTACGTGGGACCGGACAAATGACCTAAGCGATGAGTAATGCCGCTTGGAGCGATGGGAAATTCCGCTCTGTCATGTACCTAGGGTGCCAAGTGATATATAAGCAATGGTGGTTGATTTATTACATGTAAATAATTTTAATAAATTAAGTACCACCACCCATGATTTATGACATGTATGAAATGTATATGCTGCTTTATTTATTCATTTTTAATATGCATGATTATTCTATTATAAAATGTTATATATATATGCGTATTACAGTTAAGGGGTTTTCAATTTCTCAATCTCTTTTATGTGACATATTTATCTTAAACAATTGCATTATGTTTAATAAACTTTTAGGGAGGTATTTTCCTAAAGTAGTTTAGTTAGAGAACTTAACACTCACTGAGCTTATTAGCTCACTCTTTACTTTATTTCTCCAAAACAAACCTCCCCAGGTGCAGGCGCAGGCGCTACAGCTTTAGAGACCCATACCACAGACTAGTGGGCGCGTCGGGTGCAGCTGCATTGAAATTGTAATATTTTGTGTTTGATCATGAATGTGCATCACTTTTGGGCTTTTGTAAACTTTGGATTGATATTAAATAGAACTTTTGTAATTCATGCATATTCATGAAACGAAACGTTTTAAGTTCTTCTTTCGAAATTGCATAAATTGTTTTGTGGTTGTTTGCGGATTGGAAAAGAAGGCTTGAGGCCTAGAAGTTGAGAAAAATAATTGCTATAGAAGTGTACAGGTTTTACTTGATTTTCTTATAGGTGGGATCACCAGAAATGCAGCTGTTATGCTGCCAAAATTTTTAAAATCCTATTATGTAAAAGTATTCGAAAAGCAAAAAAAAAAAAATTCCACCGAATTCCGCACCATTAGAAAACTTTAAGGATGTTTTTAAAAAAAAAAGAGATTTCAGAAACGTTCACGGCTTGGCTTCGCGGAGACTTTCTAGTCGATTAAGATTTCGTCTGGAAGGCTTCCGTGGAGTGCTGGAAGGGTTGCCTGATAGGTTATAGGTTTGGGACTCGTCAATACCTAGGGTACCATGTGATACGAACTATTAGTGGTTGACTCATTTTACTCAAAATTTTTTGAAAAGCATTATCGCCACCGCTGTTTAAATTTTTCAACAGAAAATTGAAATCATACAGCATATTGTTTTATAATTCAGTTTTACAATGCATGAATTTTGTTTATGATAACTGTTTATCCATGCACTAAATTAAGATATGGTTTTCAGAAAAAACAATTTTTGTATCATAGCCATTTAATGTTTATAAAATATTTCAAAAGATTTTTAGGAAGATCTATTTTATAAAGTTAAGTTTGTCAGGAAACTCTATGACACTCACTGGGCTCGTATAGCTCATACATTATTTTATGTTTTATAAATAAAAACCTCCTCAGGGGCAGGTACAGGGATGGGTGTTTCAATAGCAGGAACTCCAACTCAGAACTGGACAAATCGAGTTGCGTATACTATTGTGATTACATTAATTTATGGTGGATGCTCTTGAAATTTTGTCTTTTAACAATTGTATAAGTTTTCTTATGGTTTCAGAAAATGTGTAAAATACTATATGTTTTCTTACCTTGAATATTCTTGAGAATTTGTATCTCAATGATTATATAAAATTTTCCTATAATTTTGAAAAATGTATAAATACATGTATGCATGACGTGTAAATATATTTCAATTTATCTTTCAAATTAAGGGCATGTTTGTGGTTGCTTGTGGATTGAGAAAATGAGGGCCGAAGGCCTAGAAATTTAAGGAAATTGTTTATTTTAAAAGTGTATAAATTTTCTGTAAAATTTTGCAAGGCGGCATTTTCAGAAAAATAGCCGTTATACTGCCCAAATTTTTATAACTCTATATTGTAAATGTGTAAAAAAAAAAAAAAAAAAAATCCATCGATTTCGGTTAGAAAAGAGAATTCTAAAAAGGTTTTTGAAAAAGAAAAAACAGCTTAGCGTCACGGGAACCTTTTAGCCAGATTATATATCAACTAGAGAGTTACCGTGAGATTGTCGGTGGGCTATCGAGTGTACAAAAATAGTATGTAAGGACTAGGGCCTGTTAGGTAGCATCCTTCTTTATATGGTTGGACTAGATTTGACAAGTAATGAATTAAAATGTGACATCCTATGAAAGATTGGGTATCTTCCAAAAATTCATGCTTTGAATTTCTCACACAATTTTTTATTTTTTTTATTTTTTGTCAGGATTTAAACTGAAGAGCTTCCAAAATCTCAAGAACATAAAAAGTCTAGACCTTCCAACAAGAAGTTAAGTGGCTAAGTTCCCTCTCAGTTAACTGAGCTTTACAACATAAAAAGCCTAGACCTTCCAACAAGAATTTTGTTTATGATAACAGTTTGTAATTTTGATGAGAACAATTATGGAGGTAATCCTAGTCTTTGTGGTTCACAAATCAAGAGGTATTGTTGTAGTGAGCCAACAACACCATCCAATGTTGGAGAAGAAGATGATGACCATGCCATTGATATGTTGTCATTCTATTGGAGATTTTTTGCATCTTATGTCACAACGATTCTTGGGTTAGTGTTGATTCTCTACTTGAACTCATTTTGCAATAGGCAGTGGATTTGTTTAATCAATGAATATATCATTTCATGTTATTATTGGATTTTGAAAAGGTATATTAAAGATATTCAAAATGTATTTTAATATTTTTCCTAAAGTGTTGGTTACATTAATTTAAATTTTTGGATATATATAATTTCTTAACCACAAACTCACTATATATATTTCAATACACTCAAATTACATTTTTAAAAATGGCTTGTAATTAAACATATTCAAAAGAAATAAAAATTGGAGGGCATTCTAGTCATTTTATTAAACATGAACAATGTTAAGATATATAATTCAACAAAATGGTAATGGAATTGGCCAAGCCCATAAGGGCCCAAACAAAAAAGCAAGAGAAGTTTAGTGTTTTGACAAATGCATTTTGACAAACATAGAAAAATTTTTCAATGGGCCATTGAGCAGATTCATCAATAAAGTTGTATAAGTAGGATAATGTATTGGGAGGAGATGATGATGGAGAACTGAAAGTTAGAACACATGTTAGTTCTGATGCTAATGCTTATAAGTTAGGTAATGCATATGCTTGAAGAATGGGGTTTAGTATTCGTAAAGGGCACATTCGAAGAGATGCATCAAATAATATTAAACAAAGGGAATTTTTGTGTTCAAAAGAAGGATTCTAACAAGATGTAGACTTGTATGAGCAAAGAGGTTAAATAGATTAGATACAAGAACAGTGTGTAAGGCTTTAATTCAGTTCACTTTAAATAATGGAATATGGACTATCGCTCACATCAACTCTAATTATAACAATGAATTGACTAAACTTGAAGAAATACAATTTTTAGATTCGATCGAAAAATCTCTAATGTTAATAGGGGTATGATGAAATTTATCACTGATGCTAGTATAGAAGCAACAAAATTATATTTTTATTTAGCTAACCAAATGGTGTAATACACCCTTTCGATTCTTGTACTGTACATATATTGTATAAAGTATGCCCTTTATTATCATGTCATAAAGTGCTTAGAAAGTGTTAATTTAGTTATAATAGAACTTTGGATAGATTGGAAATGTATCCAAATCCAATCGGAATTTTCGGAAGAATTTTTAGAGATTTAGAAAATTCAAGAAAATGGGGTCCAAATGAGTATTAAAATGCCTAAAGATATGTTTTAGAAACCCAAACAACACTTTCGAAGGAAATTTAGACCATTTCGGTAACATTCCGTAATTTTCAAAATCGAACCGAAAACTTTTTGGGTAACCAAAAAATGTATGGAACAATTCCAGATGATCATCATGGCTTCGTGAAGTGAATATAAGCTTCGGAAGTCCAAGGAGGGATTCCAAAAAGGTTTCGAAAAAATCAAGGGTATTTTAGGTAGTTTGAATTATAAGAAATATGAAGTTGTGAAATCAAAGGTGATATTCAAGTGTGAATGAAGCATGTATGAGACAAGTGGAGCAATGAGGAAATAAGAAGTGTGAATGAAGCATGCATGAGACAAGTGGAGCAATGAGCTTAAACCTAAATAAAAAGAAAAGAAAAGAAAAGTGTTTAGTTGGACTTGAATGAGATTAGTTAGAATTGAACTTGTCTTTATATTTCAACCAATCAAAAGTCTCCAAACCAAACTAATGGCAATCTTGAAGATTTAAACTTAGTTTGGGGACAATTGTTGAAGCAAATAAAGGTTATATAAAGTTGACATGAGATTGAGATTAAGTTGAGAACAAAAAGCAATTTATATGGGTTGGAAGAGCATTCATGAGTTTGAGAGAAACCAGTGGGCAACAGCTGAGATTGGTGAGTTTGAGATCATTTTTGAGTAGTTTTCAAATCTTACAAAAGATGTATGCAAGCCCAAGAGTGAAATCTATCAATATCAAGTTGATTTCAAGTGGTAAGAATCATGTATTGCATGACTAGTATGTTTAAACTTTTGTATTATTGATTCCCAATGAATGGATGATGATTTTAGTCTATGGATTTAAAGATTTAGGACTTCAAAGAGGTAGCTAAGCAAGACTAGAGACCAAAGAGCAAGAGGTAAGCTTACTAGTGAAAATGAATTTTTGATTGAAACTTAATTTGATCTTGTTTAGGATATTAGTTGCCTTGCCATGAGTTGTGATGTGTTTTTTATGTGAATTTAAGTTCAAAACATGAAGAAATGTGGGTGTTGTGTGGGATGAGTATGGTGCACGGCTAAGGAAGGGTTGTGTAATTCAAGTTGTGTTTGATGTGTTTGAGTGAAATTCATCCATGAAATGAGCAAGAATACCAAGTGGAAATGTTGAAATGAAAACCAAAAACATAATAGCTTATATTACCATATATTCGGCCATGAGAAGTATAATGTGATGGATGATTGTTTTGATTGTTTTGGCATGATTTGTGGGCTGTTTTAATGACGATTATGACATGAAATTGAAAAGAAATGGGTTGGATAATAAAGGATGTAGTTTACGGCCAAAGTTAGTATTGATGTTTAAGTGTATTGCTTCATGAGTTTAACTTGAATTTGTATCATAATATATGCATTTGAATGTGATTATGATGAGAAAAATTGAGTTAGATGGATGGTGTAAAAGATGGTGTGCATTTGGCCTAAGGGAGTTGAAATGGTTCCAAGAATTGACTTAATGCATAGATGAGAAAAATTGAGTTTAATAGAAATGTTTTGTATGTGTTAAAGTGTTGAAATGTGATGTTAAAATTAGAAGCAAAATGTGGGTTAATAAGCTGTCATGTTTTGGTATTAGTGTGTTTGTTATGGTGGAAAATTGTTTTTGGATGATTTGAATGATTTTAAAAACTATGTGGATAATAGGAGTAAATTGAAGTTGAATGGAAGACTATTAGATTGTTAAATGGCTGAATATACATTAATGTGCCAATGAGAGTAAATAAAAATGGTTAATTTTAGTTACGATGCTTTCTAAAACTAAAAGACGAAAATATGTAGGTGATGGGGGAACAAAGGAAAGTCTAAATTGCGCGCTATAGTGAGGCGAGTTAAAGAAATAGGTGAGTGTCCCTTCCGAAACAATTTGGAATCATTATATTTCCATCTATTTTAAATTTTATGTTTATGTTTAAAATTATTCATTAAAATGTTTGGAAATAATTTTTCCTAAAGTAAATAAAGTTATTGGAACCTCCTAAATGATTTATTAAAGCTTTAAAGAAACGCGAAATGTGAAATATGAAAAGTATTTGAAATAGAAATGTTTTAGAAACCTATGGTACGTCTCATAGGTATTCCAGATCATGATAAATTTAAAGATAGATCAGGGTACAATATCTGCTACCCGAATCCTTGAGGGTTAAGGCCTAAAAGATGGGATAGTTGGGCTGTTGAATCCGAATCCATGAGGGTCGAGGCCAAGACCCAAGAGTGGGGACGGACCAACCCGTTACATAAAAAGATTGTCCCGTCCAAAAATTTACAGAGATTTCCTATCAGAGTACCCAAATTCGTGCATGGGAGTGTTAAGGGAGTCTGTCACTAATAAGGGGAGGGACTGAGTCAGTTACTCCGATTAGTATGTCGTCCATGCACAAATTAAGGTATATTATAGCTAGTGCCCTACTGGACAGGAGCCCGAAGCGAAGATAATTTCCGTGGAGGCCTGAATGATGATACATTCCGCTTGTACCTAGGGTACCATATGACACAGATTAATAGTGGTTGGCTTATTTTTGTATAGAGATTT
The DNA here is from genome assembly GCA_021234005.1 of Nephelium lappaceum. Lineage (NCBI taxonomy): Eukaryota > Viridiplantae > Streptophyta > Magnoliopsida > Sapindales > Sapindaceae > Nephelium > Nephelium lappaceum. The sequence goes on from CM037998.1 coordinate 25,860,310, forward strand.
TCCTAAAGTTTTATTGCTGCCACTTTTTGTGTTTTACAGCAAAGAATTTAAAATCATTTCAAAATGGTTTTCTGAAATCAAACTTATAAAGTTTGATTTATATTTATAATGAAAATGTATTAAAGCATTTAAACTTAAAAGATTGAATTTCAAGAAAATCGATTGCATTTTTCATAGCATGGAAATGTTTATAAATATATTTAAAGAACTTTAGGGAAGTTTATTTTATAGAAAGTAATCATAATAGAGTTTTATAACACTCACTGAGCTCGTTTAGCTCACCCGTATTTTATATTTTTATAAACAAAACCTCCCTAGGGACAGGTATAGGGGCTAGTGCATTCGTAGTAGGGACTCCAATACAAGATTAGATGAGTCGAGTTGTGTGTGTTGTATATTCATGTATAAATGCTATAGATATTTTTTTTTGAAAAAAAAAAGAAAGAATTGAATGCTTGTAAATTTCATATATTTATTTGTATATATTTTGAAAAATGTATAAATGTACATATATGCATAACATATAATTGATTTTTAAATTGCCTTTGAATTTGAATGTATATTCGGGGTTGCTTGTAGCTTTAAGATGAAAATGGCCTAAGATCCAGAAGTTGAGAAAATGTTTATTTTTAGAACTGTGCAAATTTTTTGTGATTTGTTAACAGGATGACATGTTTAGAAAAATAGACGTTATGCTGCTCAAATTTTTATTAAATTTATTTTATAAATGTATTGGAAAAAAAAAAAAGGTTTCCACTCATTTCCGTTTCAAAAAAAAAAAAAAAGAATGATAAATATTCATAGCAAAGTAAAACGGCTTAGGTTCACAGGAACCTTTCAGCCAAGTTAGTTATCCACTGGAGGGTTACTGTGAGGTTACCGGAGGGCTACCGATGATATGGAAATAGAGATATAGAAACGGGGCTCATCAAGTGGGTGGTGCTCAAAATGTTGGGTTCACAATGAAAGGTGCAACAAATTACTTGCAACAGTAGAAGAATGAAATGATGGAAGCGGGAGATGCTCAAAACTTGCTTAATTATTTCAAGTGTAAGCAAGTTGAGGATCCTAATTTTTTTTACTCTATTCAAGTTTATCAATATAATCGAATGACAAACTTCTTTTGGGGAGATAGTATATCAAAATTAGAAAATGATTGTTTTGGAGATGTGGCATGTTTTTTATTGTTTTGGAGATGCGGCATGTTTCGACACTACATTTCAAACAAATAAATATAATCTAATATGTGCTCCACTAGTAGGGGTTACTCATCATTGGAAGAACATGTATTATTTAATTGTGCTTTTTTGTTGGATGAGAGCACCAAGTCCTTTGTTTGGTTGTTTCAATCATTTTTGGAGTCAAGGGGAAAAAGCAACCAAAAATCGTCTTCATTGATGAAGATAAAACAATGGAAAATGCCATTAAGAAGGTTTTTTCGGAGACACATCATTAACTATGCACTTGGCACATTGCCAAGAATGCAACACAACATCTTTCAAAGCTTTATGGTAACCCTAAGTTCAAAAATAGTTTAACAAATGTTTTCATGGGTGTCACAATGAAATAGAATTTCAAGTCTTACGGGATAAGATGATTAACCAATTTAATCTTCATAATCATTCATGGCTTAGGAAGTTATATGAACTTCGACATAAATGGTGTGTAGTTTTTAATTTGGATGTTTTTTCAGCAAATATGAAGTCCATCCAATGAAGTGAGAGTACAAATAATGTGTTCCATCCTTTATTAACAAGTTGTACTGGGTAATAGAAGACAAATATTCTCGATTTTATTATCCCTTAGAAGTAGGTTGGTCGGACCTTAAAGGAATTTTTTCATACAACTTTCACTCTTTGGTTGAACCAGCAAGTTTGGCCTATATTTTTATATCAAAAATTAATTATAGAATTTGTAACAAAGAATAGAGGGGAATTCTATGAGGGTAGCATCCTTTGGTATATGGTTGGACTAGATTTGACAAACAATGAATTAATGTGTGACATCCCATGAAAGATTGGGCATTTTTTAAAAATTCATACTTTGAATTTGTCACACAATTTCTTATCAGAATCCATATCGAAAAGCTTCCAAAATATCTTTACATAGAGGCTATATCCTTCCAACAAGAAGCTAAATGGCCAAATTTCCTCTCAGTTGACTAAGCTTTACAACTTAAGCCATTTTTAATGTGTCATTCAACCATTTGTCTAGTTTGGTCCATTATAAAGAACAATTTACAACTTTTGATTAGAGCTATTATAAAGGTAATCCTAGTCTTTATGGTTCACAAATCAAGAGAAGTTGCAGTAGTGAACCAACACCACCACCAGCAACACCATTCACTATTGGAAAAGAAGATGACGACCATGCCATTGATATGTTATCATTCTACTGGAGCCTTTTTGCATCTTATGTCACAACGATTCTGGGGTTAGTGTTGATTCTTTACTTGAACTCATATTGGCGTAGATAATGGTTTTGTTTTATCGATGAATGTATCATTTCATGTTATTATTGTTGAATTTTGAGAAAATATATTAAAGATAATTGAAAAGTATTTTTCCTACCGTGTTAGTTATATTAATTTAAAATTTTGAATATATATATGTAAATATATTTTCTAACCACAAACACACTCTATATACATTTCAATTCACTCAAATCATATTTTTAAAAATGACTTATAATTAAACATATTCAAAAGAAATAAAAATTAGAGGATATTTTGGTCATTTTATAAAATATGAACAGTGTTAGGAGAGACAGATAATCCGACAAACTGGTAATGGATTGGGCTGAGCCCATGGCGGCCCAAACAAAAAAGCATGAGCAGTTTAGTCTTTTGACAATTGCATTCTGACAAACATATTCGAAAGAAGTAAAAATTAAAGGGCATTCTCATCATTTTATAGAAAATAACAATGTCAGGACATATAATCCAACGAAATGGTAATGGATTGGGCCGAGCCCACGGTGGCCCAAACAAAAAAGAAGAGCAAATGCAGTTTAGTCTTTCGACAAATGCAGGGGCATTCTGGGTATTTCACATCAGTATGGGGCCCAAACAAAAAGCAGAGAGCATATGCAGTTTAGTCTCTCGACAAATGCAGGGCCATTCTGGGCATTTCAGATCAACATCTTCTTCTTCATTGACTACTGTTGAATAAAACACAGACTGTGAAAGAGAGAGAGCAGAGAGAGAGAGAGAGAGAGAGAGATGGCAAATCAAGGAGCGAAGAAGCGAAAGGAAGAGAACGCTCGCCACATGCAGAAGCTCCGTCGCCTCATCATCGCCTGCAACGTATTTCCTCTTCCTCTTCTTCTTTCTCTTCATTTCTCTGGTTTTTACATGATCATCTGGAAATTTCTAGATTCTTTATTTGGACGGCTGTGATTTCCTATGGTTCCGTTAATTTTCTTTTCTTTTGTTTATTACAGTGTTTTTTGCCTGCTCCTTACATTTTAGGTTTGATCGGAAGTGCTATTTCAGGAAGCTCTTTTTGTAGAAGTGCTTTTGGAGAAAGCGCTTTTGGTAAAAGCCTCCTAAAAAAGCACTTCTGATCAAACCTACAACTATTTAGGTTTGATCGGAAGCGCTTTTTCAGGAAGCGCTTTTGGAGAAAAGTGCTTTTGGAGAAAGCGCTCTTGAGCGGCGGTTTCTGCAAAATCACTATTTGATGAAGCTTTTAAAATGTGTGCCACTGCGTTTTTTTTTTTCCATTTATTCTGATTTAATGATTTGTCTGCTCTCTTGTTTGTAGTATTGTCTGGTTGTTGTTTTGTTTGATTGGAAGTGCTTTTGGAGAAAGTGCTTTTTAGTTATGTCTTCTGGTTGGATCATTTGTGTTGCTTCTGCTTTGAATTACAGTATATTTGCATGTTCTTTCCTTTTTAGTTGCGATTGGAAGTGCTTTTGCAGAAAACGCTTTTGCCGAAAGTTGTTTTGAGTGATACTGATACCACTTCATTGGATGATTTTTGGTATATCTTGTGTACACTATTTTATATTCCTTTTAGGTGCAATTGGAACTGGAAGTGCTTTTGCAGAAAGTGCTTTTGAGTGATGCAATCTGGCTGAATGATTTGTGATTCATCTGCTTAACAATGTTTGCATGTTAGTTCCTTTGAGATTTGATTCTGAATGCTTTTGCAAGAAGTACTTCTGTGGAAAGCGCTTTTAAGTAGCTTTTCTTGCATGTACACTGTTTTAAAATTAGCTTTCTCAATGATCACGACTTAATTGTGTGTGTAATTGGAAATTTTTAATGTAGTTTCTTGGACAGCTCTGACTTCATATTTTTGATGATTTGGTTCGTTCTTGTTTGAAGCATATTTGACTGGTTGTTAACTTTTAGTTGTGATTAGAAGCACGTTTGAGTGATACTATCTGATTATATGGGTAATGTTCCTTCTGGTTTACAGTATTGTCATGTTTGTTCCTTTTAGATGTGATTGGGAGTGTTTTTGTCAAAAGGGCTTTTGAGAAGTGATTTCTGTAAAATCACTTTTTGATGTAGCTCTTCAAGTGTTGTTTTTATGGTTTAGAAAATGCTTATGAGAATCTATCAATTAATAGTTTGTTTTCAACCAGACACTAGAAACTAGAAGAAAAGTTGCTTTTAACAATTCCTAAGCACTCTCTGAAAGTGGGATGGCAAGTGCTTTTGTTGAAAGCACGGACAAGTAGTGTTTCTGCATAGGTGCTATCTGATGAAACTTTTGTACTTTTGTTTCTTGGATACGGAAAACGCTTGTGATAATTTTTGCCATAAAGGAATTTGATTCGAATGTATTTTCAACCAAACACAGTAACGTTAGAAACTAGAAGCGAAATTGCTTTTGACATCCCTGAAGAACATGATTAACTTTTGAAGTGGCGTCCTTTGTTGTTATTATGAACGGAAAATTTACTAATTTGATATCGTTTATCATGTTTGTTTAGGTTATATATGTTGTTGTGAGAATGCTGATCTTTCACTCCTCATTCACATGGAAACACTGGATTGGTCTAGTTTTGACATCTGTGGCTTATGCGATCCCGTATCAACAGCTTGCTGGCATGGCAAAGCCTGCTTATGCTGATGATGGGGAGCTTCTTGATGGTGGATTTGACATGAGCACAGGTGGCATTTGTGGGTATGTCTGTCTTTTCCGTGTCCGCTCTGTTTGGTATTTTTCAGTTTCAATTCATGGTCTTGTGATAATTTTAGTAAAAGTGTGTGGAACACACACTTAAAACAGCTACTTTACTTAATTGTTTAAATGAATCTATGAGATTTCGTAGTAGTGTTGGATCTCATTATTAATTGAAATGTGAATATAGCACTAGGAATATGAATTCCTGTCTTAAACACTATGATGCTCAGGCCCTATATGCAATTCTGATCTGCATGAAGTATTTAGACAAACATGAAAAAAGATGATAGCATATGTAATATCATTGTTTTAAAAGGCGAAAGGCGGAACGAGGCGGTAGAGCCTTGGCAAGGCGAGGCGGTAGCCTCAAGGCGAGTCGAGGCGGTAGCCTTAACTCCAAAAGAAAAAAATTTGAAAAAAAAAAAAAACCTATTATATAAAACATTCATAACAATTCGGACTGCAGTGAGCTGCAGATGGAGAGGCTGGAATTCGGACTGCAGTGAGCTGCAGATGGAGAAGACGAGATGTAGAAGCCGGATTTCAGAGACTTGAGTGATGGAGAGTGTTTGAGAGACAAGTCAATAGCCGAAACAAGTTGAAAAACCCACATGAGAGAGCTGCAAGCAGTGTACGAACCAAAATCCATTGTTTAACAATTTAAAAGATGAAACAAGATGACAAACTTACATGAGAGGCTGGAATTCGACTGCTGTGAGCTGCAGATGGAGAAGACGAGATGTAGAAGCCGGATTTCAGAGACTTGAGTGATGGAGAGTGTTTGAGAGACTTGAGTGATGGAGGATTTGAGAGATTTTAAGAGAAATGGAGAGAAAAATGGTGTAGACAGTGTAAAAGAGGTGGCTGTCGGCAGAATGAGAGAGTTTTACACTATCATTAGGTTTTTCCAACAAAAAATGAAGTTGAAATTCCGTTTTTACCCTTTGAAAGAAAATTGGCGCCTTTGTACTGCCTCGCCTTGGAGGCGGCTTGAGGCGGTCGCCTCAGCCTCCAAGGGCGGGGTTTTTCCAGTGACCCACCCCATATGGGCGCCTTGAGGCGCCTGAACGACCAAGGCGGCGAGGCGGCGCCTCGCCTCGCCTTTTAATTCCATGTGTAATATTAATGCTAGCTGTTAATGGGTGACTTCTGAACAAGGCCTCACCAAGGCTAACTGGTAAAATCGAGGTAACTTGATTATACATTAGAAAGGGAAAGAACAGGGGAGATACTGGTAGTATAGGTTTATGTACCATGAGATGGAACTTACTAGGAAAGCAACTTGATACTTGTAAACACTTATAATTGGGAAAAAACAGCAAATGAAGTTGTTAATCTAAATTTGGAAAAAACTGTTATACGGTAGTGTTAAGTGTCAACTAATTATCTGCTGATCAACTTATTGTCTACTCTGTCTCATATAACAGCTTTTTTGAAATGGTACATCTGGCATGCTTTGCAATTTAAATTGGGTATATATTTGGTGACTTTATAGATGAATGTAGGACCTTTCATCAAATAAGCTGTAGGGCACATTTTTCACATTAGCTATGCATATAATATTCCTCATTTTGTATTGCTAAAAGTAAGTCCCATGTTTTAACTTTTAATATTCTGTTTCGTGTCTAGTCTTTATCTACACTTTAAACTGCTCTAGGAATTGTAGATATGGATTACTACTTACACAATTTTTATTTTTATTTTTTTGTGTTTAATGAACATATGCTTACGGTTGGTCATTCCTTGCAGCTATTTACATGATGTAATCTACATTACCAGCTTTGTTCAAGTTATGTCCATCCTTTCCGACAAATTCTGGTATACATATCTTGTGGTAAGTTTTATTCCTTGATTTTCTCTTTAAAATCCAGTTATGCCTAAAATAGCACCATGCCCGTCATATGCTTCCGGAATGGGGGGTGGTTCCTTATGGTTTGGTGAGGCAGATCACCTTATATATATACATAAGAGAGATTAGGTCTGTTTTAAATTTTTTTGATGAAGAGTTAAAAGCCCACAAAAGAGTTTATATTTAGCTTGATTGAGACCAAAACCAATTAAAAAGGAAATTAGATTGATGGAGTAGCAGCACAAATACTAGGTGGTACAGTTAGTCTCTTCATTCTACATGGTATCATTTGATGGTCAGTTCATGGTTTTTAGCTAATGAGTTCTCTTTTTCTTTTTCGTTTCTTTTGTATTTATATTTTCTGATGCCATGGTTCTATTGTTAATGATTGGGAAATTAGGCTTGGGTGGCTGTTATCTGTCAACAACTGTTTTATTGAGTTTTCTAGGGGCTGTTAAGATTTGGGTTTCATTTAAGAATAATGCATTTCGTAGAAGTTAGTGAACAGATGACCTAATGTTAATACTTGTTGTAAAATACACTCAACATGTGAAAAGAGGGATTTTTATAGAACAGAATAAAACAAAACAAAACAAAACCCTCTTTTGCTTTGAAGCATACACACTACCTCATTCATTTATAGTTAAAAACATATTTCTAGATTGTTGATCTGTGCTCTTTACAGCTAAGTAACCCATCTAGATTGATGGAAGCTGTAGGATTGTGATCAGAATTCGTTCATCTCACTATGTTTATTTAATTCTCAATTACTAAGTTGATAAATACATTTAGAACTTGTATGATGTAAAATGGTCTATTAATGTTAAATTTTGTTTTTCCTACTTAATTAAACTATCATCTAAATTTATCATATGATGAATGATCATAATTGAAATGTATTTTTTACAAGATGACATACAAATCATTGACTTATCTTATAGATTCATTTTCTGTTTGATAATGTCTATCAGGATTAGCATTCATTAAATTCTAAACTATGTAGAGATGCCCTAACAACATTGAGAATTCCAAAGACAATTGGAAATCTGATAGTCAAACAACGTTGGGACTTTACAATGCTTTTGTTAGCATCTCAAGCATCAACTTTGTTGAGAGTTCATTACATAGTTGGGAAATTTGAGTGACATTTAAAATCAGCGTCTTGAATCCCAGCTCAGATTAAATCTGAATACAGGAAATGAACCCTAAAACTATGTGTACTATCTCTTATAAGGATGTATATTGGGAAATCAATTAACTAGGCAAGCAAAACTTAATGTGAATTAACCAATTTACATGTCTAGGTTATAAAAATGAAATTAAATTTGAAGTGCTTGAGCCCAAGAGCTCCAAGGTTCAATCTTACTATTATTATTATTATTATTATTTTTAGGTTTATAGCAAAGCCTATATGTAGGCATTAGTCACCTATATGTAGGAATTAGTCACCTATATGTAATATTTAATTATTATTAGGCTCATTGCAATGCCTTTATGTCGAAACTAGTAGCCTATATGTTGAAACCACATTAAATTAAGTGTTGGAAGCCAACACTTGGTTTGATGTGTAAAGACTGAAAACATGTCTTAATTTTTCAATGTGGGATAGTTATTATGTATTTCATTTAAACTTCCAATGATACCTCACGTTTGAATTGAAGTTCATGATCCCAACCATGAACTCAAATTAGTAAATGAATGTAGATGCACAAGAGAGGAAGCAAGAGTGTTAGGCATTGGGACAAAGTGTGTCTTTTGAACTTGAACTTACCGTACAGAATTCATATTGGATTTACTTGGTGACATAAGAGATATAATTGATGTTGAACTAATCACAATTGTGGTAAACCAAGACAATGTCTCACACATAACACAACATAATATACTTTAGTTAAGCATTTTTTTTTTTTTTGGTTTTCATCCCGAACGGACCTTGGGTTTCATGATAGCTTAGAGAATTTAACCTTTTTCCATTCTCATAATTGTAACCCCCATTTGGTGTCGTATAACTATCATATATTTGACATTAACTAAAGCTTTCTTGCTTAAACTTGTATTTATGTCAAGATGTCTATGTCATTAAATGCAAATCATGTCCTATACATTGAAAGAACACACACCAACCAATGTTCTTCTGTTTGATTCTTATCCAACCAGTTTGCCTAAATACATAACAACAATTCCGGACCTGGTTTTATGAAGTGTTAGTTTCCAACACTTGGTTTAATGTGATTCTATGTTTGGGCTTTGCTAGGGGCCAAATAATAATAATAATATACTTTAATATCTAAAATTGGGCCTTAGAGCTTTAGGGCCCGGCTCTTTTGATTTAATTTCAATTTTATTTTTTTATTATTCATAATTAAATAATTTAAATTTATCTTGCATAGCTACAACTGTTCAGACAATTGTGTCCTTTTAAAAGGGCATGTCAGAATCTATTTAAGGAGAAGGAGAAGTGCCTACCCATTGTAAATTAAATTTAATTTTGCACATCCATACATATTTTGTTTTACAGAGGAAAATATACTAGATCGCAAGATTCTGAGTCCTAATGCTAAAACTTGGAATATAGATAGTTGAGTCCTAGAAGACAATCATCCCGTAGAACTTAAAGCACAGAGGTGGGGTGATTTTCGATCAATCTTAAGTTTCTATCTTTTAGTTCAAGCCAGTTTATTTAATGTTTATTTTGATTTTCTATTCAATACATTGTTGTAAAATTAATACTGTTTAATTTCATATATCAGTGCTGTTCTTATACTGATTGTTGTGTTTCTAACAGATCACTCAGTTGTGTCTTACCACTTTTTATATGATGGCTTTGATCTTTTAACTTGTGTCCGACTTTTTTACTTTTCTATAGAAGATGTATAATAGTCAGTTTCCAATAACTACTTTAGTGGTTTCTAAGAGTTATGTTGTAACGTTTTGTGCATTGTTTGCCTAAAGCACTACAGCATGAAATATTTTGGCTTGGGTAGTTTAGTAGATTAAGATTGGTTTTTGCTCAATATTAGAAGGTTGATTGTGTCCATCTTATGGTTGGCACATTTGACTCTCTCTGCTCTACTAGACTTTGAAGTTCTCCACTAGCCATTGCAAAATGTAAAACCCTTTACTAACTTTTCTAGGGTCTTCTTCTTGTAACGGAGCTAAAAATGCGTGATGTTGGATCTTCTCAGAATGGAAGAGAACAGAAGTACTCGTGTCATGAAATTGTTTGCCATCATTACATCGTGGAATATGCCTAGAAGTTGATTGGTAAAACACTTTTATTTGTGTTCAATACTTGGATTTGAGTCGCTCCAAGTACTACTGGCTGAGGTAGAGAAAGTTTTAGCATATGAGATAACTCATCTCGAATCTGTAGAACACTGTGATAATGTGAATAAAAGATATGGATAAGTTTGAATAGCAAGCATCTTATACATAGTAATTGTTTGCCTGTATGCAATTTGTGAGTTTACTCTAGTTGCATTTTGAAACATTTTTAAATTCCTTCTTCAGCTGTGACAAAATAAGATAAGCATCAAGATGTTACTAAACTTCTCTTCCTTGATTATAGATACCGGCATTTGGTGCATACCAATCCTTTGGTTTCATTAAAGGATTTTTATTGCAAGGTTCAGAGGTATCCACTACTGCTACACTCTTCCAACTTACAACGTTTGGAAAATTTAAGTTTATACCTAATAAATTTTGTTTGGCTCTCGATTGTGTAAAATAGGGAGACAAGGAAGACGAAAAGACTCGAAGGAAGAGGGAAAAGATGGAGAAGAAGGCTTCAAGAGGCAAGTTTGTCAAGACAAGAATTAGGTAGTCAAAAATCCATTGACGTGAGCTCCCTTCAAAATGACCAAGACTATTCTTAATGTTATAATAGACTACCATGAATAGAGAAGTTATACATTCTTAATAAGTTGGCATTTAATTTATTAGCCAAGTAATAGAAAAAGAAATTTTGTTGTAATTGTTCTTTTATCTTTTATTTTCTTTTCACTGGATTGTGGTTTGTGGTTTTAAAGTTGTTCTTGAAGTAGAAAGTAGAAACAACCTCTAGTATGTATCCAGCTGATGTGTTTGACAACTTTATTGGTTGGATAAGGTTATCTATTAATAATAACTCTTGGATATTATTCAATAATTATTCTTACAACCAATCCAAATGTTGTTATTGATGGATAATCTTATTCAATAAGTAAGGTAGTCAAATCTGTAGATCATTTATCAAGATTCACAAATTCTTCACAAACAAAAATTGGAAAGGAAACAAAGAAAAAGGAGAGACCCAATTAATTGTCTGTTTCTTATTTCTTTTAGTTATTTCTTTCACATGCTAGTCAAAATTTAAGTTCTTAAAATGGAAGCAATAATAAAATTCTCTTTTTCATTAATATGTAAGTAGTTATTTTTTATTTTTGAAAAATGCCTCCAATTATTAATTTGACAAAATAGACCCTATATTTGAAACAATAGACTATTTCTGATATTGAGGGAAAAAAATGCAGACTAAAAATTTGCATTAAAGAAAATGTGTTTATCAAATCCTATTTTTAATAAGAAATCCTAGATGTGTCCAGACTATTCAAAACCCTAAAACTAATATGTATATATTGATATATATATATATATATATATATATCACTTCCTTTTCTTTTAATAAGAAAAACAAAAGAGTGGTAACAAAACTTTGTGCTAAAAGAACAACATCATACATGTCAAACTTTAGCTTGATAGGTAACCCTTCTACCACCCTCATTTTGAACTAACTCTATTGCTTTCTCCAATGAAGTTGGTTCCGGTTGTGACTGGAGGATTCCTTCCGATGGGGGTCATCTTATAATTGTTGTTTCGATAACCTACTGGACTGTTCGAGGTCACCCTGTAATTGTTGTTACTGAAGTTGGTTTCAGCGTACTATCAGAACCGGTTGCATGGGGCAAGAAATTTACCATAGAAATTATATGATTAACATGTATCTTAAGTATTCATACTTGTATTTTTAATAGAAGTTGGTAAATACTCAAGAATCTGATTGATAGTTAGACTGTCGTTTGTTTTTTGCACTTAACACTTAATGGTGCTGAATTAGGTTAATTAAGTGATTTTTGTTTGTTTTTTTAAGTGGTCAAACCACTTAAAACCACCCCAAAACCACTTAAAATAAAAAGCTATATTTTTTACTTTTCACTGAATACCAAATCACTTGATGATTTTATAAATTTATTGTTCCAATTTTATCCTTCTCAAAATAATAAATTTCTTAGTTTGTTCTAGTTTTACATTATAAAAATTTCTTTTAATACTTCAACAAACATATTTCCAAATTTGATCTGATTTTACATTATATATATTCATTTTAATTATATTTCTTTCAATATTATTTTTATTTAAATATATAACAATAGTAATTCAACTTAATACCGTTTTATTTATTTTTATTTAATTTACTTTACTATAATAATTTATTTATGTATATATAATTTTTTTAAAAAAAATATTTTACTATAATAATTAATCATATTTTAATTATGAATAAAAATATTATTAATATATGCATAAAAGTGTTTTAGCTTTTGCTAAATAATTTATTATAATTGTTTGTATTATATTAAATAAAATTACATAACAACTAATAGTAAAGGATATAGATGTCAAATTACTAGTTTTCAGACAATTTTAACTTTAAAAAACAAACAAGATTACTATACATTCAGATGTAAAGAAAAAAAAAAACAAACATGTCATTCAGATTTCAGGTTTCAGTCACTATTCAGTCTTCAGTCTTCAGCAGCACTATTCAGTCTTCAGACAAAAAAACAAACGACCCTTAAAAATATACAAGAACTATTATTAATACTTGCCTTTTTTCTCTTCCACAAAAATTTTTGATTGGCAATCACTATAGGAGAAGCCTGAAAAAATTGTAAGATTCAAATTACTAGAAGCAGATATTCTGACAAATTTTCAAATATTAAAGATGCTAATACCGTTCATGCAAATAATAAATAACACTAGAAAGAGAAAAAAAAAATTGCATTTGCTTTTAAGTCTGCTTCAAAATTAATATAATTTTTTTTCAAAAGCTATCTATAAAATATAAATAAAAAGCATTTCGAAAGCTCTTATCTTCAAAAACTTCTTCTTTGTTTCACCCAAACGTTATAAATAAAATATAAAAAGGCTTTTAACTATTACAAAGTATATACTAATATATGTTAAAACATTCATAATTTATATTTTGAATGTTTTAACATATATACACGGTGAGACATTTAAAAGCGTTTTTGATGTCCATTTGCAACATTTGGATGAAACAAAGAGAAACAGTATATGTAGAATTGCACTGAGCATGGAAGTGACTGTTTCAAATTCTACAAAGCCAAAGCAGTTTGGTCGACGCTGAACACATGAAGAGAATTTTGTAAGAATTTATGCCGATAAGAAAATAAATATTGGATACAGTAGAAACTAATTTCAATATGTAAAATTTATAACAAACCTTATTAGTTCTGATTTGAACACCATTTGGCATGATCGGTCCAAATTTCTCGAATATCTCTTTAAGTTGTTCAACTATTGCATCTATAGGCAACAAATATGGAGAAGCCCTTCGACTTGGCTGCTGAAACTGGTAAATAATTAATAATAAACCCATTAGAATAACAATGTCCATAGTCACCCGCAAAGAAAAAGATTTCACGTGTTAAGAATTGTGAAAAAAGTATTTGGAAGCTGGAATAATTGAATCTGATGCATTGAATGTTCTAAATGACAAAAACTATACGTTGGTTTTATTATAATCTGGTTGACAAGAGACTTTGTTAACATTTATTTTAAGAAAATGCGTTAATAAGATTTGGTTTTAAACCTGGACGATTATTGTCGTGCCTTCTCAAGGCATGATTAGGGGTAGGAGTAGGCGCTGATGCTTTTGATGCTGAAGCAACTCTTGATGATCTTTCCACAGGTTTAGGAGGTGGAGTATGCATTTACCTGAACAAAACTGAAGGATTTGATCAATATGGAATATTTTTTCATCAGTATGTTAATCAGGGTCACATGATTGTCAACTATAAGAGTTAATGTAAAAAAGGAACATCAGATATTAAAAAAAGATTCGATTGCTTAGACATCATAAGTAAATTTTTCACTTATTGTAAATTTCTTATTGATGATAGCGTTTAACATCGTGTATCATTAAGACATCTAGAAATAGGAACTCACTGTTGATGCAAAAGATTTCTTGGAAGAAGAGGTATCTTGAGGATCGATCTCGACTGACGTGTCAGGTTCAGTTTGCTTTAAGGCAACAGGATCAGGGTGAGGATGAGCAGCAACTTTATGACTTTCTTTCTCCAAAACTGATGATTCTGTTGAATTAGCCTTCCTATTCTGCACTATTGATGGATCAACAATGGCTCCTATCTTCTTGCCATTGTTAACGTTAGTGTGATCTTCATGAGCTGAAGATGTGGCTGTATCATGGTTTATCAGGATTGATTTGATCATTGGGAATTGCAGGAGTTGGCTCTGCAGTAGCAAATTCAAGATCATTAAATCATCTGATCAAAAATACAAAAAAGGTTATTTGATTTTGGTTAGTGAGACTAGCAAATGTCTCTTTTTGGTGTTACGAAAAATATTTTTTATTAATAAACTACTCATAATATGACATTTATACATTCTAAACGTCATATTTAGATATGTTTAACCAACAATTCATTTAATATAATTCTTACTAGTACTCAAAAACATTTTTCATAAAAGCACTCTACTCCCTAGCCCACCTAAAATTCTCTTAGAAACTTAGGCATCAAGAATCTAAAAGGAAGTCAATTTGTAAGTTTCTCAAAAGTCCGAAGATATCATTTTTACATCAATATTCGAATAGATGAAAGTATACTTCAACCATGCCTTTGATATTGGTTTCACCATAATACCGAAAATCTCACTGAAACTTTTTATAATATTTTTAATATGTTCTTCTTTATTTAGAAATTTCAACGTAAAACTAAAAACCTTACCCAAATTTGAAGCCGAAGGAGTGGCAAGAGTACTTTGATCACCACCATTAATGGCCACCACCACTTGATGAAAAGAATGATCTTTATGATGATCATCCACATACCTAAAAACGTCATTCAACACAAAGAAGCCCTTTTCTTGTGGTGCAAGAAAGAATGACTGAGCAAACTTCCTCTTCACGCTATCTTTTCCGGTCAAAAAACCAGTTACCAGGACAATTACTCCACTGCAATGAGAACCTTGAGCATCAACTGTCAATATCTCGATTTGAAATAGGTGGTAGTCCAAGGAGATTATCTGCTCATTTATTGCCTACTCCAGAATCAAATAAATTCTTAAGAAGTTTATTAGTTCGTGAACATAGAAATAGTAATATGATACTTTACTAACACGTTTTTTAAATAATTTTATTATAAACACTATACATACGGCTAAGATTTATTTCTTTGTCAGTTTATTAATTACTAATTAATAAGCTGCAAAAACTATATATATATATATATATATATATTCTTGAATAGTTGCGATAGTAATAAGTTTGTATAATTACTTGTAACAAGGGGAGCTAATGTGCATTAAAATACCAAAAGAAGAAAAGAAAATAACAGAAATGGTGTACTTATTAACAAGAAACAAATAATAAAAATAAATTGCTTTCATACTAGAATGAAAAACGACACAAGTCAGAAAACATTTACGGCCTAAAACTATCTAATATATTCAAGATATCAAACATTGTCAATTAAAATTTTATATTGTGTTATAATAACAGAAATCTTTCCATAACTTGTCACTTTTATGGTACTTACGAAAAAGGAAAACCACTTTAAATCTTCAAAAAAAGGTGAACATAAATCTATCGTTTAATAATTCTTTCTAATAGGCTGTTACGGTATTTACAATATGAGTACTGACATTTCCAATATCTAAATATTTAATCCTTATTTATAGGTTGATCATTGAATATAGAACATACATTCACGGTTGAGATGGATGTCATTGCGCCATTGGGACCAGGGCGACAGAGAATACTGGAATCCTGATAGATTCTGTGAACAAGATCAGGAAAGTCATGAAGAACTTTGTAATACTGCTCCACAGAAGAATTAGCCAGTAATTGTGGATCTACCACCAGCATTGCACCAAAAAATAACAAAAAAAAAAAAACAATACAATTATATATCACTTTAATAATCGCATAACAATCGGTATTACAACAAATGAGCATGTAAATCATGAGGTAGTACGAAAAATACGAATCGTCCAGAGGGAAATTTGCTATAGTTATTTAGAAAATGATCTATATTTTCCACGGAATTAATATTCAACAAATAATGGCTTTAACATGGTATTATAATGAAGAAAAGATTTGTAAGTTAAAATAAATGTGTGAAAAAGAATGGAGAGTGAGGATCAGCAATGAGATATATGAGAGAGATTGATGAAAAGAAATCAGGAGAGTCACCGTTAATCAAAAGAGACGAATTCAAAAGCTTTGATTATTGATCAATGGATGATCCTAAAAAAACACAAGAAAAATTATTGAAATAAAAATATTTCTCAGGACAAGAAAGTATATGCGTCAATGAAAATAACATGTACAATCAAGTTATAAAGTTTCATTTCAAGATTTATATAATATTCTACTAGTAGTACTATTATTACTATTACTATTATTGCTGTTAGCATTTTGTTTGTGGGCTTCTCTGTTCATGTTTATGATAAAATTAATTTAATTATATTATCATTTTAATTTTATTTGGACTTAAATCTTACATACTATTATTCAAATCATAAGACTGGATTATTATTCATATAGCAACATCGAGCAAAAATTACATAGATTTTCTTGATATGAGAATATATAATATGTTAAGAATCAAACTATAGATCCAACAATAAATTCTAGTCACCTTAAGCTTTGTCATAAAATATGATAAAAAAATGAACCAATTTGTCCATGAATTTGGTAAATTGGCTCTTTAGAATTAGATTACTGAATGATCTAATCCTAATTCAAGGATATATAACGAACCAACCAACCCATAAAATGGATCAATTGATCTTTTAGTTTCTGATCACAAAATAACCTAACCCTAGCCCAAATAAGAATATCATCGGTCCTTTAGCATAAAATCAGAGAATGACCCAACCCTAACCTAAACAAGAATATCTCAAAAGAGAATCACAAGATCTCATAATAATAATATGTAGCCTTTTTTTCATAAAACAGTATAATATTGCTGTGAGAATATTTTAAAATTTACCATGTATTTATAGTCACTTTTATCGTTTTTATAGTTTTTGACATCTCTTTTTTCAATTGTTAGACTTTCTTTTTCTAATGTATATAATAGAAGTTGGAATCTTTCAAAACATTAATTATTTTATGATTTGTAAGATATCAATATGACTACATGCGAAAAACACTCTAAATCTTATTATTCACATAAAATATTTCGTGATACATTTATATTTATTAGAAAGAATTATGACACCCATGTATTTTTAGATACATCACATAATCACTGTGTAGATAACAAAATAATTCTCCAATTACGATTTATGACCAAATTCGCATGGACATATATTTTATGTGTATTAAAGATTCATCAAAGCAATCACTCAGTATTTTTTTTTTCCTTTTTGATTTTTGTTGTCTTTTGAATAACAAAGTTGAAATTACTAGAATTGGTCCCAAAAATTGTGAAAATTTATTTTTGACCAAAAAAAAGAAAAAGAAGAAGCTCTAATCACTTGACTAACACCACATAATAGGATAAATAATTAGTCAATTAGCTTACAACTACAATTAGATCATAAAATTGATCTAACCCTACTCAGAAAAGCTGAAACAAAAGAAGATACTTATCTCGCAAAATTGTAAGATTTTTATTAATTTCTTCAAAGCCAAAAGATTAATAACAACCATATAGACTAATCTCTTATTTATAGTTAACTAGTTCTAACTTTCCCAGAAAACATGATTTCCTTAGAAAATAATATCTTAAAAGTAAACAAATTCTAAATTAACAAAAAGAGATATATTAGTTACATAGGACATAATATATATAATTCTAATTTAAATAAAATACGTATTAATCCTAAATTAATTGAAATAACTAATCCTAAATTAAATAAAAAAACTAATTCAACTGGAGTCAACCAGCCCACGAACCGCAATTCCTAGACTCTCATCATATTCATTTTAAGTCCATACCAAAATTTAATCATTTTTAGCATTTTCAGCTTTCAAAATGTTTTCAAACGAATTTACATAATCAAAATATTTTATTTAAGATATTGTACGTGAAATGATTAAAGGATTGAAAATTTAAAAAAAAAAAAAAAAACAAATGTTTGTTTAAGATTAAAAAACAAATAATTTTTTCAGTTAAAAACAAATTTTTATATTAATTTTGTGTCCTCTCAAATTTTTTCCCCTAACAAAAAAATATTTGAAATATTTAGATTTATCACTTAGAATTATCACATGTGTGTACTTTTACATACAGACAAATCATGATATGGTTATATTATGTATTAATGATTCACAGAAGCAATTATTTCTCTTTTTTATTTTTTGGTTCAAACAGAAAAAGAAAAATGAAAGGTGATAAAATAATGAAAATTTTCAGGACATTCCTTTCTCCTTTTTTTTTTTTTTTTTTTTTTTAATTTTACTTTTTTTTTCAAAAAAAAAAAAAAAAAGTTCAAAAATATAATTTTGGTTAGAATTCATTTTTATTCTTTCTTCCCGGAATAAGAGAGCGGTGGTGATCCTTAAAGATGACAGACGCATATTCACCAACTCTCAAACTGAAAGACAATTCCAGGAGACCTAAACGTGAGTTTTTTTATTTTTATTGTTTGTTGTAATTAGCATGTATTTTCTCATAATTATCATCTTCTTTTTTATTTCTCTATTTGAAAACTCTTTCACTTTTGCGAATTATAATTTTTGGCCTGATGATCAACGTCATTTCCATATTGAATAACTAATTGGTTAGAATCAAACCCTTAAGAAATTCTTTATTTTATTGTCATCGATTCAAAAGCTGACAATTATAATTCACATATCGTATTCAAACACAACCTGTTTAATTAATTTCCGCTTCGAAAAAGCAAGTTTATTAGTGTCTTTCTATAATATAATTAATGTGAGCATAAACTAATTGGTTGATTAATTTCTCTTTTCTGTGGGCAGAATCTTTATTTACACAACAAGAACTTCCTGCATGCAAACCAATATTTACACCAGGAATTGTAATTATTGTTCTTCTATTTTTTATGTTCAATTTTTGTCACTATAATATCCAATCATTAAAAGCAATTATCTCTTTAGTATTATTATTATCATTATCATCAATTTAATTATTTTAATATTTTGTTTCAGGTCATTACAGCATTTATGCTTCTTGGCATAGTCTTCATCCCAATTGGTCTTGCTTCCTTGGTTGCATCTGGACAGGTACCAAATTTTAATCAACTTTATTGATTTTCTTTCCAGTTGTAAGACATTTAATTCGTGATCCCAATACAATTATTCATTTTCAAGTACAAAATATATATACATATATATATTTCCGTTTTGAGAATCATCATTTACCGAAAAATTAGTTTAAATTGAAACTAATCATAACAAAAACCATTTCAAAATGCAATTTGTTAGGACTTCAGTCTAATCCTTTGTTCATTTATCCTCGTAGAGTTTTGACCATTTTGTTTGATAGCCTTGGTGGTAGGAGGTTTGTACCCAACTTAAAGTCTTGGGTTCAAACCGCGAGACACTAACTATCCTACAAGATAAAAATGTCAAAATCCTACGGAGGCAAACGAACGAAGAAGGATGAGGCTGAAATCTCAACACAAACGCACGCAACACAGTCCAAAATGAAAAAGGGTCAAATTACCTATATCTAAACTGTTTCTCAAAGTTATGCTAAAATTTTATAGAACTATTTTCGGATTACGAATCGAATGGCGCGTAAAAGTAGTAGGTAGCATTGACAATAAGCATAAAATTTGCCTTAATGCAGGTGGTAGAAATTGTGTATCGCTATGATCTTGATTGTGTTCCTTCTGACTACAACAATAATAAGCTTGGATTCATCCAAAACCCTCAAACTGACAAGACTTGCCAGAAACAATTAATTGTAAGTCCAATAATAATAATAATTATTATTATTATTATTATTTGATCCATCTTGAAAAAATATTCAGTTCATATTTAATTGATGATTTAAATATAATTATTTGATTTTGAAGTATGATGTGAGTTTAATATCTGTTGGGAGCTCAGCCAAATCCTACACTTATTTGTCCTTATAGGGTTTTGACCTTTTTGTCTCGTAGGAAACAACGTCTTAAGATTTAAACCCGAGATCTCAAGTGTCTCTCTTGAGTACAAACCTTCTACCATCAAGGCAGTCAGCACCCTAATTACAGCAAGATCTAAATTATTTTTAGGAGAAGAATTTAACGTGTTTGATAGATTTAAGAGAATTGAAGTGATTGTAATTTGTATATTAATAATTTGAAAACTGAGCAATCATTAATCACTAGTTATTTTCAGATTCCAAGGGACATGAAGAGTCCAATTTTTGTCTATTATGAAATTATGGGCTTCTTCCAGAATCATCGCAGGTATGCATAATGTGTTTATTAGTCTGCAATGTTTAATTATTTGTACAGCTTATTAAGTGAAATTCATTAAAAATTTTCTGCGAATTTCTGAAATTTTCAGAAAATGTATCTTAATATGTTAGTTAATGCTTAGTTGTCAATAGAAGAATCGTGATCATATATGTGAAAATATCGATGTGTCACAAAATTGCTAAAAGCTCAACACATTTAATCTTGATTGAGTGGTTATGTAACTCTTCTACATCTATTATGAAAGTTTATGTTCCTCCTTGCTGATAGGAAAAGCAAGTTTGAGAGCTCTCCTTTGTATTATGAAAGTAGCTGTTCCAGATTGTGCTAATATCGCTTGATTATATTAGAATTTAAGACCGATCTCAATGTCAAATTCAGAAAACAAGAAAGAAAGAAAAAATTCATACTTGTATCCTTACTCCTCAGCTATAAAATGTTTTTAGAATTAAATCCTAACCTAACATATGATACTAACATGTCACAATATCTTTAGAAGCTCAATAAGAACTCAAATGATGAGTAGAAGATTCTAGTTCAATACTTTCAGATCAGCAGAGTATCCAAATTCTGACTTTTATTTTTTGTTCCTCGTGAGCCCTTTGGAGTTTAATTGCTTGGAAAGTTTTTTCTAACAGATATGTGAACAGCAAAAGTGAGGAGCAGCTTATGAAAAAGTCGTATGAGAGTGAAACAGGAAGTTGTTCACCACACGCAATATCAAGCAGTAATGGCCCAATAGTTCCTTGTGGACTTATTGCATGGAGTTTGTTCAATGACACTTACGGGTTCACTCTAGGTGACAAGCCTTTACCAGTCAACAAGAAGAACATTGCATGGCAAAGTGACAGAAAATACAAGTTTGGTTCTGATGTTTACCCTAAAAATTTTCAGAGTGGTAGCTCGATTGGAGGCGGAAAGCTTAACTCTAGCATTCCAGTAAGTATATTTATACGTAAAAATTCTCCGGTGCAGGATCCTGAAATAAGTTCTGTAGGCAAAGTCTTGATTATCTGCATTCAAGACTTGATAAGGTATTATGACATGATGAAGACTTGTCAAGACCCTAACATGGACAAATAGACTCAAATACAAACAACCAAGATTTGTCATACATTAACTTATCTTAGAAATCCTGCACTAGAGAACCATTATATTTATATATATCTTTTGCCTTTACTTTATTCAGTTTTTTTATTTTTTATTTTTTATTTTTTATTTTTATTTTTGAATGATCAAAACTTTCGATTTCCAAATGGTAAATGCACTTGATGCAAGGAATTTGTTTATCCTTCAAGTGCAGCTTATGATTCTATGTAGCCAACACGAAAGGATAAATATATCTAATCTATCAAATGCATCTAACAACCAAGAATAAGAAGTTCTAATAAAAAATAATAATTAAAGATTCTACAATTTATGTTCATATCATTTATCTTTCCTCTTGACGGATTTTCTAATCATTGATATCAGAGATTTAATACCACAATCTTGAACATGTTGTACATGTCCTTTTGCATATAGCACAAACCAATCTTTGTACTTTTTGTTGAAAAACAGTTGAGTGAACAGGAGGATCTCATTGTTTGGATGAGAACTGCAGCACTGCCACATTTCAGGAAACTATATGGGAGAATAGAGCAGGATCTTAAAGCAAAAGATGTTATCACATCGGAAATTCAAAACAATTACAACACATACAGTTTTGAAGGACAAAAGAAGCTGGTGCTTTCAACTGCAAGCTGGATTGGTGGCAGAAACAACTTTCTGGCTATTGCATATATTCTCATTGGTGGAATTTGCTTCTTGTTGGGAATAGCTGTCATCCTTTTATACATGTACATGCCAAGGTGATTGGTCTAAACATGAAAAGCTTTTTTGGGTCTGTTTCATTCATGATCTGAACATAGTTTTCGAAAAACTAGACTTTAAAGAGAATTTTGTGTTATCTCTAGTATAACAAAATTGCTTTCCAAGCATGTTCTTGAGTGTTTTTTATGATGTTAGAACGTCTTTACGTCTATTTTGTAGTTTCTAGTCGAAAACAAACAAAACTGCCTATGAGTGTTTTAGAAACAGAATTTGATAGGTACTTCTTCAAAAGGCCTTGCTTTAGTACTACAGAATCTAAATAAAAACACTGTCTAGTAATTTAGTGGACACTGTTTTTATTTAGATTCAATTTTCTACAAAAGCTCTCCTTAAATGCACCTTACTTTTAGACTTCAAATTGATTTTCATTCCTAAGTAGTAATTTGTTAAATTTGTTTTCTTTTCAGAATCCAACCGAACAACATTTTCTTTTCAGAATTGTTAAATTTGATTTTCATTTCCATAAGTTGTAATTGAGATGATTTTTCATGTTTTTTGCAGGCCTCTAGGAGATCCATCCTACTTATCTTGGAACCAAAAACAGAATTAGAATTGTTTGTTAATATGTTCAAATTGAATAGTTTCTTGGTTGTTGATTCAAAAAGGGGATTCAGTTCCTTGGAATCATCTCAATTTTAACAGAATAGTCTGAGAGAACCTTGTAAATCTCACTTTTCTGCTTTGCATAATGATTCTAATTCAAGTTTGAAGGGTTTTTTTAATATTAATTTTGAGGGATCATTCAATCAATGTTTGTAATGATCATGATTCTACCTTAGAGGTTTAACTTGTGTATCAAGGTAAGAAAATACTAACAAAGCTAAAGACCTATTTCATTCATACGAAATCCTGTCGCTAGTTTGAACTCTAGTTCTTCAAAGCTCTATCTATGACTTTACTTGAAAGTGCTTTCTACAAAGCATTCCAAATGCACCTGGAATTCAGTGACTCTAAAAATACATCAGATGAAAAATTTTACGGCAAAAATCAACTTCATTAAATTTTCTATCTTCTACATGATCTGAGGTGATATAAACACAACAAATTATGAATGTTAAATGATAATCAGGTGAATACTAATTAACATCACTAGCAGATATTGTCATACTGTATTTGTATTTGAGGTATGCTTTGATGAAGGGATCCAACTCACCATCCATTACAGACACAATATCGGATGTCTCATAACTGGTTCGTACATCTTTGACAAGTTTGTATGGATGGAACACGTAGTTTCTTATCTGCTGCCCCCACTCAGCCTTCACTGCATCTCCCCTTATTTGCTGGATTTCTGATGCTCGTTGCTCCTCGGCTATGACCAAAAGCTTGGCCTTTAGCCGGCTGAGAGCCTTAATCTTGTTTGCTAGCTGAGATCTTTCCTCTGAAATGAAGTCAAGACAATCCCGTTAATTTTTGGAAGAGCAAACAAGTGACATACTATATAAAAGTTCCAGAAAGGATTTCAGGAAAATCCTGTTCCATGAACCATTTCACTCAATATAGCAAAAGCATTAAGAAAAAACATATAGGGAACCAGTCTGAAAACTACCTGTGCATCGAACAGTGACACTGGTGGGAATGTGTGTAATTCGAACAGCTGTTTCCACCTTGTTCACATTCTGTCCCCCTTTCCCACCCGCCCTTGAAAAACTAATTTCCAGGTCCTCCTCAGGTATTTCAACATCAACTGATCCTTCAGGAAGAAGAGGCATGACTTCAACACCAGAAAAGCTCGTCTGCATGCAAGTTCAGGTTAAAACATATAAAATATGGGAAACATTTCCACACAATTTCTTTCTGCAATCTGTCACATTTATCATAGAAGTCAAGCTATTAACAATTTCCAGATTTGCATTCGTTCAAACCGCAGAAACACTACAGTTTCTGGGATAATTACTTTCTTCCAGGAAATTGAAAGCATGCATGAAGTATACAAAAATTGTTTGAGCTAAGCTTAAAAAAAGTTAAAAAGTAATTTGGAATTTAACCACAATGGTGCTGCATGGTCACGTATCAACCAAAGAGAAACAGATGATGATAAAGTTCATAAGAACAATATGTATTCAGATGAGTCTAAATACACAACCAATTTCGAAACCCAACATTTGATAATTACTTGTGCAAACAATTACCTTGAAGAAAAAAATAATCTCTCTCTACATCCATCTTATCTTTAAGGTTTCGGAGTGATTGCAATTAAATATTGATTCATATATCACTCTTTCATGTAAAGTGAAAGCTAATTGTAACTTCTTAGAAGTATGTTTCACTTTCAGGTTTCCATATTTTGATAAGAAGATAAACGCCAAAAGAAACATCAGATGATAGAATTACCTGGCGAAGACCTTTTGCATTGAAAGGAGACTGTCGCACAATCCGATGTGTTCCTTTCTCCCCAGACAGATAACCATATGCATAACGGCCTTCTACTTCAACAGTAGCTGACTTAATTCCCGCTTCCTCTCCTGCAGATTTCTCTACTACTTTTGTCTTGTATCGTTGGTTCTCTCCCCATCTCAGATACATCCTGAGAAGCATGTCAGCCCAATCCTGCACTGGAGATAATCAAAGATGTTTTACACAAGAAAAACAACAAACAGAATGCTGTGATAGACGTTCAAGTCAATTGAAATTCAAGCGCATTTGTTCTAATGGCAATTCAACAGAATTTAGCTGCATGCAAAGGGCATAAACTCATATAGATCCAGGAATATGCTTCTGGCAGATCCATGTTTTTTGGTACGTTCTACTATTAACAGCTATAACACTTCCCACTAATGACAATGAAATACTCTGATACAAACTTTGAACTGCATACACATCTTGTGTTGCTACCACGCCAGAGATCTTCTCCAGCTTCACTCTCTAAGATTCTAGACACTCAGCAGCGAATTAGCAATCTTAAAAGTCTGCAGAAGCTGCTGAGAACCCAGGTCTCAAAGCAGCCAACAAACAGCTAAAAGCAGGTGAGAAGCCAGAACTACAATATCTCAGATTCAACACCCATAGCATTACTGAAACACTGAATTCCTAGTTAGCTAATTTGTGCCTTAAACCCAGAATTGCTTCAATCAGTTTCAAATGCTAAATGCTCAGCACCCAGATGGAGCATTATGCTATTGTAGCTTTAAAATTTCTCTTTCCACAAATTGGATCAATCACGTTCTGCTTCAAATAGGAGCAGTAGCATAACAAACAAATGAGTAAAATTAATTGGTTAGTTTGGAACTGGAATGAAATGTCTTATGCGCATTTCACTGAAAATGTTACATAATGAAGAAACAACGATAGTAGCAAGAAGACAATCAGATAGATTTCGCTCAATGTCTAGAGTAGCCTTAAGACAAAGCAGTCAGTATTTACAGTTCCTCAGTTTGGACGGTTGCAAATATTGATCTAGGGGACCACCAACCAGAAAATGAACCAATGGGGAAGAAATGTTTCCTCTTAATTATTTCAAATAATAACTTCAAAGTATTTCAGGATATAGAAAATGAACCAATGAGGAAGAAACGTTTCCTCTTATTTATTTCTCTTCAGCTAAGCTAATCTACAAGTTGTGTCCCTGAGGACTATCATGATCATTTGCACATCACAATGAACTCCCATTGGATGGTTGTCAAATCCAAATAAAGATCAGCTAGCACTGACAATCACTGCCAACCAAACTTGCAAGGCTGGTCCAAGCTCACCTTTGCTTCTAGGGAAAAATTAAGGATGCCGTGAGAAACTTTGGCTTAACATAAACTCATATCGCCAGCTTGGGAATCAATTTAACTGGTAATAAAGGCAAAATTTAGCACAAATGGAGAATTTCAGCCACCATCTAATTGCATACAGGTTAATATTTCCATCTCATTGAAAAGAATAAAACTAAACTAATTGTATTGCCTTAAACGCAAATAACTATTTACCTGTGCGTCAGTTCCTCCAGCACCAGCTGTAATAGAGATCACAGCACCTTCTTTGTCATAGGGACCAGAAAGAAGTTGGGTCAACTCAAATCTATCTAGTTCCTTGTTTAATTCTTTAATGATACTGGCAGCCTCTTCAAGAAGTCCAGCATCCATGGAGTCCATTTCCTCTGTTAGATTAACTATAGTTACTGCATCTTCAACCTGCATAACTTGTAAAATACTTACGATGCATATCAAAAGCGTCGACAAGTAAATATCAAACTACCAATATTAAATAAAGAGTTGATATGTAAACATAACACTAGAAGTAAAAGTGATGTAAAGACGGAATATTTATCACTATATTCCAGCAAACCCCAGTAATGTTTAAAGCCGCAACGATGCAAAATGTACTGATCAATGCAATAAGAACAACCTGAACTGACCTTGGTCTTGAAGTCAGTTAGCAAGTTTATCTTATCCTTTACATCAGTCAAAGCCTGAAGGGTTTCTTGAGCTTTAGCACGATCATCCCAAAAGGCGCTATCAGCTGCTCTCAACTCCAAATCTGCAAGTTCTTGTTCTAATTGCTGCAGACCAGAAGAGGCTCTGATCTCTTCAACACGTGCTGATGCAGCTTCTAGATCCTTTCTTAAGGTATAAAAATCTGTCAGCAAATACCATACAATATAAAACATTTTAGCCGCATGATCCAAGGGTGCACTAAGCACATTTCTGAACCCTTAGATTCAGAGATGTTGTTTCATACCTTAAAACTGATACAAAGAGACAGCAAAACATCATGAGCAACCTAGTCTCATCCCAAGTGATGTTATGTAGTCGAGTGCATCCATCACCTCAAAATTATTCGATTTGAGGGCCATTTTAGCAGAAACTACTAAATTTACAGATTTTATGAACAGGCAAGCATATATTTCAGTCCCAAAATGTGACAACAAATTTCAGTATTTTCTTGATGACAAATTGATCTTTGTTGGCAAGATCAGAGCCATATAAAATATTTACCTCCTATCGGTGTGGTAAACTTTAACAACTTACCAGGATTACCAAGTAATTTTGTTTTGTCAATCTAAAATAGGATATCTAAGGATTTGCAGGAATTGTGCTACATTACAGATTTATCCTATCATGAAATTCTTCCCAAACACCCAATTATAATCACAAACGAATATGTCAATATATGACATAAAGACTCTAACTTTTCAAATAGATGGATTACAACCACCATGAAACTAAATCCCTTCATTCTACTAACGTCCTAGAACTTGTTTAGCACTTAAAATTTGTTCTTACACCAATGTACTAAGAAAAATAACCATCATTTAAACTTTTCAGGCACAACGCTAGAACAAAACTATATTAATATACAACAATACTCCTAAATCTTTCTCAAATTTTCTGTCAACAGCTTTATGTAAGTACCTTAAAAAATTAATACTAGAGGCACCAGAGAAACCAATAGACATAAAAATATTGATCCTAGGAAAGTTCATTATCAATATCAAAGGCCTGATTCAACTGATGCTCCCCAAAAGCATATGCGATTTGATCGATTTCAAATCTTATAGTGGAAAAAGAAAACAACTGTGTATCAAAAAAGCTACTACATACCTTGCATTACCCATTCTCTTGTATCAGGGATCCCTGAACTCGTCTCTGGTGTTGCATGACTAACTGATTCAACTCCAAATAGATATGAATAAACAAATTAGTAAAACAAGTTTGAATCAATCTATCAAAGGCTTAAAAAGTGACTCCCTATATGTTTCAAATGAAATTGCCATCAACAAACATCCTCCACTAATAGCTTCTTATTTTCAAATATCATCAAACATACCCACATAGCTCCCGTCAAAAATTTCAACTTTTACGCAATATATTCAATTAAACAAGAATATTATACATTGAATATCAAAATAAAACAAAAAAAAACCCATTTTTTAAAAAGCAAAGTCAGAATCAATAACACCAAAACAAAATCAAAACAAAACACCAAAAATACAAAAACCCCACCTCAAGTTAACCTTAAATCACAAAACAAGACACACCCAGAAAGCCAAATCGAAGAAAAAGCGTGAAGACTACACGTACCAGTAGAAAGGAGACGAGAAGGTAATGTTATAAAGGACTGTTTTCTTGGCAGAAAAACTGAAGATTTGCTGTTGTTGTTGGTGCAGTTGAAAGGAGATGTTTTGGGTGGTGTTATAGAGGTCAAACCGAAGAGAGGTCGCAGAAGAACCGCCATGTAAATGAAGTGAAGTGAAGAGAAGAGACTTCTGTGTTCTCTTCTTGTGTTTGTTTGTTGGTAGCCCCACAAGCTGATGAAACCAGTTGGTTGGATAAGTAACACTTCACATTGGATTTACCCGCCATTTAAAACTTTTGTCTTATTTTCTTTTTTAATTTTTATTTTTGGACTGTTAGATGCATCTGATGAATGAAAATGAAATTTATTTTTCCGTTCATTGTTTAGTCTCGACTTAGTGTTAATAATTGGATTTGGATGGCCCGATTTAGATTTGATTTGAAAAGGTAGAATAAAAGAAGTTCGAATCTGATTACCTCTCATTCTGATTATCTCCGAATTTGCTTTTCAAAATATTCGAATGGTTTAATGTAGATTTCGGTTTGAAAAAATCAAGAATGAATGAAAGCTCAAATCCGATTACCTCCAAATCCACTTTTTGGATATAAAAGAGTGTTATTATATAGTAAATATGTGATCGGAAAAGTTGAATTTAGATCCAACTTGAATTTGGAAATGATGTAACTTTGATTAGTAACATTTGAAGAGGAATAAATTTGAAAAAATGTATTTTATTGTTTTGTATAGTGTGTTGTAGATTTGTCATCTAAGTAGTAAGTAACATAGTTATTAAGGTTTGTGGATTGTTGTAATTATGCGTAAGATATTGCTTTCAAATTAAGTTTTGCTCACATTAGGATGGGAAGGGTTTCAACACAAAGAAGCAATCGTCACCACTTAAACTTGTGTTTTCTATGGTCAGATGTGTTTAATGTATGGAATTTGCTTGTTCATTTATCTTGTTTTGTGTTATATAATTTAGGTAATAACTTATGAAATTGCTAAGATCTTATATCCTTATTTATAAGATCTTATTGTGTTATATAATTTAGGTAATCAACTTATGAAATTGCTAAGATCTTATATCCTTATTTATTAGATCTTAGGTTTAAGAGTGAGGATATTTCCACTCACTAAAGTTGTATGTACACCCTTCGTACACACACCCCATCAAAGATTATTCTAAAATATTATTAATTATGGAATTAATTGCAATGACTTGTCCAGAGTTTTTTTTAATATGGCTTAATATCCCACAAATCTCCTTAATTGTTGCAACCTCCATTCGTTAGTGAAACTCTGTTAAAATTAACCGTTGACTAATGATTGAGGATAAAATTGTCAATTACTTAATTAAATATTAATAAAAATAAGAATATCAATCATAATAAAAATATTTGAAAAAAATAATAAAAGGCTAAATTGATAATATGAAAAAAAAAAAATGATAAGATTTGATTAGGACAAAAACTGATAAGATCAAATCAGAAAATCTCTTTGAAGCAAAATCATCTTCATCAACTATACTGAAAACCAGAACAACCCAAATCTCTTAAATAAAAAATACAAAAACCCAATCTGGATCTCCTATTCAATTAAAAAAATACAATAACCAAGATCCTCATTCTTCAATCATTGTTTGTTCCATTGTTATTGCTTTCCAATATTTGCTCCAAGTTTTCCTTCATCGTCGTTCTTAGATTATTCGGAAGCAGATGTTCTTGAATGTTCTTCCATGTTCTTTCGCCCTTTTTTTTTTCATTTTAAATTTTACTTGTATGTTTTGAAGTTGGTATTTTCATTGTCAAAGATAAATTGATTACATTTTCAATAAAATAAATTCATTAATGATTTTTGTTACTTGTATTAAATAGTTTTTAATTAATTATTTTAAGATTTAAAAAATTATTTATTTATTTTAAGAGTAAAGGGCATTTATGACTTTTGAAAATACTATCTAGGGGCATTTTTTACTTTTCCAAGTTAAAGGTTGGTCCACTGTTAAATGAGGTAAAAAGTTACTGTTCATAGGGAGGATGCACCAATTATTTCAAGTAGTTGAATATTAAGACATATTGGACAAAGTAAGCTATTCTAGTTCAATTAATCCTTAATTATAATTATTATTCACCTAATGGGATGAATTTACTAGGGTGGATAAACAGTTTTAGAGTGGTGTAAACATCGACAATCTAGGTTTAAATCCACTCATGCTAATTTCACTAGTTGAAATGGGTCCAACAAAAGACTTTGTTGACTAATAAGTCACTTCGGCCTCAAAATATGTTCATTGGCCACCCTAATAATTTTTCACTATAAAGTAGATCTTCTTTTTTTTTTTTTAACTAACTGTGGAGTAGATTTTATGGCATAATTCTTTTCTCAAACAATATGTAATATATAACTTTTCAATTATGTCCTACTATAATCTCAAATCTAAATTCATTTAGAAAAAAAAAAAAAAAAAAACACTCAAATCCGGGTAGAAAAATGTAACCTCAACAAGAACTGTGTTTTCATTTTCTTAAAGACACAAATAAAGATGCAATTACTCGAATAATTTTGAAATGGATTATAACACCAAAAATGAAAATTCAAACATTATGTACTGTTGGAGGGGGCTAGTGTCATTGTGTGTTAATTTGTTCGAGTTGGGTTCAAAGCTAAAACTGGGCTGGGCTTGGTAATTACTTTGGGCCAGATTTATTGGTCATTTTGGAAAAAGAATTATTTGAGCGGATACCGGTTCATGTTGGTTTAAAAATTGCAGCCACGTTTTGTCCTAAACCAAGTTTGGGAAGGGATCATAGGAGTTGGACGTTTGAAGAGTTAAAGCAATTCAGTGTTAAAATTGCTTATTTGTTAACAAGTGGTGATGCGCGACATAAACCTACTAGTTTGTAGGAGTAGACTTTCAAAACCACGTCCCTCAGCATATTAAAAGTTTTGCTTAATTGGCTACTAGTGAGAAACTTCTCACCAATGAGTTGAGAGTGAGAAGAAAGATGACCATGAGTGCAATTTGCCCTCGCTGTTCTCAGGTTGTGGAATCTGGAATTCATCTTTTTCGGGATTGCCTATTTGTCAAACGTATTTGGTATAGCCTTGTGGGTTCGAAATTCTAGGGGTAACTTCTTTCAACTTCCTTTTCAACAATGGTTGAGCATGAATATGATAATTACTAGTTGTAACAGAAGTCTGTTGGATTGGAAGCAAATCTTGTGGGTGACAATGTAGTTCTTATGGAAATGGCATAATGATCTTGCTTTCAATAGGAGAAGTTTCTCAATCCCTAATATAGCAGACTGGCTTATTTGTAGGGCTAATGAAAATCGACAAGGCAAAGTATCAATGTGCTAAAATGGTGAACAAATAGAAGCATGAGGAACTGGTGGGGTAGAAACATCCTCCAAGACGATAGGTGAAGTTAAATACAGATGGGTTCACTGAAAATGGTTTCTGGTTTAGCTACTACGGCTAGGCCTAATTCGAGATGCAATTGGGACCTCGAGGAGAGGTTTTGCTCAAAATCTCGAATGTTGCTCAATATTTCAGGCGAAAGCATGAGGAATTTATATAAGTTTACAAATGGTTTGGGATATGAGTGAACGTAAAATTATGGTGGAATGTGACTCAAAATTAGTCTTCGATGCAATTGAAGAAGATCCTCTCTTGTGTTAATGCATGATCCTATCATTGTTGCTATTGGAATGCATCTTGGAACGGATTGGGAGGTTACCTTGAAGCATATCTTTAAAGAGACGAACAAATGTGTGGATTAGCTGACCAATTATGCTCACCAGCTTCCTTTAAGAGTTCATTTTCTTGATCAAGCTCCTCCAGGCATGTATAATCTGTTATTTGGTGATGTAGTAGGGGTAGCTTGGCTCCGGATAATTAATGTAGTGTCTTAAGGCTTTGAAGCCCCTTTTGAGATCCAGAAAAAAAAACATACCTTTTTTTTAAAAAAATATCCATCTTAAATAATAATTCAAAATCTAAAGGCAAAAGATTTTTTTCAATATTTATACTTTTTCATCGTTACAACATATTCAAAATTCAGAGATAGAAAAACAATATGAACTCATAACTTTACAAATGTTACTACGAGGAATATACCATTAAACCAATCATAATTTATCATTATATAATATTGTTTGCTTTTAATTTGATGATATTAAAATCATACTCAAAACTCTATCTCTTATTGCATACTGATCCAGCAAGATTACATGGTATTCATGGCAGAGATTAAGATCCACTACAAAAAGGAACAATTACAAGTATTCTCAAACCCTTCATGTCTTTGTTAGGGTTTGTGTCCTAAGACCTTTTAATTTGTAAACGTTCAAATAAATAATAAATAAAATATGTTTATTTTATTCAATTTATATGCATTTGTAAAATGTTTACTTCATACGAATATCATATAACATCCAAGATTACTTATGTACTCTCAAACTAAGTACATAAGTGTTATATACAAAAAGATTTAGTTTGAGATTAGTAATCTAAAGAATCTATAGAAAGCAAACAAAGTTGGTTACTTTGTTTGTGATAAATCTACAGTTGCGGTCCATTTTGCATTTGATACGATGATCTTATCCAAGATCGTTCATATGATGACATGAAAATAGAGGCACCTTATATAATAGAGAGTATATAGAACTGGATCATGATAAAAATGAATTTATTATTAATATCCGTTAAACAAATAAATTCATATTTATCGACTAGATGATCATATATAGATTGATCTTAATCCTGAGTGTTTTATGGTCTCCTATTTGTTAAGTCATATGTTTTGATTTACATAAGTGAGCCTGTTATAGATTTACGGTCAATAAGTTTCGTGTTTTGGAGATATGATTTAATAAGTTGTTGGGAATATTCTACACAATAGTGGAATCTACTCCTTCTTACAAGAAGTAAATGAATAGTTCCCTTAAATATTGATTCGGGTCTTGAATAATAAAAGTACTCAACTTTCTGTTTACAAATAAACAGAAAGATAAATCATAAGTTGTTATAGATATATTGTTATTAGAGAATCAATGATACTTAATAGAAGAAGATATAATTAGAGAGATATAACAAATTTTAATGACCTAGCTCTAATTATGAACCACACATGGAGGATCAAACCATACAAAATGATTAAATCGATGGACACTGAAAATTTAGATTGTATAAAACATCTACGATTATGAGAGTGCAACATTAAGTTTTTAGTAGAGTAACTCTAAGGTTAATAATAGTGAATTATTAATTAAAGAACTTAATTAATAATTCTGATATTATTTGAGCTCAAATTGTAGGTCTATTTAGTCCCTTTGCTAACTTACAATCACATAAAGAAACAAAGGAAAGAATATAATTGGATTATCCAATTATTAGTGTCACATATAAATTTTATGGATACACTCACGAATTATTTAAATAATTTAATTATTTAAATATATGTAATTATTTAATTAATTGTTAATTATTTAATTATCTACCAGAAGTTATGAGTTCAATTTTAAATGGTATCATTAAATTATTTATGATTTACAATCATTTAATTTGATGAAAAATCATTTAATTAATTAATGAAAATATTAATTTTAATTTAATTGGAATTATATTCCATGTTAAATTAAATTAAAGGAGTTTTAATTTAATAGCAATTAGATTCCATATTAAATTAAAAGTAAAGAGTTCTAAACCAATAAGAAATTTGATTCCTCATTGAATAAGAACTAAGTCTTTCAATTTAAATAGGAAATTAGATTGTTTGTCAAATTGAAAAACCCTAACTTACCATTATAAAAGGATGTTTTATGTTGGTAACAAAAAAAGAAGAATTTTTGGCTACTTGAACCAAAGATCTTCATTAATTAAAAATACCATAATGCCCCATCTCAAAGAAATCAAGAATTTTTTTTTTTTTTTAATTTCTACGTAACTTTATTTTATAAAAAGATTTCGTGATTTGATTCTTCAAGATTGTGCCCACACAGAGTTTTTTTTCGTAAAAAGTTATAACAAGGAAGATCGGGTAGTGAAAAATCCTATAAATCAAAAGGGATCAATTCAATCTTTATGTAAGATAAGATTCGATCCTATTAATTTAATTATTAAATTGTTATTATTAGTATAGATCAAGCATGTTTTTATTTGAAAAATTTTTAAAATCTACACTTCCGCATTCATATTAAAATCGATTTTTTCCTTCAGTCTCAACTCACAGCCAGCCTAAACCCCCCAACCTCCACTAAATTGTCCATGAAATGACACGAAACTTTATTATTATATAAACATATTGGATAGCAAGAACTAATCTCTTATAATGTAAAGTTAAATTGTAGCAAGAACTAATCCAACGTTACTAATCTCTTAAGCTCTATTACCAGTGTAACATTGGATAGCAAGACCCTTATATAAACACATTGGACTTACCCACCTCTTAAAACTTGCCTTATTTTTTAAATTTTTATTTTTGGACCGTTAGATATATCTGATGAATGAAAATGGAATTTACTTTTCATTTATTGTTTATTCTTGACTTAGTAGTAATAATTGGATTCGGATGGTTCGATTTAGATTTGATTCGAAAAAGCATAATGAATGGAAGTTTGAATCTGATTACCTCCAAATATGCTTTCAGATATTCGAATGGTTTAATGTAGATTTCAGTTGGAAAACAAAAACAAAAAAAAAATCAAATGAATGAAAGTTAAAACCTGATTACCTTCAAATCCAACTTTTGGATATAAAAGAGTATTATTATATAGTAAATGTGTGGAAGGCAAAAGTTTGAATCTAGATCCAAGCCAAATTTGGAATTGGTGCAATTTTGATTAGGAACACATTCGAATAGGAATAAATTTGAAAAAAAAAAAATGTGTTTTATTGTTTTGTATAGTGTGTTGTAGATTTGTCATCTAAGTAGTAACTAACATAGATGTTAAGGTTAGTGGATTGTTGTCAATATGCATAAGATATTGTTGCATTCATATTATGTTTTGCTCACATTCGGATGGGATGGGTTTCAACACAAAGGAGCAATCGTCACCACTTGTGCTTTCTATGGTCCGATGTGTTCAATTTATGGAATTTGCTTGTTCATTTATCTTGTTTTGTGTTATATAATTTAGGCAATCAACTAATAAAATTGCTAAGATCTCATATCCTTATTTATTAGATCTTAAGTTTAAATCCGCTCACACTAATTTCACAGGTTGGATTGGGACAACAAAAGATTTCAGTCGGCTTCATAAGCTCACTCCTGACCTCAAAATATGTTCATTGGTCACCCTAGTTGTAATTTCTCATTATAAGAGTAGATTTTATGGCATAATTCTTATCTCAAACAATGAAATATATAACATTTTAATTATGTCATACTGTAAACTCAAATCTAAAGTCATTAAAGAAATTTAAAAAACAATAATAATAATAATAATAATAAATAAACTCAAATCCAGGTAGAAAAAATATAACAACAACAAGAACTGTGTGTGTTTTGTTTTTGTTCTTTTTCCCCTCTTAAAGAAACAAATTAAGATGCAATTACTCGAATTGTTTTTAAATGAATTATAAAACCAAAAATGGAAATACAAACGTTATGTGCTATGTGAGGGTGCTAGTTTCATTGTGTGTTAATTTTTTCTGAGTTGGGTTCAAAGCCAAAACTGGGCTGGCCTTGGTAATCACTTTGGGCCAGAATTATTGGTCATTTTGGAAAAAGAATTATTTGGTTTAAATATTAGCACTTAACACTTTTTATAAAAAAAAAAAACTTTATTTTAGTCTTTAAGGTTTCAAAAAATATCAAATTTTTAAAACTCTTTTGGAAATAACTCTTTTCATCCTGAACTTTTTTAAAACTCTTCAAAAAAGTCGAAACTATCGGTCAATTAATGGTCAAACCAGAAAGAAAAATGAAAAAAATTTAATTGCCCTCATCACCTAAATGATCGTTTTACCCCTAACGAAACCAAAATATTAAATATTTTTCATCTAATAAATAATTGAAGAGTGTATATATGATTATTGCTTTTTTTTTTAAATGATTAATTTTAATTAAACAATAATTAAAAAAAAAAACAAATTTCAGAAAAATAATATTATCTTTTTCTTTAATCAAATTGTTGCTTTTTTAAAAAAATATATGATTATTTTTTTTAATTAAACAATAATTAAAAAAAAAAACAAATTGCAGAAAAATAATATTATATTTTCAGAAAACTCTTCTCTTTTCTTCTTTGAGATTGCAAGGAAAAAATAATAATAGTAATAATAATAATAATAATGATAGGGGCCTTCACCATGAGAGAGGCGATAAACAGAGGTAATGGACTAAGATGTTTCACAGAGGTGATGGTCGAGACGTCTAACGGAGGTGATAGATGGGCGACGGATCGACGACGACTTGGTTCAGATCGGAAATTCATCGAAGTAGATCAATGATCTAGGTGCGAACCAGATCGACGGTCTAGTTCAAACCAAATCGATGGTCTGGTTCGAATCCGGTGTCAGCCTCTATCTCAGTGGAGACCCGATTCACGTATGCACCAGAGATGTGTGAGAGAAAGTTGGAGGGAGCTAGAGGTGCACACCGACACCAGGCAATTCACGATGGAGATGGGGGTCGAAGACCCTAATTATTAAGAACAGTGCTGAAGAGGAGGGCGCAAGAGAGAGTTAGGTTGAAGTTGGTTTCTGATGGTTGATTTGCGGAAAGAAAAGGAATAAGAGAGAGCTTTGGTTTCTACGTGTTCCAGATTGATGGCTATTGTGATGGTGACTATTGATGATGTTTCAATTGACTGGGTGTTGATGACTTTGTGTGGATTGTTGAACAGGTGATTACATGGATTATTTAACAGGTGATTGAATGTTGATGATTTCAAATTGCATGTGATCGTTGATGATGGTGGCTATTGCAACAGGTGATTGCGATGGTGGCTGAGAATGTTGAAGATTTGAGAGGTTTCATCTAGGTTCCAACCAAAATGTTGAAGATCGAAAAAATTTGGGTTGTTTTCTTTAGTTTTTTGCTGATAAAGACGAGTTTTTGTTTGTGTTGATGATGGTGATTCAGGATTGGATTAGTGTTGATGATAAAGGTCGAGGAATAGTGATTTTGCTGGTGAATGATGACGAAGGAAATACATTATTCTTGTTTAATTTTTTTTTTTAAAATTAGTTATTTACTAAAATATCCTCACTTATCAATTTTTTTTTTCTTTTATAGTTTAAAATCTTAATCATCCATATGTCACCATCTTAACCTTTCATACGAAAATATCATCTTACCCTTCTCATCCAAATTATTTGTCGTCGTTAACCATTAATTAATTGACAGTTTGGATCTTATTGAAAAGTTTCAGAAAAGTTAAAGATAAAAAAAAAGAACTCATTCCAAAAGAGTTTTAAAATTTTGGTATTTTTTTAAACCTCAAAAATTACAATGAAGTTTCCCTTTTTTTTTTTGTTACATCAATCTTAAATAATAATTCAAAGTCTAAATTATAATTGATTCAAAATTTAGAGATTAAAAAACAAACAATGAACTCATAACTTTACAAATGTTACTAAGAGTACACCATTAAGCCAATCATATTTTATCAATACATAATATTGCTTGTTTTTAGTCCGATGATATTAAAATTTTAAATGATGCTAAACTTTTCAAATATTTTATCTAAATTCATACTCAAATAATATGGTATCAAAATTATCAAGATTCTATTTATTATCATATTATTTCATAATTTATAAAATTTTGACAATTCGTATAACACATCATTTGAACATGAATTTAAATAAAATTTTTAAAAAACCTAACATTACTTTAAAATTATACTTAAAACACCTCCACGTCACTTACTGTATTATCCACTTGTTTAAATCAGATATTGACAAGTGATATGATAACGCCAAGTTAGTTCCAACAACATTTAGAATAAAAGTAATGAAAACATAAATGGAAATCATACATCTCCAAACACAAATAAATACTTACATTAATCAACAATATTCAACTCAATAAATACAATGTTCAAATGCATTTTGTCTGACATACCAATGTACCAACCTCTTGGCTAGATGATAACTACATACAACTCTTAATTGCACTCATACTTCCTCCCCAACCCCATCCTAGAAATGCTGTTCTTTCAGGGCTCTCAACACTTCCTTGCAAGCTACCTTTTTAGCTGTTTTCTTATCAGAAGCCGAGGCTGTATGGTTGAACACAGCACCATTAGCTTCAACCTCTATTGTCACAGAAGGCAGACCATTGATCCGAGAAACAACGGGTTTCTTCATCTCAAAATGTTCTTTTTGACAATATTCATTTAATTCTCTTGCAGGATGGAACTTCATAGTCTCAGGAGTTATCAGGGGCTCCAAAAGCGGCCTTATACTCTGGAAGACAACCTTCTTGTTGAATCCTGAATCAACAAATATGGCCCCGGCTAGGGACTCCATAACATCTCCAAGAACCTATCACAAGTTGGAAAAAATTTTAATTAGTGGTTCAAGTAGAACTAAGAGTACCAAAATATAGCTATGTACAAACCAAATTAATTATTACTCAACCAGAAACATGCATTCGACAAAAAAAGAAGACATTATCAATCTTATTGACAACTAACCTTGGGAAAAGAAGTCTCAGATTCCCAATCCAAAAGTAGAGCATAGAGACAAATTCTTAAAGCTGTCAACAGTGGAAGTTATCTGCTTGTGAAGTTCATGTGAAGCATGGAGAATATGTTTATGCAATCCATGCTTCACAGATGATCGTGCATAACAATCGTTATTTACAGAGGCAGATCTCATGTCAGTTAAGTATCCTGGTGATAGTCCGGGATACTTGTTGAATAAATGCATGGTGATGAGATAATCCAACACTGCATCTCCAAGAAATTCCAGCCGCTGCACAGTAAATATCACTGGATTGAATTAAGGCAATACACATCAAAGAAAACATAATGTGTGCAGTAGCACTTACATATAGTGTCACTAACATCATTTAATTATAGTACAACAGGAAGAAATGTTCATATGTTATAATTGTACTACAAACAATATTAGTTATGCTTATGAAAAATTTCACTAGACATACCTGATAACATCTTGGAATTTCAGGAAGCATGTACGAACCATGAGTCAGAGCTTCCACTAATAGGGATGGATCACGGAATTTATAATTGAGCAGTGATTTTAAATGGTGGACATTTACAAGCTTCTCTGCATGAACTTGGAAAGGCCTCTCATTTGGTACATACACAAAATCCACTTCTATGCCAATCCAGTTCAGAAATAGTAAGCCTGCACTTTCACCACCTGTGCTTAGGAAGGCTCCTATTAGTGCTTCCACTACATCAGCCACTGTCTTACTTTTTACCTTCTTCCTTCCGATGAAATAGATTTTTTCCCCATTAGGAAGCAACTCCTCATTCAATTCATAGCTTTGGTAATTATCACGAGGAATTATCCACTTTTTAGGATCAAAAGGTTCGGTCCGGATAAATCCCTACAAATTGAGGACAAACATAAGCAAGTAATAGTAAAAAAAGAAACGAAAAGTTGGCAGTGTAATCAACAAGATTACATAGTGTCCACGGCAGAGACTAAGATCCACTATAAACAGGAACAATTACAAGTATTCTCAAACCCCTCATCATGTCTCAACTCACAGCCAGCCTGAAACCCCCAACCTCCACTAAATTGCTGATGAAATGACATGAAACTCTATTACCAGACCCTTATATAAACTTATTGGATAGCAAGAACTAATCTTTTCCTTAAGCTTGGGCAGCAATTAATAAGTCTTATAACCACAAAACAAGACATCATAAAAACTTAAATGAGCTGGTCAATAAAAGAACGACAAAGAATCTAATTGAATAGAAGAAATAAGTCATAAGAATCAGATTACATCCTTGAAGACAAAAATACTGGAAATCCTAAGATGGATTCTTAGAAAAAAGAGAGAAAGGTTACCCGAATTTTGTGATCACATCCTAGCTTGCATAGTGCAGCATTGGATATTATTTTGTCCTTCTTAACACTGAGAAGGCCCTCATGATTATTTTGATATGTTTTAAAAAGTTGTTGACTAGCAGCATATTTGAGAAAAGAATCACCAAGAGTCTCTAGTGATTCTAGATGGAAGCTCTCTTGGCACTTTTTAGTTGTGATAGCTTCCAGAACCTGTAATGCAAAGTTGAGTTAGCACAAGTTCAAAGGAAAAAAAAAAAAAAAAACAACACAGGGCTAAGATATTAAATCATAGAGACCAGAAGCACAATTTTATCATATTAAAATGACAGTAATCTCTTAACAAGAGTTGAAAAGGTTATACAACCTACTTGAATGAAGAATTTGCCCCTTCCAACCTATTGGAACCATAATCCATCTAACTCTCTATGCATTCATCATCAATATTTTATTCAGAATCTAAACTTTATTATTGCTTTGTTTTTTTTTTGTTTTATTAGCAACACAAGAGAACCAAACAAAAAGCAACGATATTATACTTCACGAAAAAGTATAGCATCAAAATTCAAAGATTATAAAGTCGTGGATGTATGCTTATGACAGATTCTTTGAACTATGTTAAACATTCCCTTTTGCTGTGACCTTTTCATCTCTAATCAAATATGTAAGAATACTGCAATTACCAACAGGACTATGCCACTATCATATTTGACTACTGCAATTGCCGACAGGACCATGCCACTATCTTTTCTCTTGAAGTTCACCTTGTTGGCAATAGTCGGATCAAATTTTTTGCATGCTGCCACATAGTTAGTGTTCTTACCAACTCCAAACCTGACTTTTGGTCATAGGCAGCTTTAAGATCATCTTCCATACATGACTAATTTATCCTAATATCCATGTTCCATGCATATCAACATTTGACATAAGGATAAATTAGTCATTACACATAAGTCATTCCTCTAATTAGTATAATCATTGTAACAAATGTGTATATTGTTTAAAAGCAACTACCTTCGCGGTTGGTATAACAATGTTTTGCAGAAGCATCCTCTTCAAGTTCATAGCTAGGAGAAAAGACTGAAGCCGATGCATAATCGATGGAACAAATGTAAAAGTATAAATTGTACTGAGTGATATGGGAGACATGATGACATGACAAAGTTCAGGTGGCAATTCAACTGATACATTACTCGGTTCTACAAAGACAACATAAATAGGATTAAGTTGTATCAAATGTATGTGATACGAAATATTAAATAACAACAATGTTCAGCGAAGCCAACATACTAACTATTAGATTACGTACAATGAAGGTAACAGAACAAGTAAATTGAAAGGAACCACTTAACTCCACAAAGTACCACAAAGTAATAATACCATAGTGAATACATCAAAAAAGCTAGGTCCACCATCCACCTATGTTTTATAAATGAAAATACTCTGCTTCATGATATTGTTTATGTTCGAGAGGCTTCCAAACTAGTAGAAGCCCAAATATAAAAGAATTTTGTTATTAACCAACAGATCCAAAGGTTTGTGTTAATAGAAAATGACCCCAACAATAGTATATAACCACTCTCTTACACCCCCTCACATGCAAGACCAATGGGCTTACAACGTGGCTTGAGCCAAAACACAAACCCTAACAAATATTATTTTATGGGGGATTCAAACCTAGAATGCCTAGGAACAAACCAGGATTTATCATATTAATAATTAACAAACCTAAAAGTTTCACCTGATAGGAAAAAGAACAACAATAGTACATAAACACTCTAACAATTTTAAAATACAAATTATAATAACTCAACTTTGAACTTAATGTTTATAACGTTTCATGTAAACTGAAATTTCAGTCGTGTATGAAAAAATATATTATGTTGATAAAATTTATTGGGAGTCAAAACAAAGAGAATGCAAACAAGAAACAAGGTTCACTCAAGTCACATTCTAGTGAATTCAGAATAAAACAGGTCAATTAAACGTTTTAGCATAATAATCCCAAAGAATCAATGACAACAACCATTTTAGGAAGCACTTGTATTGTGGGAGAAAAAGCACAGATATACATATAACAGATTTTTGGGTTTTGACAATTACAAATAGCAGAATTGTTTCCACTTTTTTGCAATGAGCAGGCAAAACTAAGAAACTAACACTCTTCAAAGTGAAATTAATCAACCAAGAAAAATGAAAAGACATAAAAAGCAAACAAGGAACAATGATTGCTATATTCAACAATCACATGGCAAAGCAGCAAAATGCATTTGATAAATTATTTCAAGCATGCTTCACCTTTCTCCAAGAGGCAAAAAACATAAACAAACAATACCTTTTTCCTTTTGTTGTCTACATCTATTAAGGTAATTCTTTACATGGAAAAGACGTCTCCCATTGAGCAATGAGTCCTGATCAGAATACAATTGTATGCCATGCCTGTAGAATAGCATGAGATTCAGGTTAAGATTAAGCATCATCAATATAACATTTCTATATTAATGTAGTATGAAAATAAAAAATTAAAAATTAAAAAACTTAAAAAAAAAAATAGGAAAAGGAAAACAACAGTCTTTAACATATGTGCTAGATATAATTGGCACACACCGTGTTTTGTAGTACTGCTTGTATGTTATAACACCTCCATCCTTTAGATTGAGAAGTGAATTAGCATTCAAATGCTTTAAAATACCAGTGATACAATAGATGTAACCATTGTGAGGTGTGTAGACCAAAGAATTCTGAATCAAGCAAGTACAAAACACACCATTTTTGGTCTTAACAGCACTAGCATGACCCCTCACAGAACAGTCCACATGATCTTTCGCCACATTATTATTAGAACGCATCATGGAAGCAATAGATTTCCAATCTATCCATCGCTTACGTGAGCCAGTTGATGGGAGCCGTTTAGATGAATTAATTGATGGGAGTAAAAGATAATCAATCTCAAGATTATTCTCCCGCTGAATGCCATCCAAAACCTCCGTCAAATTATTGACACTATGCTCCATAAGAACTCTGAAAAGAGTAGTTTGAAATCTCCTACAAGCAAGGGCCTGAAACATACAAACAAAAACAAATTTATAAACCATAGGAGACATCAGAACCTATCTAAAGTAGTTTAAATGTGACCAGGTATGTATATTTCTTTAGACAAGTAGATAATTGAACCAGTTGACAAATCTATAAATTATTTTGTCATGATAGTTGCCTGTAAATTGATCACCTTATATATAATAAAGATCACAAAATCCTCTATGCCAAACTAGAAAAGCACTCGACAACAATGTACAATCTATAAAAAAACTCACAACAGTTTCCGATGCCACATAGTACACGACTATGATGAACTACATTAACATTCTACTTGTACTAAACTCTACTTTAGGACCAAATTTAACCAACTAAGTCATATTAGCTAGGGTATTATTATTATTATTATTATTATTATTTTATAGGAAACAAAGATTATATTAATAAAAAGAAAGAAGAGAGATTATATTAATAAAAAGAAAGAAGATACAAAAGTGAACCAAAAGTCCACCCACAATACAAACAAAAACAAAAACTAAAAACAAGATTAGAATAATCAATTAACAAACAGCAACCTTCCAATCAAGCATAATGAAAAATAAAAATAAATTTTTAAAATCTTCACTAGAAGAAACTCAAAAAGAAGCCAAATAATACGTTTTATCCCCTAAAAAATTCTCCTTCTCTCCTGACTTCATCAAAGATTCTTCTATTTCTTTTTTCCCAAATAACCCATATTAAGATTTTTCTGTTTCTTTCTTCCCAAATAACTCATGTTAGCTAGTTCTCTACTTCACTTATGTAGTCTAACTCTGGGCCATGTACTATTATTCTTCATACAAGTCACTACATACAGACAAATATTACTTTAGAAGGGTTTTGATTGCAACATACTGTTGAAGGAGGAAGCTGAATACTTCCAACATACTTCAAACTGACTGACAATCTCCCTCGATCAACTTCCATGTCAAAATTCAAATTTTCAATATCGGTTTCAAGTTCAGTCTTCACAGCAAGCACAATATCTTGAACTGAAATATCATACTCAGACTTTTGTTTCAACTCAATTAGGTAGCAAAAGTACAATGTATTGGTTTCTTGTAGACATTGATCGACTACTTCACTAGGGATGTAAATTGGATGTTCGTCATTCATAAAGTTCATTCCCTGCAAATCAAAGAATCACATGAAAGCAAGTTAAAGGAGAAAACTTTATTGTATCTACAAGAGGAAATAGA
Source organism: Nephelium lappaceum (assembly GCA_021234005.1). Lineage (NCBI taxonomy): Eukaryota > Viridiplantae > Streptophyta > Magnoliopsida > Sapindales > Sapindaceae > Nephelium > Nephelium lappaceum. The sequence continues at coordinate 25,905,127 of CM037998.1, forward strand.
ATTAATAAAGGGATGTGACATTCAAACTGATAACATAATACTCTTAATAAGGGCAAACAAAAGTTGTGTATACAAGTTAGGAAGTTACCAAATTTTTCTGCATCAGCCTCTTCAACAACAATATCGGGAACAAGATTATCTGTTAAAGCTCCAATTTCATGGAGATTCTTACATGCTTCAAGACATGCTTTCTGCTTAATATTTTTAATGTTTCCTGGTACACAAACACTTTCCAATGGGCAGCTCTTAGGAAGATAAAGTGTGAAAGTTTTCATCTCCTTGTCGAAAACACAACTCGGAGCCGGTTTAAAGTAGCTAAAAAAATGTAGGAATATTAGAAATTGCAATAAGTTTCTTCGTTTTTTTTTTTATACAGAAATTGCAATAAGTTGTAGCACAAAAATTAAAATATGATATATAATTTATAATTTATAATTTAAAACAATACACAAAGAGATTTGCAATATCTTTAGTACAAAGTACAAATGACAAACCAATCAGAAGGAAGTCGTGAGCAATAGAAGTAGATCAAACTGACACTTGAACTAAGAGTCACAATTGCTCCAGTGCTTTCAACTTGATAAAAAACTTCATCATCCATATTACTTTCCATAGGCAAGCAATCTAGTGAAGCAAGCCGGAGTGATTCCATTCTCATCATATTTCCACTATCGACATAGCCCTTAAGACGAGAGAGTGTTGCAATATCCCCACTACAATTTATCAAAAAGCGAATAAAAAGAGCACATCAATCTTCTTAAGAGAGTGAAATGAATTGTAAATACGTAATAGAAATTAAAGAATATATATTCTGGCAGTAATGAGTTAGGAACATTTCAGAAATTTGTTAGATACTTCTGCATGTCATTATTGGGTTTTTATATGTTTGGTTCAAGTTAATATCTATAGTATTGTTACACAAACTAAAAAGCTAGCTTACTGGGCTGCCTGTCCAATTAAGCATATAAACCCATCTTATTGCCTTTACCTAATCAATATGGGAATTGTTCCCTTTCTTATAGGTCACAATGTGATTTCTAATTCCAATAATCCGAGAGTGTAATATCAATATCTTAACTACTATAAGAATGAGATAAGAACATTCTTACCTTTTCACCATCAATAGATAGTCTGCATTTTGCATTCTAGCACGTCCTCGGGATTGTATGAAACTGCAGACTGTTGCTGAAGGATCAAATCTAACAACCAAATTGCAACTTTGAACATCCAAACCCTCTTCCAATATTGACGTTGCAACAATTATGTTCACCTGCAAACATATCAATCTTACACCAAAACATGGCAAAGAGCAATAAACAGAACATTTTGTACATGACATAGCATGCAGACATACCTGGCCTCGACGAAATTCTTCCACAATTTCATTTTGTTTTTTCCTTGATTGGCTTTGTAATCTAGAGCTATTTCCAGCAATGTATTCAGTCTTCCAACCACTGTGTCTTGGAAGTAGCTCACTCAATAGATCTTTAAGCACAATGGTCGTAATTACTCTTTCAACAAAAATTATGCATCTTATATCTGCCAAACCCCTATATTTAAATAACACACAAGGCATCTTAGCAACATTTTATGATCTGCAGCTCAAACAAAGAAAAAAGTATATATATGATTCATTTTGACCTTTCCAAAACAAGTTAGAGTTGACTGAAGTAGTGCAAATTGTGTGATAACAAATATACAACAATAAATTTAAGGTGAAAACCCCTATTATTAATTATTATTATTATTTTGAAATGAATTCCTCTCATTGAAAAAACTTAATTAGCTTTTAAGTTGCAAAATTTCATTAGAAGTGATAACCAAAATTTCATATTCTTTGTGCTCAACCGGAAGTCCATATACTTTCTTGTTCTCTCTTGAAGTCACTTTAATAAACGATCAAATTTATAAAAATCATTGTGAAAAAAATTTCTACTTGATCATTTATATTGGTCACATTAACATTTGATATGCATATTAGAATCTACTTCAGTCTTGGATTAGAATTCAGGAAAGTCTAGATAGAGCTATAAACCAAATCATATGAGAATAATCATATTAGAGAAAGTTCATTAAAATCTATATTTAAATGTTTTAAGATCAAAGATAATGTTGATTTACCCACCTATACCCAAGAAGAGAATCGATAAGGCAGCAAACTTTTACTGTTAGAAGCCCAGCATCCACATTGGAATTAACATTATGACCAATGGACCATTCCGGACCTAAATTGAGGTTGAACAAAGAGGAAATATGAATATGAGAACAATGTATTACAATTTCACCACTACTTACACAACGTTGGATACGTACCAGATGGTATGTAAGTAGAAAACAACTTGACAGCATCCAAACTGAAATTTTTAATGATTTTCTCACCAAACACTATCCAATTGACCCCAGGCAAAATAGTCACTTTTATAGCCTGATAAAGACTTCCGCAGCCTATTACAGAAATGTAAATGTGATTATGTCTATTAAAATTATATTATTATTAATGACCAGGAAAAGAAAACAATAAAAGAAAAATGGCTATAATATATTAACCTTGAAAGCCAACCACACACCAAGCTGCTCTAGACAATACAAGAAGGTCGAATGTATCTGCGAAACTTTCTTGCTTATAGACTCTGTTTTAGCAACACTTAAATCCAAATTTTGCAACACGCGTTCATGCTGAAAAGAAGTAGATCTATTGTCAATATCCTCACAGAGGTAAATTATATTTATTAATTTTAACATTTTGCAAAGTAAAAAGGTAAACAAAGTATATTACTCTACAATACATTAAAAATAATTAGTATCACCTTTAGAACTGACAACAAAAGTCCTCTGTACTTTTTGGCTACTAGTAGAGCAGAACAACATCTTAAACTCAAAGCGTTTTTAACTACTTCAAACTTGATCTCTAACCTTTAGCTTCTCTTAGTGAAGTCCATATTTATAGAGTTTAATACTTCGCAGCTACTTCTAAAACTCAACTAAGTCCATTACGAAAACTATAAAATGAAAGGAAGAATATTTTTGCAACAAGCTAGAAACAATTAATTGGGCATTGCAGTCTTAAGTTTTAAGATATACACACCTTCACTTTTAAGCTCTTCAATTCTTCTTCTAAATGACCATATACCGCATAGGGAATTTCAATGTGTTGGTAAAATTTGAACTTCGGAGTTGAAGATGGAATATACTGAGTGAGAACAGATTCACTGACGCATGTATACACCTTCAATGTATGAAAAGTTGGTCACACAGGTAATGTATCAAGAAATATCAACACCAACTATCGAATTTAAATCACAAAGAATCAATATAAACATTATGTGAAAGAAACTTAAAGATTAAATATGTCCATGTACATCACATTAGGAATAACATAACAGTTGCCCAAGCATTTCACCGTGCAACAATTTGATAGTATGTCTGAAAGGAAATTTGATAATTAAAGATAAAGAATTTAATTATAAGGAATGTATGTTTTAAGATGCTTAGGAACATCACATGAATGTACAAAATATAGGCACATCAAATCAAAATGAATACCAGGTAGAAAAAACAGATACACACATATATAAAGAAAACTATTAACATATAAGAAGAGAAGAAACCTTCGAGTTCATTAGATTCTCAAGTTTAGCAATCTCATCCCGGTAGCCAGCCTCTGAATTAGATCCTAAACCAAAGAGATGGCAAAATAAAAGAGTTAATCCACTAAATTGTGATTGGATGCTATACGCACCACAAAGTAAAATGATATTGTGTATTGTCAAATCTTGAATACCTTTAGAGTTTATGAGTGATGCGGTCATTCCAAAAATCCTAGGAAGATTGGATATACCAGAATTTTTCTGGCGATGATAAAACTCCTGTTTCAAAAAAAAAAAAAAAAATTCATATACGACAAAAGAATACAATGTACAAAAAACACATATGAAACATTGCAACATGACAAAGCAACACCAAGTTTCAGCTACAAAATTTGAGACTGCAATATTGATTTGTGCCATCATGAGTCATGGCTTATGGTCAATATAAATCTTACACATAGCCTGTCATTCAATGGCCTTGACACAACTAAAACATTATAGGATAGGAGCACCCAGCTCTTTTTAGTAGATTCCTAAGATTTCAATGAGACCACATATAACTACTATGAAAAAATTGAAAAACAGAACGCCCTGTTATCTCTTCTATTCCTCTTCAACAGTTACCAAGTCAACAATGTTGCACATGTTTGATAGTTGCCACATTAAACAAACTATCTACGATATAGAACTTGCTACAGCCTACGTGAATAGATTTACAGTGTATCAATAGCTTATGTAATGACTTGTCTACTCTGACTGTTATGCTACTTCAAAGCGCATCTACCTCTTGCTGTCTTGCAGTTAGAAGTTAAGAACTGCAAAAAAGTTACTTAAACTTGCAAGGAAGAGCTACCACTTTCTAAATCGAGCAAGGGTAATTACAAAAAGCATGTGAAAACTTTTTCTTATGGCAAATTAAGCAACAATAAGATATAGATCACTTAAAAAAAATTTCTTGAATAAGTTTTTCGACACGAACAGAGTAACTATGAAACCTATTACTATGCCCCAAAAAAAGAGTAAAATATCGATAAAAACATAAATATCAAACCAACTCACCGTCAGAATTGAAGCATATGGGGAATTACCCTTGGCACGATGGCATTCATCAAATATTAGAACCTTTATCATCTTTAGCTTGAAAAAGCTGTGTCTCAAGCCATCAAGCAAAATTTGAGGTGTCATCACAAGCACCTGTAAGCATGAAGATAAAAATGACTACTCATTGCAGCTGTAATGCAATACAAAATTAGAAAACTGCACAATGACATGTTACTAAAATTACTACTCAGTGTAGATGTAATCTTATACAAAAATTAGAAAACTGCAAAATGACATGTTACCAAGAGTCATACTGCTAGTGCAATGTCATGTGTAGAGTAATACCATATATAGAACAAAATGTAGTGACCTGATGCAAGAATATGAAAAAAAAAGACAAGTTTATTATATTCATGTTAATGGTCAAAAATGTCTTGAAACAGATACCTTAGTACGAATCAGCAGAAAAGGAATAAAAATTCCGTAAAATATCTACAAACATAATGAAGTGTGTTGTAAATCTCATAAAACCAGTTTTGATGGTTGAGTCCAAAATGATGACATTTAACATTTTCAGATATTGTGGAACTGAACAAATTAGTCTAAATGAATCACATGATATAAGTTGGATAACCAGTCCAATTAGATTTCAGTCAGCAAATTTAAAAGCAAAACACTTGAAGCACATTCAATTCAAATAATGGAGTTGAGAAAGCCACTTTTAGAATCAATATGTATACTTAATCAATCATCTCCACTGTTCAATACATGTGAAACAAACAAAAACAAAAACGAATGAAAAAAAAAAAAAAAAAACCAACCTCATGTTTGATTATCTCTTTGCTCCAAGTGGCAGCAGTCCAGAAATCAACCCCCATCTCTCCCCAATACATACCCACATTCAAATCGGTGTGCATTTTTATGGCTTCCGCTTGCTTATATTACAAACAAAAAAAGCAGCGACAAGTAAATTTTCAAATTTCATCTTCAACATGCATGTCCCTTGACTCTTATATGCAACACTGACAAGTAACAAGTTTAAGGAGTGGTAAACAAAACTTTTCTACCATACACACAATTCAAATAACAAACTTTCTATAATTTCAATTTAGTATTACGACATTTAAACCAATCACATAGATTTTGAAATTTAGTCTTTTGCAGTCACATTTAATTAAGTTTTAAAACTCAATGCAGAACAAACATTTTATTTTGAAAGGCACAGTTTCACTCAGTTTCAAAGCTTATCAGGTTCTGTATATAGTTATACAACTACTATTTTCAATGGCATCTTTATATTTATTAACTGCAACCTATACCAAACACTTCAACAACATCATATGAGGTACAATCTTAAATAACAGATTGGAACAATTTATAATTAATTGAACCTATGTGTCAAGCTAAGAGAGAAGGGGGAAACTGGCCATACCTGAGTTACCAGAACAACTTGAGGAACCAAAAAGACAGCAAAATAAGGTGATGGCTTTCGGAGAAGATATGCGTAGCTTCGCAGAAGCATGATTGCTATAAGAGTCTTGCCAGACCCAGTTTCCAGGAACACAATAGTATTCTTCTTAATAGCCATATCCAATGCTTCTAGCTGATAACTGCAAAAACCCCACAAATGAATCCAATCATCAAACAAACATCAACTACTAAACAGATTGACACAAAATCAAAAGCACCAAAAAATTAAAAAATAAAAAAATAAAAGAAAAAGAAAACAACCTTCTGGCAAATGCAAGAGGATCAGCGGACACTTGTTGAGTCATGTCTATGTCCAGGTTTGATGGTTCCATCACTGTTAGATGAAAACCAAAAACATCATAAAAAATTCAAAACCCAGATAAATTCATAAACCAAATTCAAAAACCCCCATTTCTCTACACGCATTCTCCTACAAAAAAATCCACCCAAAAAGACATCAATGCATCAAACTCAACCCTCAAAAAGCTTCCTTTTTGTTCCTCTCAACAACAAAGACACACACACACACAAAACCCATCATCAAAACCAGAAGCCAAAACCATACAAACACAATCAAACCCACATAAACTCATCAACCAAATTCAAAAACCCCCATCTGTCTATATGCATTCTCCTACAAAAAAATCCACCAAAAAAGGCATCAATGCACCAAACTCAACCCCCAAAAAGCTTCATTTTAGTTCTCTCAACAACAAAGACACACACACACACACAACCAATCATCAAAACCAGAAGCAAAAACCATGTAAATCAATCAAACCCACATAAACTCATCAACCAAATTCAAAAACCCCCATTTGTCTACATGCACTCTCCTACAAGAAATCCACCCAAAAAGACATCAATGCACCAAACACAACCGTCAAAAAGCTTCCTTTTTGTTCTATCAACAATAATGACACACACACACACAAAACCCATCATCAAAACCAGAAGCAAAGAAAAAATAAATAAATACAAATCAATCAAACCCGTTATCAAAACATCAAAATCAAAACTTACACACTATGCCAAACAGTGAGAACTTGAAGAAGCTGAAAAGCGAGAGACCCAATAATGTACTATTCCACAAAAGCAAACAATGAAACCAAAAACGAAGAACTCAATCACTAACCAGTCCTTACATATACACACAGAGACTATATAGACCAGAAAAACCTTGGAAAGGAAGGAACTTGCAAGGGAAGTTGAGTTGATGTTGATGGTTTCTAAAGTTGGTAAAAGTTTTCAAAACAAATAAATGTGTGTTCACACCCACACCCACACCCACACCCACACACACAAATAAAATAAAAACAAAATTAAAAAGCATGTGTGTGTGTGGGTCACTCTCTGTCACTCTACATGTATATTTTCTGTGCAGGGAACAGAGCGAGAGAGAGAGAGAGATTCTGTGCGTGCGTGCATGCGCGCGTGTGTGTGTTTGAGTCGGAGAAGATCAGTAGACTCTAGAGTGTGTAGTGGGAGAGGCATGCAACATGTATCCTGTGGACTTCTATTGACATCCCAAGAAAAATCTGTTTACTCCCCATCATTCGTTTTTTCACATTTGTTTTTATATTTTGTAAATTTATTATTTGTTCATTATTGGATCTAAGTAGTGTTGATTATTTTATTGTGGAAAGTAGAGAAAATATTGTTAGATGTAAGTTGCGGTTTTTTATGTGATAAGTAATCGAACAGAAAAATATTGGATATTGATTTATTGGTAAATAATAATTTGCAATGATTGTAATATAAATTTGAGTTGGGAGGAATTTTTTGAATGTGATTTTGTTGAAAAATATTATTTGAATAATTTTGATGATATTTCTTTTATATGGGTTACTAAGCTTTTGGAATTCATGAATTATTTGAAAATAGAGGAGATATTAGAAAAATGGTTTTTAATGAAATTATATTTAAATTATTTTTTATAATTAGTACGAGAGATTGAGAATTTTTCTAGATTCTTTAGGGTTAAGGGTTCAAGTCTTACTATTGTCTTAGAACATAAAGTGTAAATAGTTTTTTTTTTAATTTAATCTTCACTCTCCTACCATTAAAAAAAAAAACACTGAAAATTATTATGAACAATAAATTAATTCTAATGTTTTTGTGTTTTGATCATTTGTTATATAAGGAAACTACTAATTGTATCCAGCAAAATTTATTGTTGTTTCCATATTAAAATGACTAATATTAAAGTGATTTTGTTGTTATATAAGGAAACTACTAATTGTATCTAATTGTTAGTTTTGGTAATCATTTGTTCATAAATTGATTATTTTATTGTGGAAACTAGAAAAAATATTGTTAGATGTAGGTTGTTTTTGATTATTTGTTATATAAGGAAACTAGTAATTGTAATATAAATTTGAGTCGGGAGAAATTATTTGAATGTGATTTTATTGAAAATTGTTATTTGAACAATTTTGATGAGACTTTTTATATGGATTATAAGCTTTTTGAATTCATGAATTATTTTGAAAATAGAGGAAATGTTGGGAAAATGGTTTCTAATGAAAATATCTTTTTGAATGATTTAATGAAAATATATTTTAATAATTTTTTATAGTTCGAATCTATATTATAAGCATCGAAAATTATAATGAACAATAAATTAATTTCTTATATTTTGGTGTTTGATTGTTTGTTTTATATATAAGGAAACTACTAATTGTATCTAGCAAGATTTGTTGTTGTTTCAATATTAAAGTGATTAATATTAATTAAAGTTAGTTTTGGTATTTATAAGGTAGTCAATAAATAATTAAGGTAGTGAATATGTAATTAATTTATAAAGTTTTAAAATGGTGTAGAAAGTAATTGTGTGTGGTGAAAACTTATTTTTGGAGGTAATAGGTCACCTTTTGAAAGAATTTCGAGGAGGGGTGGGCATTTACTAGATCTAGGGTGGATGTTTGTCATGTTGAGCTGAAAAATCTCCTAATATTAGTTGGGGTTGGATTGAGTTGGATTGATTGGGTTAGATATATTAATTAAATATTTATTTCATTATATCACACATATTAGCTCAAATATAAAAAACATTATAATAAAATAAAGAGAAAATCTCAAAAAACAACATGACGTATCAAAATATATCTATTTTACATCCTATAGTTTCATATTTATCCGAAATACAATTTAACATTAACGTAAATATTCAAAATTCCTTCTAGAGACATACAAAATGATGAAAATATCCCTGACAATCATGAATTTTGTTAGATTGATATAGTTAACCATTTGACTCCAGAATGCAAAAAAGAATAAGTAATAAAAAATTAATTAATATAAAATATGAAATAAATAATATTAAAAATATGAATATAAAAAATATATATTCTCTCAACTCTCTCTCTTTGTTGCTTCTCTCTCTATCCCCCTCTCTCTTTCTTCATCTTCAGCAACAACATCTTGATGGTGGCAAGAACATGGCACCATCAACTTTAGTACTACGTACCTCTATCTTTCCTACTGGTTTGCTTTCACTTTCGGTACTTCCATCATCATATTAGTTCTCCGTCTCAATCTCGATCATCGCACCACTCTCCTTGCTGCCATTGCCTCCACATCTGGTTCATCTACTATCATCATTGTCGCATTTGCCATATGGTTCATCTGTCATCCTCTTTAACCTTGGTCATCATCGTTTGGAGACCAGTCTTGTCTCCACCATTGGAGACCTAAGTTGGTCTCCAATGGTGGAGACCATTTGGATCTCCGTGGTGGAAGGTTGATTTAGGTCTCCCCGTGGAAGACCCAGATCGAGTTTCCACAGCACCGCTATTTTATTGTTTCTTTGATTGGGTTTTTTTTGTTATTGATTTCTTGTGTTCCCAGTAGGGATTCTAATGGAGATTGATGGTTATGGGCTTGATAATTGTGAGAGATTGATAAGAGGTTGAAGATTGATAATGAATGTGAGTTGTGTAGATCGTGTTTACTGGTGGACGGACTGGAGATGGTGAGTTTGCTAGTGGAGATGGTGATTCAATTTTTTTATTAAGTTATTTTATTTTTATTATATTTTTAGATAAAAATTTCAGGTGTAAAAATGTCTTTTTAACTTTTCTAAAACTTTTTGGTTAAAGTTAACTTTTGTTGGATTTTGGATAAAAACGAAACATTGGTGGGTAAATGGGTAATGTTTCAAACGTCAAGTTGTTTTTTGGAATTTTCTTTAAAATAAAAGCATGCAAATTTCAAAGTAAAATCATAACTTTAAAACCTAAAAATGTAAAGATTTCAAAAAGAAAAAAAAAAATCTTCCATGTGTGGGCCATAGCTCGTAAAAAGAAGAATGAGATATCTCGGCTTATGGACTCAAACGGAAGGGTTGAGGAATCAAAGGAGGGAATGGACGAGAATTGTTAGTAGCTTCATCTCGGACATGTTCTGATCGTGTAAGCCATCGAAGGCGAAAATTTCCAAGGCGTGCGAACCGATTCAGTTACACCTTTCTACTGAGCACATAATCGGACTGTTGGAACCTTATAATGAGGAAGAAGTCAAGACTAGCAGTGTTTGAGTTAGGACCCTCGAAAGCACTTGGACCGGATGGGTTTCATGTCGTCTTCTTCCAAACATTCTGGGACGTGGTGGGCCAGGAGTTAACAGAGATTTGTCTCAAGATATTGGGCGGCGATTGCACGTTTCAAGATTTCAACCATACGAATGTAGTCCTCATCCCAAAGAAGAAGAATGTTGTCTCTTTGAAGGATTTCAGGCCAATTAGCCTTAGTAGCGTGGTGTACAAGATTGTGACAAAGGTCATTGCTCATAGAATCAAAAATGTGATCCCGAAGCTAATTTTGCCCAACTAGTCAGCTTTCGTCCCAAGTAAGCAAATTTTCGATAATGTTCTGATCTCGTTTGAGCTGCTCCATTCTGTTAGTCTGAAGAAAAGAGGTAAGAAAGGCTGGATGGCTCTGAAATTGGATATGTCCAAAGCGTATGATCGGGTGGAATGAGACTTCCTAGAGGTCCGTGCTCTCAATGATGCAGTTCCCATAAAGTTTGATTAAGCTAGTCCTAAGTTGTGTAGCTACATCTAACCTGTCCTTCATTCTCAATGGGGATTCAGTTGTAGAGGTAAAACCGACAAGGGGCATTAGGCAGGACTGTCCCTTATCACCCTATCTATTTCTTTTATGCGTTGAGGCATTTTCGAGTGGGCTGCGGAAGGTTGAGCTTCACAGTAGGGGTTTGGGCATCAAGTGTGCTAAGAATAGCCCGCTCATTAGCCAACTATTTTTTATAGATGATAGCATTATTTTCTATAAAGCTTCGGTGAATAACTGTGGTTTAATTGAAGAGGTGATTAGGACTTATGGAAAAGGATCTGGGCAATGTGTTAACTTAGAAAAGACGTCACTTGTCTTGAGTCCAAACATGGATCCATGAGTACCCAAAGAAATCCAATAGAGACTAAAGGTGAGGGATGGTAATGTTCATGATAAATATCTAGGATTGCCCACGTTAGTTGGCAAACATAAAAAGCAAACCTTTAACTCAATCAAAGAAAAGGTGTGGGATAAGTTTCGAGGGTGGAAGGGTTGCCTTTTCTCTTTCGGGGGTAAAGAGATCTTGATCAAAGCTGTTGCTCAAGCGATTCCCACTTATATGATGAGTATGTTTAGGCTCCCCGTTAGCTTATGTAAAGAACTTAGATCGCTAACGTCAAAGTTCTAGTGGGGTGTTAAAGGTGATAGAAGGAAGATCAGTTAGGTAGGGTGGGAGAAGATGTGTTTACCTAAGGCTAAAGGAGGGCTTGGTTTCAAAGACCTAATATCCTTTAATCAAGTGCTTCTTGCAAAACAGGCTTAGAGGATCTTAAGGGAGTCGGATTTACTTATGTTGAGCCTATTAAAGGGCAAATACTTTCCCTAAATGTGTCTTTCTGCAAGTGGCTCAAAAGAGAGGTGGCTCACATGTTTGGAATAACATTTTATGGGGTAAGGAATTATTGTGCAAAGGGCTGAGGTGGCAGGTAGGTGATGGTAGATCAATCAAAGCTTTCAGGAACCCCTGGTTATCGAGACCATCAACCTTTATGCCGGTCTCCAGATGTGTAGATTCTGGCATTAGAGTATTTGAATTGATTAATAACATGAATCACTATTGGAACTTGCAAATGCTTAACCAGTGTTTCCTACCAGTGGATATGGATGTGATCCTGGAGATCCCTCTCAGTACGAGGTAAGTCGATGATAGGTTAAGGTGGCATTAAGATAAGAAACGCTTCTACTCGGTCAAAAATGGGTACCAGGTAGCTCGAAACTGCTCTGCAGGTAAACGTCTCTTCAAATAGCAAGGAGGGAGGAGAATGGTGAAAGGTGTTGTAGAATCTTAATATCTCTTCAAAGTTAAAGTTTTTGTTTGGCGTGCATGTAATAATGTTTTGCCTATCAAGGTGAACTTGTTAAAAAGATGGATCCTTTCTTAAGGTCATTGCCAGCAATGTGGAGAGGAGGTTAAATCGATCGAACATGCTCTTCCTAGATGCCTCTCGATTCAACCAACTTGGGACGCATTTCAGAATACCCTATGGTGCAATGTGTTGAAGCATGGGTCCTTCATGGACGTGATGTTTGCTGTTAGGAAAGTGGGTAGTAGAGAGGTGGTTGAGTTGGTGTGTATGATCCTTTGGTGTTTGTGGAACAATAGAAATGTGGTTATCCAGGGCCTCAGAGTAAGGCAAGCGGTTGATATTGTAGAGTGGACAGTAGTTGCCCTCAGAGAGTTCTAGTCCAGTGCAGAAGCTTTCTCTTCTCCCTCTGGTCCGCCAGTACAAAGCCTGCAACCTGTGTGGTGCCCTCCTCCTTTCGGGTGTCTAAAGTTGAACTTAGATGTGGCTGTGCACCCTAGTAAGTATTGGTTTGGTGTGGGCTTGGTTATTCGAAACCATGAGGGGTTTGTGGTGTTCGCTAAATCCAGGAAGTTGCAAGGGTATGTCTCCTCTGCTATTGGAGAGTTGTTGGCGTTGAGAGCAGGGTTGGTTTTGGCTAAAAGCTTGGGATTGCAAATCCACACCGCTGAGGTAGATGCCACTAACGCAGTTTTAGAGATAAACTTAGATAATGAGCAGTGGGGTGATAGTGGCTTTATTATTGGTGATATTAAGACTTTGTGTGTTGAGGTGGGTGTTGTGATGTGCCAAGCCATTCCTAGATTACGAAACCGTTTGGTACATAAACTCGCCTCAATTGCTTTGTCCTCGACTGAGGTCTGTAGGTGGCAAAGAGTCACCGAAGATTCTATCTTGTCCGTTTGTTTTTAATATAGCTAATTTTCAAAAAAAAAAAAAAAACACCTAAAAATGTAAAATTAATTTATTAGTCTCTAACAACCGAGCATGTGTTTTTTTAAATCATTGACAGTTCTTAAATGACAAGATAGTCAACAAGAAGCAAAAACAATAATTAATGAAGCATTTCCAGTGGCTCCATTAAAGCTTATTCATTGAGAACTATTGTCAAACACTTTAATGAAAACCTTATCCGTTAAATGTTATTCATTGAGAAAGGAAACATTGTGGAGATGACAATAAGTAAGGTTTTTCATTTTAAGTATTGGATCGGGTCGGTTGTATCAGTTACTATGAACCCGACCCAACCCAAAAATGGATCGGCTTGTACAAAATTGAGCCGATCTCGGTTTGTATGAAAGCCAACTCAACCTGACCCATTTTTACAAAGTCGGATTGGTTTAGGTTCATCAGGTCGGGTTTGATATGCCCACCCCTAACTAGATCGATTCACTTTTGGAACAATCCCATTTAGAATTGAATTGAACCGATTTTTGAAAAAAAGTAAACAGATGCAATTGATTTGTATTTGATGAATCAATCTTGGGCTGCTTCGGTCCAATTAGGCTTCAATTTAAAAATTATTTTACACTAGTTTTATTATTTACTTCAACAAATTTTTTGAACCAGTTGTGATTCCCTATTATGTATTTCAATAACTCGCAGGATTTAATAATCCTTTATTTTTGTTATTACTATGACTGATTAATTTTATTTTTTGAGGTATTATGTATTTCAATAACACGTCGGATTTAATATTCCCTTTGTTTTTGTCATAAGCATGATAGCTAAATTTTATTTTTTGATGTGTAGGAAGAAATCTCATTAACTTTGTAATAATTTTACTATTAAAGTATTATTTTCAATTTGATTGTTAATATTTAAATAATTCTTAATTTCATCATTTGATAAAATAAAAAATTGTTCCACCTTATTTTAGGTTGCTACATAATTATTTTATTAATTTGACTTTTGATTGACTTCAAAAAATTTGACTTTGGATTGAAAAATTTTATATATAAGATTTTTTATTATATGTTTTTCAAACATTAGATATATGTAATGTTTAGATCTTATAAATTTTATGTCTTGAAATATGAATTTACAAAAAATTTATTTTTTGAATTTTAACTGATAGATTATCAAAAAATGACAGATTAATTTCTATTTTCTATGTTGCTTCTTTTAATTCTTGAGAATGATATTTTGAATAGTGAAATATTATAAGATAATAACAGTGGATTTTGGATCCTCATATTTTTCTTCCACTAATTGAGTTTTACAAATTGATTATGTCTGGTTTAATTATGAATTTTATTTTTTTTAGACTTAGTTAATTCTCAATTTTCGTTAACTAGATATAATTAAGTTTAATTTGGAATTGGATTAATATTTTATTAAGCTCTGTGAGATCTAACTCTTACTTATATAATCTATTCTACAATAGATTTGTGCACTTATGAGTATTTAAAATTCTACACAACAACAGTTCTCAACCATTTAATGAAAACAAAGAACTTTATCATTTTCATTCCATATCTAAAATCAATGTAAACTAAATATATCAACAAGAACCAATTCTATCAGAAATACATTAAACATAAATAAATTAACACTCTAAACAAATTTCAAAAATAAAACCAAAAGGACAACAAGGCTGCCCATTTGAAACTAATCAAGAAAAAGAGAATCTAGGAAAAACAAGAACAGCTACTGACAAACATAACCAAAATACAAACACCAAGAACAACAGAGGAATAACAAGACAATAACACCTTACCAGTGACGAGCAGCAGAAGAAGAACAAGAAGACAGCTACAAAAAACGACGAACGAACAGCCAACAACAATTAATGAAGCCCAAGTGAAACTACAAGTCGAGAACAACTCCCAGAAACAAAACACTAACCTCCAAAATACCAAACACTAGCCTCCAAGAAGGCTCCCTGGTTATGCTTTTGTTGAGGTGGGTGTGGAGGCCTTTGGGCTCTCATTTTATTTTTGTTGTTGGCTAAATAAACAAAAATCAACAATTTGTTTTTCATAAAGTTAAGAATTTTATGGAATATTGAGTTTCAAAACTTTTTAAAAAACTCAAGAACCAGGATTCATAAAACAATGAAATAAAATAATATAAAGAAATAAAAATCAGATTTTTATCTTCTATATTGATTTCTGTAGATTGCTCGTCACCTTGCCTTCATTGATATATCTCTAAATTAAGAAACAAGTGAGTGGGCACAATTATATAGAATTCTGCTCACTTACTTTTTGATTTCTTTCTAAAAAAAAATCAAATTAAATCAATGCTTATAAGAGGTGAGTGTTTGATTTTTGGTTATACAAAGAACAAAGACACAAATTCTTGTTCTTTGTATTTGTTGTAAAAAAAAAAAAACTTTTTCTTTTATTGTTTCTCAAAACATATACAACAACCAAAACTCTTCTATCTAAGAAAAGAAACTATTTCTTTTATATAGATAGATAGGCAAACAATTAGGGTTTTAATTAATCAATATTAATATTGACCATAATTTTATTATAATTAAGCTTTTGCCCCATATAACATAATTAATTCAAAATTAATTCATGTTATATTTTGAAATATAACTTGTAACCTCTTATAAAATTAATTAGATAATTAATAATTAATAATTAATAATTAAATAATTTGAATAATCAATATTATTCAAATACTAAGTGAACACAAATTTTTTGTTACTTACGTAACACCTGTAATTGGACGGTCCAATTACAATATTCTATATACACGTTTCTTATAATGAAATGAGCTATCAAGGGGACCCGATAGACTTATAGTTTTGAACTCCAATAATATCAGAATTATTAATTAAACTCTTTAATTAAATAATTCACTATTATTAATCTTAGAGTTACTCCACTAAAAACCTAAGATAGCACTCTCAAAACTGTAGATGTTTTTTATACAATCTGAAATTTTTCAGTGTCCATTGATTTAATCACTACATATGATTTGACCCTCCACACATAATTCATAATTAGAGTTAGGTCAAATGTCCGTTTTACCTCTCTAATTATTTCTTGATTTTTAAGTACCATTGATTCTCTAATGAACAATATATTCATAACAACTTATGAATTTATCTTTCTGTTTACATATGAACAGAAAGTTGAGCGCTCTTATTGTTTAAGACCTAAATCAACTCTTAAGGGAACTATTTTTCTACTTCTCACAAGAAGGAGTGGATTCCACTATTGTATAGAATGATCCCAGCTATTTACTAAGTTATATCCCCAAAGTATGAAGTTATTGATCAGGTATTTATATCGATCTCACCCATATAAATCAAAGGAAATAACTTAACAAGTAGAAGTTCATAATACACTCAAAATTAAGATCAATTCATATATAATCATCTGGTTGATAAATATAAAAATCTAAGTTTAACGGATATTATTTAGAGACTTATGTTTATCGTAGTCCAGTCCTATATAATCTTTATTGTATAAGGTGCCTCTATTTCCATGTCACCACATGAACAATCTTGGATAAGATTGTCGTATCAAATATGAAAGGGACCGCAGCTGTAGATTTACCACAAATGAAGTATCCAGCTTTATTTGTTTTCTACGGACTCTTTAGATTACTTATCTCAAACTAAATCCATCTGTATATAACACTTACACACTTAGTTTGAATTTACATCAATAATCAAGGATGTTTTTCATGATATATACAATTTTTGCAAAAAATATAAAATTTGAATAAAATGAATACTTTATTAAAAATTCATAAAACTGTTTACAATATTACAAGCTCTTAGGACATAAACCTTAATAATCTCTAGTTCAGTTGGTACTCGTCATGCTTCCTAATTGACTATAACCCTTTGGGTCATGGGTTCGAGTGGTGAGGGAGACGAATAAAGCAGGTAACGGGACTATACAGTACCTGCCACCGAATCCATGTGGGCCGAGGTCGAGGAGAAAACCCACGATGGGGTGGTCGGGCCGGTTGTAGCCGAATCCCTTTGAGCTCAGGCGGGGGTGTAAAGAATTGAAAAATTAAAGATTTGGAAGTGTTTATTAACTGTTGTTCATTTCTATTTTCTTGATTTACAATTACACAATACAAGCTAATATATAGCCAAGAATCTCACTCTAACTAACTGGTACCAAAATGGCGCGAAAACTCATCACAACAGAATAATCAGATGATCAACGCTGCCACATTGATAATGCTGGATACACAAGCAGAGTAGTCTGTCAATGCTGCTCCATTGATAATGCTGGATACACAAGCAGAGTAGTCTGTCCTATGCAACCTGATACATTAACATCCCCCCGCAAACTGACCAAGGTGGAATCAATTATGGTCAGTTTGGAGCGCAAATAAGAGAACTGAGCATAAGGCAAAGACTTGGTAAGTATATCAGCTTTTTGCTCAGAAGTAGGAACATAGTGGACAAATAAGAGATTAGCAGCAATTTTCTCTCTAATGAAATGAATATCCACTTCAATATGCTTGGTACGAACATGGAAAACCGGGTTCTGAGCAAGAGCAGCAGCACTGGTGTTGTCACACCAAATAACAGGACAATGTGGAACAGAGAGGCCAAGGTCATGGAAAATAGATTGAAGCCAAATTACCTCTGTAGCAGCTTGAGCCAATGCTCGATATTCTGCCTCGGCACTAGATCTGGCCACAACCGTTTGTTTCTTTGAACACCAACTAACTAAATTTCCTCCCAAGAACACACAAATGCCAGTAGTAGAACGTCTATCATCTACATAAGACTCCCAATCAGCATCACTAAACACTTCCACTGTCAAATCTGAGGCTGGAGAAAAATGCAGGCCATAGGAAATTGTACCCTTTAGATACCGTAGAACTCTTTTACAAGCCTTCCAATGATCCTCTAAAGGATTAGCTAAGAATTGGCTTAACTTATTGACAGCAAAAGAGATATCAGGCCTGGTGTTAGTAAGATATTGAAGAGCACCTATTGTGCTTCTATATAAAAAAGGATCTGAGAATGGTGGACTGCCATGCTTAGAAAGCTTTGAACTTGAACACAGAGGAGTAGAACAAGGTTTACTATGCAGCATATTTGTTTTCGCAAGCAGATCAGTAACATATTTCGACTTACATAAAGTCATACCTGAATCAGTTCTAGAAGCCTCAAAACCCAAGAAGTAGTTGACAGGCCCAAGGATCTTGAGAGCAACTTAGAGTCCAGGATTTTTATGATTTCATGCACCATAGAAGAACTACTTCCTATGAGAAGAATGTCATCGACATAAAC
Organism: Nephelium lappaceum; assembly: GCA_021234005.1. Taxonomy (NCBI): domain Eukaryota; kingdom Viridiplantae; phylum Streptophyta; class Magnoliopsida; order Sapindales; family Sapindaceae; genus Nephelium; species Nephelium lappaceum. Next base: position 25,923,827 of record CM037998.1, read on the forward strand.
CAAAAGATAGATGATATTTGACTGATCAGTTTTGACAAATAAAGAAACATCAACGCTGCTATTTTTGAAACCAAGCTCAAACAAGGCAGTTTTCAACTTGAAAAACTAGACCCTTGGTGCTTGCTTAAGTCCATAGAGAGCTTTGTTGAGCTTACAAATATGAGTAGGAAATCTAGAGTCTATAAAACCTGGTGGTTGTTCCATGTAAACCACTTCCTTTAGATCACCATTTAGAAAAGCATTATTGATGTCCACTTGTTGAACATCCCAGCCCTTTGTGACAACAATGGTGAATATAATTCGTATAGTAGAGGCCTTAACTACCGGACTAAAAGATTAAAATAATCAAGGCCAGCAGTTTGATGAAAACCCTTTGCCACCAACCTTGCTTGTACTTAAGAATGGTTCCATCAGGTTTGAACTTAGTTCTATACACCCATTTGCAGCCTACAACATTCAAAGCTGAATTATTGGGTACAAGAGTCCAAGTATTATTTCTAATCAAGGCTTGGAACTCTTCTTGCATAGCACTAAACCAATGGGAATTACTCAAAGCCTCCTTGACAGTTCTTGGTTCTAAAGCAGTGGTGTTAGTATTTTGAACATGACTACCACTCAAGGAATACACCTTTGGTTTGAAAATACCTGCCTTAGACTTGGTAATCATTGGGTGACAAGGAACAAGTTTAGACTGAGGATGCTGCTCATTTTGGTCTGAACTAGAGGAATTTTGACTAGAAGGAGAGTGAGCAATTATAGGTGACAACTGAGATGACTGAAACTGATCAGCAAAAGAAGCTGAAACTGGAACAAAAACAGGATTGTTTTGAACTAGTTTTAAAGTGGAAACAGGCAAACTATGCTAAGTATTTGTGGCTGAATCTGGTTTATTATGTAAAGAAGGGAATAATGCAGCAAATGGATATTCTAACTCATTGAATATGACATCTCTTGAGGTGTAAATCCTGCCAGAAGGGTGTAAACACTTATATCCTTTTTGACACAAACTGTAACCAATGAAGATGCATTTAGTTGAGTGAAAACTAAACTTTTGTTTGGCATAGGGTCTCAGATTTGGAAAGCAAGAACAGCCAAAGACTTTAAAGAAATTATAATTTGGAATTCGGTTAAACAAAGTTTCATAAGGAGACTTCATTTTTAACACAGGTGTTGAAAGATTATTAACTAAGATGACAGCTGTTTGAAAGACATCAACCCAGAATTTGAGAGGCATAGATGCATGTGCTAGAAGTGTTAATCCTGTTTCAACCACATGCCTATGTTTCCTCTCAACAATTCCATTTTGTTGATGAGAATATGCACATGAGGTTCGAAATTGAATTCCAAAGCTATTAAGATGAGGAAGTAATGGCTTGAACTCAGTTCCTAAGTCAGCTTGAAGGCATTTAATTTTGCTTTCCAATTGGAGTTCAACTTGCTTTTTAAACTGTAAAAAGATGCTTGTAACATCTGATTTCAACTTTAGAGGGAAAAACCAAGTATATTTAGAATAGGAATCAACAAAAACCAAGTAATATTTATAACCTTCAACAGACATTACTGGGGCAGGCCCCCAAACATCTGTATACACATGCTCAAGAGGTTTTGAAGCTTGAAAACTAGATAGATGATAAGGCAACTGATGCATTTTACCAATCTTGCAAGAATCACAAAACACAAGATCTTTAGAAGTGCATTTTAAATGCAATTTTTGTAGAATATTTTTGAGAATCAAAGGAGCTGGGTGACCAAGTTTAATATGCCACATGTTTGCATTTACATGAGAGTTTGACAACAAATGCTCTTTTTGGTTACAGTTTTCATTGCTTGTAGCAGTATTTACAAAGGAAAAACACTTGCTCACATGAGTATTATTCTGACTATTTACAGGTTTCTTAAAAGAACTAGACACAAAGTTTGATGCTGAAACAAAACAATTTGTAGGAGGAGTAGAGGGATTTTTAACACAGTCCAGATCAAGCTTGTAAAGACCATTGTTAAGCACCCCTGTAAGCAGCACCCTCTTGGTAATCTTGTCCTTCAACACACAACAATTATCAGTGAATTCAGCATAGGCATTATTTTCAAGTGTAAATTTTGAAATACTCAGCAAATTCTCTGCAATAGAAGGAACTACAAGAACATTATGTAAAACCAATGGTGTTACATTACGGTTATGATTCTTAGAGAGTATAGAAATTTTACCAATGTGAGAGATGTTGAGCTGCTGTCCATTTCCAACAGCTAGTCGATCATTGCCCTTATACTCAGAGTGAATTGTCAGATTTCCAAGGTCTGAGGTTACATGATTTGTAGCCCCACTATCTGCATACCAGGCAGGATTACAAACAGTTTCTGGAGTGGCAAAATAGGCAGTAGATTGATGAACATTGGCTTGGTACGATCCTGAACCAGTTGTTGCTTGATTCCCAAAATGAGTTGGTTGATTTTGAACAAGATTACTCGAGGAACCAGTTGTGTAATTCTGATTATTACCCTGACTAGTTCTATCATACCTGTTATAACAATACAAAGCTGTGTGACCCATTTTTCCACATATTTGGCATGGAATCCTATTGCCAGTATTCCATCTACCACCATTTCTGCCTCTGCCTCTTCCCCTGAAATTCTGACCATTTGCTCCTCTATTGTTATTGTTGAAACCACCTCTAAATGCTTGCCTATTATTCTGACTCCCAGAAGCAACATTTGCACTCAAACCTACTGGATCAAGCTGTGAGGTTGAACTCAAATGAGCAATTCTTTGTTCATGAATCATGAATTGATATTGAGCCTCTTGAAGAGTCATTGCTTGTTTTTGAGATGCTATCATCACAGCTACTGGATCATACTCATGACCCAAACCATTCAATATATTCATCATCAATTCACTCTCTTTTACTTCTTCTCCTGCAGCTCGAATTGCATCACCAATACTCTTGACTTTTAACACAAACTCACTCACTGTGCTTGAACCTTTCTTAACAGACTGCAGTTGTTGCCTCAATTGAAGCACCTTTGCCATTGACTGATGAGAGTAAAGATCAGCCAATGTCTTCCAGATCTGATGTGAACTTGTACAACCTGTTACTTCTCCTATAATGCTTTGACTAATGGTGGAAAGTAACCAACACATCATCAACTTATCTGCTTTCTTCCACTTAGTAAACTCTTTGTTGGCTACCACTACTTTTCCAGCATTTTCACTAGATTGAACTTCAATAAACCTAGGTGGAACTATACTTGGATCTGAAATGAATTTTTCTAATTCAAAGGCTTCGATTGCAGGTAATACCTGTACTTTCCAATGAATATAGTTGTCCCAATTTAGCTTCACAGGAAGGTTGAAGTTCATTGACTTGGCAAGCATGGCGAATTCAATTGTTGACGAATCTTGAGCTCTATTTCCATCAATCGAAGAAGAAGAAGCAGAGATATTTGGTGATGGCGGTAACACAAAGAACTCAGCCATCTTGGATGATTAGTCACAGGATGGCTAAGATATTTGCGCCGTCGTCGTCAGATCCGAAAGTTCTAGTGTTCGATAACGGAACGACGGAGATTCTAACGCAGGTGAGTGCGAAGGCGGCGGCGATGTTGTCGGATTCGGCGGTGTTAGAGGTGGATATGGTGACGGAGAATGGATTCAGGAACATGAGGAGGACAAAGCTGATGTGCACGATAGTGCCGGCGACGTGTGGCTTCGAGCAGCTGGAGGCACTGGCGGTTGGAGGGCTCTGATACCATGTAAAGAATTGAAAAATTAAAGATTTGGAAGTGTTTATTAACTGTTTTTCATTTCTATTTTCTTGATTTACAATTACACAATACAAGCAAATATATGGCCAAGAATCTCACTCTAACTAACTGGTACCAAAACAGCGGGAAAACTCATCACAACAGAATAATCAGATTATCAACGCTGCCACATTGATAATGCTGGATACACAAGCAGAGTAGTCTGTCAATGCTGCTCCATTGATAATGCTGGATACCCAAGCAGAGTAGTCTGTCCTATGCAACCTGATACATTAACACGGGGCCCAAGAGGGGGCTGGATCGGGCTCGTTACATTTGTTGCCCTCATTGAACAACTATTGGCTTTGTTACAGTTTGAAGAGTCCAAGGATGCCGTGCGTGGTCGTGATGGTTATGATTTTGGTGGGCATATGTCGCTTACGGGTTAGTTACATTAATTTAGTGTTCATGCATGCAGCGTGATGAATAGTGGATACTGCTTAATTGACTTTGCTAATATGTGTAACCTTTCAGGTTGAACTTAATTTGCACATGGTGGGCGGATACTCTGGAACGTTCTTCACTCGTGATAGTGGTGGTAAGAGATACTCTGGAAAGTTGTGATACATTCTCCATTGTCGTAGGTACGTACCTGTTGGAAGTGAAATTACTTTTATAGCTATTTTATCCTATTATTATGGCACTTATGCTGTGCAATTACGAGGAGAGATGCTATAACATCATAGCTACCTATGCACATTTGAGTGTGTGTTTTGCACTGCCACAGTCATATCGGATCTCTTATGGAGTTATCAACATTTAAACTGTTGGAAGCTGCTAATTGCTGGATTCTTCAATTATTATTATTATTATTTTTTGACCTCGTGACACTAGGTCAATTAATTGTTGGGACCTAATTGAAATAACATTTTAACGCGTGGCTCAGAATTTTGTTTTCAAAAGACGGGAGAGGTCTATTTATATTATGTGGAAAAATTACCCATGTCTTTGTGGGTTATGAAATAATGCTCGAACCCTACCTCTTTGCTTTTCTAGAAAACTGGGCAAGTGGGAGTGGCGCCGTTTTACCACCCCACTTGAGAGCGTGGTGGTTTATTTTTTTAATTTTTCCGAAGATGTGTTGATGGTGTTTATATATATATATATATGTGGTTTTCAAGGCACTACTGGAAATGTAGACTATACAAACTATGATGGCATGAAGGATGCAGTAAGTAATCTTTCTCTGTAGGAATTGACAATGAGCATTATTTATGGTTTTGGGTGATTTTGAAATTTCTGATTCTGGTTCTTGTCCTTATCATTCAGTGCTTACGTCTCTTTTTTCCCTAGGGCCTAATTTTTATAGGGTTCAGTTATCTTTCAGTCTAGTCCTAGCTATGTAAACATTCTAATAGGGAATTAGATTAAAGAGGTCGCTGCCTGTCTTATACAGTCTTATTAATTGAATTTAGCTGCGTCCATCCATGGTTTTTAAGTTTAGTTAATGATGGCTTTGCAAATCCTTGCACCATTTTTGCATTTCCAGGTTTGTTCAAATTATACACTGTATTTTATCGTTTTTGTATTAAAGGGAAAATCTGTTAATTTTTGGTTTATATGGTTCAGTGGACTGCTAAAAATATTTAAGTCAGCAAGGCTTTCATATTGTTGCATATGGCTGCACAACATGTGTTGGAAATTCTGGGGAATTGGATGAATCAGTTGCCTCTGCTATTGCTGATAATGTTATTGCTGAAACATTAGTTGTAAATATTCTTTAAGGGGGATGTATATAACTTTAGCATATTCACTTGTTCAAATTGACGCCCCTATTCACGTAATAATATTGTTTGTTAAATATAATCCGTAGTTTGTACACATTATTTTTTGACATTATAATAACATGAGTATTTTGTATAATTTGCAATTATCTTATTTCAACTATGGAATTTTTTAATGATATGTTTTATTATATTTTTCATTTGAATAATTATGTAAAGGGATATGAATTTCAATAAACTTATTGATTTTAATTAAGAAAAAGAAAAATTATGCATACGTAATTTCTAGAACAAAGTGGTAATGTGTTGCAGAAATTGTATCTAAATTGCGGGAAACATATATATATAATCATAAACATTCAATTTTCTATGAATCATATTTAAAGATTGTGATTTAATTTTCAATAAGACAAGAACAGTTTTCTTGAAGAAAAACGCTCATGAAAATGTAAGCAAAATCACGCCATTGTTTTGTATTCTAATTTTGTTTTGCTTTGTTTGTTTTTTGTTTTTTGTTTTTGTTTTTTTGTTTTTAATTATTTTCGTGTTTTAATTTCACATCTGTTGAGGGTTTGAATTTGTTTTTCGACTTCCTTGAAATTAGGGGTGTTTTCCCTTTTTGGATTGAAGCAAAATTGTGAGTGTTTTTATATTATATTTTTCAAAAAATAATTTGCAAAATTGTGGGGGTTTATTTTAATTTTTTTTTTTTATAGTTTTGTACTTGTCTACTTTGTGTATTCATTTCTTGTCTGCATTTCCATGTCTATTACTTAATCTAGAATTATGCTATGAATTTTAATTTGGTTTTTCTACGTTACCATAAACTACTTGCTGAGGCTTTCAAGAACAAGCCAGCTGCAGTGGTTGATACATTCTCAAAGGAATTCTTTTTGTCTTCTGCTCATCAGTCAAACCCCGGAGATACATTCCTCAGATATGTGTTTATTCTAGTTTTTCATCACTAAATCATGGATTGAAACTATGGACCTAATTTATGACAAACTTTCAAGTTAGAACAATAGCTTTTTCTGATTTGGTGGCCTAGTCAAGATAGAGGTGCTTGTGAATGTATGAAGTCAGAATTATAGTTATTTGTATATTTTTATCTTTTTTTTTTTTCTTTAAAAGAAGATTCATGACATTCTTTGTTTGGCAGGAAGTTTGTGGGAGGTTGTCGAAATGATGTGTTGGTTGATGCAAGTTTCTGTTTGTAAATTTTGGTTGCTAATTGAGTTTTGGTTTTGGATCTTATTCTCTTGTTCTAAAGTTTTGCGGTTGCTTTTGCAGTCTTCTGGGAGGAAACTGAATGCCACCGAGATTCAGAATAACGTTTACGTGAATTTGTTGGATTGGGGTAGCACCAATGTGGTTACAATTGCTCTTGGTAACACAGTGCATCTTTGGAATACTACTAATGCTTCTGCCTCAGAACTGGTAACCATTGATGACAAAGATGGCCCTGTTACAAGTGTTATTAATAATTTTCTTAATCGATTTGATTGATTAATTTTATGTCTGTTATCTTCCCAGTTGAGAACATTGAGAGACGGTCACCAGTCACGAGTTGGTGTGCTGGCTTGGAACACCATACAGGCGCTTGCTTGAATTCTGTGGATACAAGATCTCAGGTTTGTGCTCTTTTGATACAAGTTCACAGGTCAGGTTATAAATTTTGAAGTTGCAAATCTAGTTGGTTGTGCATCTCTGGTTATAGCGTTTTGCTGGGTGCATGATCCATATATAGCTGGAGAGAAATCACAACCTATGTGTTCAGGATGAAGCGCAACTGCAGCTGCAACGTTATGTGTTCACCATAATAATGGACCCATGTGAGATTTTTGTGTAGAGGACTTGTAAATCTGTAATCATCTATTTTTCTGGACCTTGTCTGATGAGCTGGATCAAATCCAAGTTTGATTGGTGTTTTCAAAATTGAAACCAAAACCTCTGTTTAAAAAAAAAGAAAAGTGTATCGATATTTATGCTCTTCTAAAATTGTTTATACACCCCTTTATAAGTTCATTCTATTAAGTAGTCATAATAATAATTTACAATTTTTTAAACAATCTTTAAGAAAAAAAAAAATCCAAAACTGAACTATTTATATATATTTTTTAAACAACAAAACTGAACTAATCTTGACCAGCTTCAGTTGTTTGAAAAGAATGCTTTAGTGCCTGAATTTAGTGATAATCTTTTTAGAGGTGGTTGGCATGGCATGGAGGTGGCGGTTCAATGCCTCACCCAAGTAAGCTTGGATAGGCCCATGACCTACTGACAAACACTTGTGCAAGAAAGTGGCCCATTGGACCAGAAGTGGTACAACCCAGCTTAAATTGGGCTTGCTTTAGCAATAAACCCCTCATCCAACCTCCATCAATCAGTATGTTGAAATTAACCATAATCAATTCTTAACTTGCCAAATGAAATGAATGCCAGTATGCCACATTACTAATGGAGAACCTTAAGAAGATATGAAAACTTTATTATTATTATTTTTTATATGTGATTATAATATTTACCAAAATATATTGGAAATCAACTTATCAAACCCGACAAGTAAATCAAGATTTAAACTTTTGTTCAAATATTTTTTTCTTATCTTGTTACTTTTATTCTCGAACAATAAATGTGTCAAGAGAAAAAAAGAGAGAGAGAGAGAAAAATGAGGGAGGAAATGTTTGACATGAAAAGTTATTATCACGTAAGCAAGGAAGGCAATGACACTATATGATTGACAGCCATTAAACATTAATCACAATGTTGACAGCTATTTATAGGTCCTTGGATGAATCACTACATATGTGACTCGAAAATCTATCTTTTAATGTCTGGTTCTTTACTTCCACAATTTGAGGGGGAAAAAGCACTCTATACACACTTTTAGTATTAAAATGAATTATAATTATCACTTGCACCTAATAATCATTAGAATTTGGAAACTATTTTTTTTTTTTTTTGTAAGCTGAAACCTTTTAAAATTGTAGGAGCATGGGACAAATCGTAAAAAATAGTTTGCTCGTATCCAAATGATTTGAAAAATTTTCCCTAAGGACATCTCATTTTTCTTAGTGTCATACAAAAAATCCCAATTAAATTTAATTGAGGTATAGATGGTTTGGACATATTATGGCTTGCGCTATTACTAAAGGTCTATATTTCGCGATGATGATAATGGCAGTAAAATGAATTATAATCATCTGGCCAAAAACAGATATATCTATATATATAATTTGATCCTACAATTGTGAATGACAATTAGTTCACAACTTAAACAATCGACTTCCAAATTTAAATAAACACTAATTATATCAAGAATCCATTAGATTTATCGAAATTAAACACAATATTGATGTGACTTGAATAGTTTTTCATATATGTTAATAAGTATCTATGGCGAGACTTTAATATTTCCCTATAAACATGAAAGTCATGTATACATCACTAAAAAAAAAGGTACAAAATTAGGCATGAGAGTGTCTATAATAATTAGCCACCGGAAGCAATCTTATATGACTTTAATTACTGGTTTTGCCATCCTTTTATAATTTTTTCCTTAAATTTTGTTAACTATATTTTCTTTTTCTTTTTGATAATTACTATTGCATTTTTATACAATTTAGTAATCTTAATGGAGAAGTAAAGTCTACTTTTTCAAGAAAATTGTGAAAATTAATAAAAGAATCTTTCAGATTAATTGTTTTTCTACTTTTTAAGTTATTGATTGTTCTTTTCTATTAAATAAGTTAATTCTAAACCAAGTGTGTCGTTTCTCTTTGAGAAACAAAGTGGGTTATTCGAAAAAAAAATCAAAAATCAAAAAATAAAAAAATTTAAACAGTGAAGAAAAAATTGTAGTGTGTGACAGCACATCATCCGTGCTTTTTCGCCGAGCAGTAGTATGAACATGGCACATGGTTCGGTGGACATTTTATTATTTATGAGAAGGGTTGGGTTATCTTACTCAATTATTAACCTTATTTTTTAATTAAAATAATTGGATTGACTTCAATAATCACCCTTATTAGAATTGTGACAAAGAATTTTTAAAGTAAACTTTAGTTGATTAAAGAAAATCCAAACAATGTTTATTTGAGGCAAATAAGATATCATTAGAAAACTTAACTTAAGAGAATATAATGTTATAAATGGTGTCAGAAAACGAGGTTGAATGCGCTAGCACATGCCCCATGAAGCCAACGGGGCCAATTTTGAGCGGAAATCAGTTTTTTACTGGGCTTTTTATTCTAATGGATTTCTAATTGCTTTTAAAAATGAAAGGTGATTTTTAAAGAGTTATGGATTATTTTGTGACCAAATAAATTTATGTCATAAATAGGAGCCTTATTCTTTGTTTAAAATGCATACAAGATGTATCGAAATGCCTAAAGAGTTAGTGCGGGGAGCTTGTTTGTGAGCTTAGAGCTTGATATGGTTGGTAATGGGTGTAGGGCTTGGTTGTGATTGGGGTTTGAGATTAGAGAGAGTTTATTGATAGGTTGTCCATCTATCTTGTTTGAGACAATTTGAAAAGTGGAAAAAAAAAAAAATGAAAGTAAAATGTGAAAGCAACTAAGAGAATGAAAACCTCTTAGGCATAACCCTGTTGATAACGAGAAGTACGGGTTGGAAGAGAGTGGACTGTTTTCTTGGCAGCAAAAGTGAAAAATTGTTGTTGTAGGTGAGATGTCATGGGTGGTGTTACAGAGGTCAAACTGAAGAGAGGTTGTAGAAGAACCTCTATGGAAGAGAAGATAAGAGACCTCTGTGTTTTCTTCCCATTTGTTTGTAGCCCACCACAAAATGAAGAAACTAGTTGTTTGGATAAGTAATACTTCAAGATGGATTTACCTGCCACTTATTATTATTATTATTATTATTATTGTTATTAATTTTTTTTTTAAACTATAAGTTGTATCTAATGAGTGGAATTTATCTATTCGTCTATTATTTAGTCTCGGCTTAGTGGTAATAATTGAGTTAGATGGTTTAGATTTAGATCTGGTTTGAAAAATTATAAGGTATATTATGACACACCTCCCTGAAAAGTAAAGTATTCAGTAACGGATCTCGATTCATTTTTTTAGTAGATGAACCATCCCATGTCTTTAATTTTCCATAAAAAAAGTTAATATTTTTCATCCAAAATCATAAAATGATCAAAATACCCTTATCAAGATTGTGTAAAATATCTATCATACTCTTCAAACTTATGTAATGACTGAAATACCCTTTAAATCATTGATTAATAATAATATTAAATAAAAAATTTGAAAATAAAACATACTAATTAACAAAGAAAAACTAAGTGATTTTCTAAGTATTCTACCAAGATCTTCATCTTCAAACAACCTAGCTTCATCAACAACAATTCATCTTCAAACAATCAAACCCAGTTCAGCAACAAACAACCCAGATTAATCAATAAACTATACTAACAACAATCAATCCCTATCAAAACCAAACATAAGACCATATAAAAAGACCACACACGTAAAAAACCACAAAAAGACTTAGCTTCATCTAGCAAGTTCATAATCACCAATCATCAACAAAAAAATAAAAAATTAAAAAAATAAAGAAAACCCAAAAATAAAAAGTTGCACTTGAGCATGGAGTCCAACTGGTGACCTCTAATTGGCACCATAGCTCCACCAGTGAAAAGCACGGTCGATCTTAGGTTTCCTTTATCATCAAAAACCATAAATGAAAAAAAAAAAAAAAAATGGAGACTAGGGGTTTTTGGCAAAGAAGAGTTGTGACTCTCCATCGTCCGAGACGAAGAGCCTTCGGCGGAGGAAGGTCTCCTTCGTGGAGACTTGAATTGGTCTTCATGCGCAATAGAGACCATATCTGGTCTCCATCATGCACAAAGACCATATCTGATTTCTATCGCGTGCAGAGACCCTCTGTCATCTCCATCGTGCAATGGAGACAACAGATGTGGGTCTTATTCATCGACAACCCATATTCGTCGACAGTGGAGACCCATAGCTCCATCGGCGAAGGGAAATCATAGATGGATTTGGGGATCCATCTTTAAAATGGCTTTTGTTTTGATTTTTTTATTATTTTTTCATCATTTTTTATTTTTTAAAAAATTTTATTTAAAGAGGACATTGATGATGGTTTTGACTTTTTAATTTAATTTAATTTCTAATTTTTTAAATTAATCTTCATCGTCTATCTTAAGATGGATAATAGAGATCCGATGAATTAATTTTTTAATTTAATTTTTAATTAATTATTTAATTTTTTAAAATTAATCTCTGTCATCCATCTTATGATGAATGAGAGAGATATGATGAATTAAATTTTTATTTAATTAATTATTTTTTTCAAATTTTTTATTTAATTTATTAAAACAAATAAGATTACTTATCCAATTACTTTTATATCCTTCCTTCAACTTTAACATCAACTGAGTTTTTTAACCGGTGCGGGGTGAACCATCTAATTATAAAAAAAAAAACCGGGATCTGTTATTGAATACTTTACTTTCCATGGGTTTTTTCCATAATATCCTAAATTATAATGAAAGAAAGTTAATTTGAATATGATTACCACCAAATCCAATTTTCGGATATAGGAGAGGATTATATAGTTACTATGAAATTTATTTATCTATTGCATATCACTCGTCAATATCTAATTTAAACAACTAAATGACATTGCAAGTGATATGAGGTGTCATATTAGTTGCCATGAATTTGGTGAGATAGACATTTAAGTATGATTTTTTTTTTTTAATTAATTGAAAGGCAAGACAAACCTATAATTTATTGAACAATATTGTTGGAAACAAATTGCAGAATAAAATGGGGACAAGAATCAACCTAGACTTTATCTGTAACGGACAGGCCCGCCACACCCTCCACAGGTGCTGACTGCCCAGCCCACCCTATTTGGGCCTCGACTCACGATGGATCTCCCACAAGGCTGGTGAGTAGGTACTATCCCCGGGCCCCTGGGGTTTTACTCGCCTCCCACACCCCTCAAACTCATGAGCTGAGCCCCTGAAGTCAAATGATTTCTTATAGCAAGGTGTGTACCAATTGAGCTGTATGGGTCGAGGCCCAGGTGGGGTGGGCCGGGCGATCCGCACCTGTGGGGGGTGTGGCGGGCTTGTCCATTACATAGAGTACCTACTCACCAGCCTTATGGGAGATCCATCGTGGGCCAAGGCCCAGATGGGGTGGGTCGAACGGTTGGCACCTACGGAGGGTGTGGCAGGCCGATCCGTTACATTATCAGCTTATAACGATCAAGAGAAGGATAAACTATGGCTTGACAACTCTATGTTTTGATTGGTTCTAACAAGAACTGAATTGAATTGAACCGATTTTTATTTTTTTTTTTCGGTTCTCAATTTGAAGAATCGAATATAGAAAGTTTGAGGATTGAAACCGATCTAAACCGAACATGGTCGGTTTGGTTCGGTTGGTTCGATCATCATTAGTTCTAGAAGCTTGGTTTGACGATAAACAAGTAGACTTATTAGTAATACTCAAATAACTCAAAAACCAACTCAAATAAACAAGAATAACTTACAAATAAACACAAAGTTGTCACACCAATAGCAAATCAACCTAAAAAACTCAAATGAACACAAATCAGATAGCTTAAAAAACCAATCAAACAACAAAAAATCAACACCAAACCCAGATCATAAAAGCTAGAAAAATCAGAACATTTGAAGAAAAAAGAATAAAGTGAGAGACAAGGGTATCGGTGAAGAAGAAAAAATAAAAAAGAAAAAAAAGAAAACGGTAGTGGTTGGGTACAGGGATCAATGACATGGTTTGATGGTAGGAATTGATGATAGGTTCTGTGAAGGGGTCGACGATGGGAGCTGAAGAAAATTAAAATGAAACCAGAAAAATCCAAAAAAAAAAAAAAAAATAGAAGAAAGAGAGAGAGAGTTGTTGCCATGGAAGAAAGAATAAGATGAGAGGGGTTAGCTAGTTAGGTATGCATTAAATGGGTTAGGTTTGTCAATTTACGCATGTGCCCTTAAGGGTTATTTAACCTTTAAGGATACATGCATAAATATGATGTGTTAAATATAATATATATATATATGTATTATTTTTTAACTCTTTCAAAAAAAAAAAAAAAAAAAAATTAACATATCAAATTTACGCATGTGCCCAAAAAGGTTAAACCCTTAAGGGTATTTGCGAATTGAATCGAATTTGTATCATACATATGTGGTAATTTTACCATTAATACCTCCTAACTTTAAAAAATTAAGATGTATCAATCAATTTCATCCATTATATTCTCTCTTTTAAAACAAATTCTCTCTTTTATTTAATTCAAATGCAATAGATAAATTTGATTAGTTTATCTTAACTTTTTAAAATTAGGAGATACTGATAGTAAAATCACTATATATATATATGGGGTAGCGTTGTGTGCACTGGGTGTATATGTACACTTTTATAAATTTGACCTGCTGATAACTTACTAACTTGTTGAACTAGTCACATTTTTATCTAATGGCAACCTGTTAATCTGATGAACCAGTCAACACTTACTTGGATAAAAGTATAACGATACGCTTTGTCGAATGACTTACGTTTTCTACCTAGGAACTCTTCTTCAAACACACTTTCAAACATATTATTAAAAGAAACCTATCACCATGAGTTATGAATATTTGTTTTCTATTTTTTCCAAAATCAAATTAGTTATTATCGCAAATCACAATAATCAATCCAGTAAAAGTTTACGACCATCAAAATACATTCCAATACTTAAATGTAAAAGCCAAAAAAATGCACTTGAATAGTAAAGCTAGTTGCAGAACATATCTCTATTAACATATACAATTTTTTGTGGTTTGAGTTGACTTCAATTTTGGAGACAAATATGTTTTGTTGAGTTTTTTTTAATAGAAATAGGAAGAGAATTAATATGAATTAATAAATAACTTGTCATATGATAATTGTGGATTTACCACCTCCACAAGCAAACCAATTTTTTTAATCTTGTTTAGATAGTGCTTGTTGCCTATATATATATATATGCATGTATGTCATTTGAAAAAAGTGTGAGTATTTTGCGTTCCAAGATTAGGAAAAGGCAAAGTACTCTCCTATTCTCTTATACTCTCTCATTCTTTTCTACTCTCTCATTCCCTTTTTTCTTATTTTTATTTTTTTTATTTTTTAATTTTTAATTTTTTTTAATATTTTGTTTACTTCCATTATTTCATGTTTGTTTGTTTGTTTATCTATTATTATTATATCCCATATATTATCAATCACATATATTCTCCTACATCTACTTATTTTTTATTTCATTTTATTGATTTTATAACATATTATCAGCATGAATCTTCTATTTGGAAAGTTTGGCTATACCAATCCAAATTCTAACTGAGACGTTTGGCTATGCCAACCCAATCAATGTACAGTTCTACTGACTCGATTATTATACTAACTTTATTTATCGTTATTATCATGCATAATATACCTTACTATTTGATTTTATCTATTGTTGTTATCATATATTATATGTACGGCTATGCGTATTGATTAATTTTTTTGTTATCTTTAATTATTCTCACACATGATTGTATCCATCATCTTTACATATATAACTTTATATGTGATTCTTACTAATATATTTATCTATTTTTCTTACTTGTGCATAAAACTAATTATTATGTTTTTATGATAAACATAGTTACCGAAAAATGTCAGCTATAAAGAACCTGCAGTTCGTTACTTTTGATATTTCAAGGAAAAACTACATTTCTTGGATCTTGGATGCTGAGATGCATTTGCAGGCAATACAATTGCAGAACTCAATTAAGAAGGGAAATGAAACAACTTTATAGGAAAAGGCAAAAACTATTGTATTCTTACGACACCACCTACACTAAAACCTTAAGGCCAAGCAGCTTACGGTGAATGATCCTTTAGCCTTATGGAACAACTTAAAAGACAGTTTTGACCACCAGAAGGATGTATTCCTCCCAAAGGCTAAATATGAATGGATCCACCTGAGATTACAAGACTTCAAAACAGTTGCTAAATATAACTCTGCCTTATTCAAAATAACCCTACAATTAAAATTGTATGGTAAAGCAGTAACTGAACAAGACATGTTAGAAAAAAACGTTCTCGACATTCTATGCTCAAAATATGCTCTTACAACAACAATATCGAGAATGTCGATTCCAAAAATATTCAGAACTAATCTCGTGTTTGCTTATTGCAGAACAAAATAATGAATTGTTGATGAAAAATCATGAGTTACGACCAGCAGGTTCATTGGCACATTCAGAAGTGAATGCCAACACATATAATGGGCATGGACGAGACGTCGTTGAGGATATAGAAGAGGAAGTGGTTCTCGTGGACGTGGTGGTTATAAATTTTTAGGGCACCGTAATGCGAATAACACATCCTAGAAATGGAATGTTTATATGGCTAAACAAGAAAATGGAAAAAACAAAAATATGGGAAATAAAACCACTAAAAGAGCTAAAAATGCTTGTTTTAGGTGCATCACATCATTGGTCACGTACCTGCCGTACGCTCAAACATTTGATAGAACTTTATCAAGAACCCATAAAAGAAAATAAGAAGGAGGTTGAGACTAACTTTGCAAAATTTGCCAACCTAGAAGATACCACTCACTTTGATGTTGTATATTTCTTTGAAAATATAGGTGGAGAGATTGACCTCCTCATGAATGGTGATGGCTAAGAACATACAAACTAACATTAGCATCTACTGTTTCTCTTTTTGCTATGCACTTCCTTTCATAATCATTTTTTTTTTTTTTGTGTAAAATGGTGACGGGAATGCCCGTACCAATTAGGATATAAAAATCTCTGACTCTATTTTGCCTATTTTTGTATCAAGTCAGATGTACTTTTTCATTCATGTTTTTGCTTCTTTCAATGACTAATATGAATTTCGTTTGAATGAAAAGGATATAGATGGACCATCTATTCTCAAAGGAGAAGGCAAAGACATATGCTTGATTGATAGTGCAACCACGCATTCTATCCTTCGTGATAAAACGTATTTCTTAAATTTGGCACAATATAAAGTTAAGGTAAATATTATATCAGACCCTATAGACCTTATTGAGAGTCATGGGAAAGCCATAATCTTATTGGCAAATAGGACTAAAATATTTATCCATGATGCATTAGATTTAAGAAATTCCAGAAGAAACTTGCTTAGTTTTAAAGATATACGCAATAATGGATACCATATTAAGACTGTAAATGAGCATAACATAGAATATCTATGTATTACATCCATTGTCTCAAGGCGGAAGATCATTTTAGAAAAGTTCCATGCTCTCTCGTTTGGCTTATACTATACCGTCATAACTCCCATTGAGACCTATATGGTTATAAATCAGAAATTTTCAGACCCTAAAATTTTTTCAACTTTGGCATGATCGCTTTGGTCACCCGGGGTCTACTATGATGCGGAGGATCATTAAAAACTCTAATGGACACCCATTAAAGCATAAAAGGATTCTATTGTCTGAAAAAAAATTTTGCACTACTTGCTCGCAAGGAAAATTGGTGATAAAACCATTACCTTCTAAAATTAATTTTGAATCCTTATTATTTTTACAAAGAATTCAAGAGGACATATGTGGACCTATTCATTCACCAAGTGGACGATTTCGCTATTTTATGATTTTAATTTATGCATCTGCATGATAGTCACATGTTTGTTTATTGTCAACTCGTAATGTTGCATTCGCTAGACTCCATGCACAAATTATTAAACTGTGAGCACAATTTCCAGATTACTCAATTAAAACAATTTGCTTAGATAATGCAGATGAATTTACTTCAAAAGCATTTGATGAATATTGCATGTCCATTGGAATTGATGTTGAGCGTTCGGTTTCACATGTTTACACTCAAAATGGTTTGGCGGAGTCATTTATCAAATGTCTTCAAGTAATTGCTTGAACTTTACTTTTACGAACGCAATTACCAATATCTGTGTGGGGTCATGTCATACTACACGCTACGACGTTAGTTCACCTCCGACCTACTGCATATTATCAGTGTTCCCTATTATAGCTTATGCTTGGTTATCAACCTAATATATCTCACCTAAGAACATTTGGTTGTGCTGTATATGTACCTATTGCACCTCTACAAAGGTCAAAGATGGGAGCCCAACGTCATTTGGAGATTTATGTTGGCTTTAATTCACCTTCTATTATTCGATATCTTGAACCTTTGACGGGAGACCTTTTAACTGCCCGTTTTGCAGATTGTCATTTCAATGAAAAATTGTTCCCACAACTAGGAGAAAAAGAAACTCCTTCTATAGGACAGCATGAACTTTTATGGAATGTGGGTACTTTGTCTCATTTGGACCCTTGCACTAATTAATGTGAAAATGAAGTACGAAGAATAATATAATTACAAGTGATTTCTAATCAGTTACCAGATGCATTTACAGATACAACAAGGGTAACCAAACTTATGTACCTGTTATCAATACACCAACTTGGGTGACTGTGTCTGTTGAACAATTGAGACAAATTGTAGCAAATAATTCATTTGTTATGGTCAAAAACGTGGTAGGCAGCTTGGCTTAAAAGATAGTGTTTCGTGGAAACGCAAAATGAAAGATCATGATCTCGTTGAAAACAGTACTAAAGTTATGAATGAATCAATTTTATACAAAGCCAAGTCTTTGAAAGAGACAACAACCTCTGAAGATTTACAAAACACGGAATTGGTCAAAGTCCTTTAAGAAGGACAAACATTTGAACAAATATGAGAATTAAGAAATGAAGAAATTTCGATAAATTATGTAAGAGAAAAATGGAATCATGAAGAAATGGTCATTGATGGCATGTTTTCTTACGCTGTAAGTACCAAAATCATGAATGATGATTGTGAACCACATACTATTGATGAATATAGAAAACAACATGATTGGCCTAAATGAGAAGAAGCAATTCAAGCCGAACAGAGTTCATTGGCCAAACGGAATGTATTTAGACCTATAATTCAAACATTCGAAGGTGTTAAACTAGTTGGATATAAATGGGTATTTGTTTGGAAACGTAATAAGAAAAATAAATCGTAAAATATAAGGTATGATTAGTAGCACGAGGTTTCTCATAAAGATCTGGAATTGACTATGATGAAACATATTCACCCGTGATGGACATAATTACACTTCGATTTTTAATTAGTTGACAATGGTAGAAAGACTTTAAATGTATTTAATGGATGTGGTAACTAAATATCTGTATGGTTCACTTGATACTAGTATCTGTATGAAAATCCTTGAAGGATTGAAAATGCCTTAAGCATATAATTCAAAACCTCAAGGATTATACTCAATAAAGTTGTAACGATCATTGTATGGATTAAAACAATCTGGAAGAATGTGGTATAATCGCTTGAGTGAATATTTGATCAAAGAAGGATATATCAATGATCCTATATGCACATGTGTGTTTATGAGAAAATCAGGATCAAGATTAGACATTATAGCAGTATATGTCGATGACATAAATTTAATTAGGACTTATGAAGAGCTCTTAAGAACTACTGAATATTTGAAAAAAGGATTTGAGATGAAAGACTTAAGGCAAACAAAATATTGTTTCGACTTAGAGATCAAGCATAAAGCATATGGAGTACTTATCCATCAAAGAGCATATATTGAAAAAAATTCTAAAACGTTTCAATATGGATAAAACTCATCTCTTGAGTATCCTTATGGCTGTTCGGTCTCTTGATCCTAAAAATGATCCATTTCAACCAAAAGAAGATAATGAACAGACAAGTGGTCCAGAAGTATCATATCTTAGTATAATTGGTGTTTTATTATATTTAACATAATGTACTAGGTTTGATATTGCTTTTTTTTTTTTAAAAAAAAAAAAATTTATTGGCCAGGTTAAGCTATGAACCAACACGACGTCACTGAAATGGAATCAAACATGTTTTTCGTTATCTTCATAGAACAATAGGTTTGAGGTTATTCTATTTAAAATCTGCTAATGGTGTAGGTTTAATTGACTATACTAATGGAGAATATCTTTATGATCCACACAAGGCATGTTTACAAACTGGATATGTTTTTACGTACAATGGCATAACAATCTCTTGGCGTTCCACGATACAAACTCTTGTTGCTACATCTTCTAATCATTTTGAGATTTTAGCACTTCATGAGACAAGTCGAGAGTGTGTATGGTTGAGATCAATCATTCATCATATATAAAATACTTGTGTATTGGCAACTCTGGGTCAAACATATGAGCTTTAGGAGTTATAAGGTATATCCCACATTTTATGGAGAGATAAGGGTGATTATGCTCATTAAAAAAATCTATGCAAGGAATATGGCTGATGTCAAGGATTCCTAAGAGTAACAACTTCTCCTACATAAATGGTAGTTTATTTGATAGACAAAATATCGGTCATTTACTATGTTTGAATATTTTTTCCCTTTTGATTACTAGTTTTAAATGGTAGTTTATTTGATAGACAAAATATCAGTCATTTACTATGTTTGAATATTTTTTCCCTTTTGATTACTAGTTTTAAGGACCTAATTTAGGAGTATCAATTATTTTCTTCAAAGCTGTCATATGTATGAGCTGTATATATATTCTTCATTCTCTTATTGTCATGTATTGATGAGAATGTAGAATGTCACATTTTTCTCTCTTAATGTTTAGTCTCTTATGCTTATTTGGTGCCTAAATGAACTCACTATTCTTATATTTTGATTTAGAATTCAAATGGAGACATTAAGAGCAAAACAGAGCTTTTTGGGCGATTTTAGACAGTTTCGACATCAG